>CARXXK010000002.1:32097100-32338499 GCA_949089665.1 Macrosiphum euphorbiae | reverse complement strand
TCTTTTTTCTTATACAACAGTCAACAATATTATATCATTGTATTCAAATTTAATACCATCCATTATACACAGTGACCCACTTGTAACCTACTGCACCTTTCTTAAACGTTATTTAAATTTTTTAATTCAATTGTAAATAAGGAATTTATTTTTTTTTTCAAAAAATTCTATTGTTATTGTAGCATAATTATCCACACTGTTATGTAAGAAATATGAATTTAGTAGGATTTGTTTGCCAGGTTAGATTACCTATTCTCAATCCACCAAGCGTTTTTACTATTGTAGTAATAAGCTAACTGATAAGTTAGTGTTAATTTAGGTGTTGGTTACTTCAATAACCTATAAAGTAATATTTATTAGTCACAAAAATTTAATACTCTGGTCTCTGAGCACTAGAAATAAAAATAAAATGGCATGAATGGTAGAAAATGAGTTTAATAAATTCTAATTATATTACCCCCTTGACTGCTTGAACAATGTAGGTATACAAAATAGTATTTAGTTAATCTAAATAGCAGCTTAAACATTTGAAATGATCAATATAACTCTATAAATCATTAATATAATAACTCACCAATTAGTGTTGCATTTTGTAATAGGGTAGGTATTAGACTTTTTACCTCAAAAATGTAATAATAAAAAATATTAAATAGTTGTAATTTACAACTAATATTTTATAGATGTACCTAATGAAGTTGTAATTTGTATCTATAATTATTGACACTTTTTTATGTACTGAAAATTTCGTTTCTTAGTTATGGCTGTAGCGTTCCTTTCCGCGCAAAACAGTTTTTGCTATGTTGTACTTTGTAAGACGGAGAGACACATGCGGGGGCAACGTCCTCTTAAATAATATTATATTATATTTATACAGGGGTATGCGTATGACTTGGTATTCGCATTATCACTGAATGTAACTGAATAATTATTATATTATATGTCACAATTTTCCTTTATAACGTTTGATGTCGCAGAAAGTGGGGCTAAGCCCAAGTGGCGTAATTTGGGGGTTGAATGCCTGGATAGGAGGGATTTCCCGTGTCTGATAATAAAAACAGTCCGATGGGTCTCTATCGTCGTCAATTTACTTGCAGAAAATATCTTAGTATTTGAGAATATTATGATCATTGCTCAATATAAATTCTATATTGAAAATAAAGTAAAACCAGTTAATAAATCGAATGATTACATTTTAGTTAGGTACATATTTAATTATTTGTGCCTATAAGGCTGTATGATAAATATGTAAGATTGCAATTATAGTAAAAAAAAATGTTCTATGTAACCACAACAACCTATACTGGCTAGGCCCCCACAAAGCACGGGGCACCATAAAGCGAGATACCTTTTTATGCCTGAATATGTCAATAATACTAGCCAATTTATAAACTATTGTTGTATTCTACCTTACTAAACCATACAATTGTAAATTTTTATATATTTAGTACCTACCTTTTAATGTAGAATATACTTTAGCGAACAAGTAAATAATTTTTTTTTTTTTTTTTTTTTTATAAAGGCATCAACTGCAAGGTTATTAGCCTGTGGTACTGTAGGGGGGAAACTGTAGGTTGTTACACGTGGGTGTATTTTGGCAGAATTTCGAATGGGGCACCCGTAGGTTTCTGCCATGCCCCGGAGTGGGGGATGGCGGCACTTGTTCTCCGGACACCGTGACTTGCCCGGAGAAAATGCCGCCCAGTGGTCGAGAGAATCGAACCCGCGACCGCCAGCGCCGCGGACGACGTGTTCGACCGTTCGGCCACCCCGTCCCCCAAGTAAAATATTTGTTAGACTAATAAAGCTAAAATGTGCTGAGGCGATCAGGCGAAACTAAGATCTTTGTATATAACATTACATGCGCAGACACGGTGCAGTCATGATGTCGTCTTGAAAGTCGGCGAGAGCGTAGGTGCTGGTAAGCGACAACTTACTGATGTAAGGGCTAAGTGTTTTATTTTACTATTATTTTATACTTACATCAATAAAAGTGTTTGTGACTGAAAATTGTGTTTAAGTTTTTTTCAAGCATTTATGGTGAATAACATTTTTGGAAGAGGTAGCAAAACACTGTAGTACATACTTTCTCTTCCAATACTCGTTATCGTGGTCAGTCAAGAAAGAGTAAAGCGACCTTACAGTTATAGCCCTTACACCATTTGTCAATCATAATTAATATAGTATTGTAAAGGTAGTGTGCTCGTCACACGCCCAAGAAACAGCCTCAAGACTATTTGGTTATGCTCGAGAACAATGTTGCTCCTATAATTTTTTTGTTGACAAATGTACTTGAACGGTGCGTTTTATTTATGTTACATATTGGGTCACGCTAACAATTAAAAATACACAATAATTTACTATACATTCGTTTATTAGACACTTTAACGACATAACTATGTAATAAATAAAACGCGTTTCGCAGGCACAGACGCATACGAAATTCGTATACTCTATATTATGTAGTACTGTAGTACTGTGTCTCCGCAACGTACACTCGGCCGGTCTTCATCCTGGATGGTAGTAGGGGGCCATCGTCACCAGCAAGACCGACCCGCCATCTAGAGGAGTTTACATGCGACCCTTCTGACGATCTGTCATCCTCGACAGATGTCGTTTGCTATACCTCATAAAGTCATAACACTTAACTCTAATTTAACATTTTCATTGAACAATAGTATAACAATAAAGAAAATACAAATGAATATATAACAGACATATTTTACAAGAAAATGTCAAAAATCAATAAATAATAACATTGACATAATGCAATTTAATAACACTATTAGGAAATGTTCAATACAAATTAATTTCAAAATAATTCAACAACAGATAACAAAAGTAATAATTGATATCTTTGATATTAAACAACAATGTTATTCGGAAGTGAAAACACTTGAGCTTACCGAATAAAGGAATAAATTAATTCAAAATATTTAAACAAGCAAATTAAGTGGTTGAAAAATATAATATTACATTTCCAATGAACTTAAAAATTAATTAATATTAAAAAGGGATTTTAATAGGTATAATATTTATATTTTTACCTTTTTTTTCCATGTTAAATCACTAAATGGGAGCCAAACTGTTTTCACATTGTTTTCCCATGCAGAATCGTTTATTTAATAAAAAATATTCATAATTTTGTCATTACTTACTATGCTCGCATGGGACGTTGTACACTTTTCTCACCTGCTGCAGGTGATTATGAGTATACCATGGCCCCCCATGATGCCTCCCAATAATTTTACATGCGGCTGGAGCAGCATGGGTATAGTAGTTCTGAATATACATGTACGTGAGTGTCCCTTCTCGGACCTGCGGAAGCCAGTCGACCTGGAATACTCGTACTGGTAACCTACCTTATTCAGTTAAAATTTCCAACGTGATTATATAAAATACCTATGTGTTAGGTATATAGAATAGCATTTATACCAATATTAAATATAAATAAAATAAAAAATTATAATTTTCTGGTAACGATGTTGAAAAAAAATTAAGTAGTAATTACTAGTAAATTACTTACTGGATTGTTGGAAAATGTTGGGTAAAATAACGTTTTTATTCTAAATAACGATAAACTCAAAACTTGGATAAAGTTTTAATTCAGAATAACGATAAACGCAAAAATTGTGTAACCTTTTAATTTTGAATAACGTAAAACAGAATTTTTTTTTCAAATGGAAGCCCTAACCTAACCTAACCGTACTAATATGAGATGAATAAAAAAAAACCAAATTTAACCATTTTTAAATGAGCCCGTCTTCTTTCCAAAGGTCTAATATACACACAAACATTCATTTATATACATATAATATACTTTGGAGGGCTACTGCTAAGTTTGGGGGGGGGGCTTAGCCTCCAAGCCCCTAACATTTGTGCTTATGGACCACTTACCACCATAGTGATATCTACGATTATTATTTAAATTTATAAATTTTAACTTTTCCACATAAACTTCTGCTTCGACGATATCCATTTATATATTATAATTTATGGAAGGCTTAATAAATTTAATAATAGCAATAATCATTGTTCATAAATATGATTATTGTTATACATGAATTATACAACATTATTATAATTGTTATAAAATATATTATTATGATTGTATACATACCGACATAATAAATAAATTATACTTTGACTATAAAGCTATACAGGCTGATTCATTAAGCGTAAGACACTCATTATCTCAAAAAGTATTAATTTTCTTGAAAATATTTTTTTACACAGTTTCAAGTTGTTTCAACGTTTTTGTTAAAAATATCATATTTTTTAAATGGAATTTAAGACTACTCTTTGAGTATGAGTATTTAAAGTTTAGACAAGCGGAGTAGTGGACAATCATTTTGCGGGTAACCCCATAAAACTCCACTCCACCTATCAATACTTGCTATATCGTAAATAATTTGTAACATTCCAAAGTAATTCTATCATTTATTCAGACAATTAAAGAACATTTTTAACATTCATAATCTAAGAAGTAAGAAGTCCAGCGCTTAATCTTATAAAGTTAATATTTTAATTTAAATATAACATATCTTTAATTGTCAGAATAATAAACTATAAATACCTATAATATAATTATTAATTTATGGTTCAAGTTATCATGCTAAACGGTGTACTGACCGTTGAGTGTGTTCCTTATAAATCAGAAGAACCAATTTTTTTTGTTTTATTTTAACATTAATTTAAAACCATATTATATAAATTGGGTAACTACAAATTCATCATCGGTTTTCTGTTTTTTATTAAGTTGGTTGTTGGGTATAATAGTAGTTACTCAATACGAGTATATTATTGTAAATGTCATATACGACATAAGTATAGGTACCTGATGATCCAAAAAGTCACTAGGTGATAATTATTTTTATAAGATTTGCTATTTATTATTAAGTCTCATGAATTTTAACCTGGAAATCGGCTCCAAATAATCCCTAGGCTAACGTTTTTATTAATCGGCTTATATACATATTATGCTACTATAAATTATATGATACACACACGACACACAGCACTACCGTTGAACCGGTTTGTGAATTCCTGATTTCCTTTAATAATACTCGGCGTCTCAGTGTCGCACGTCCCTCGACCAAAATTATACAGAGAAAAAACTGGTCACCGCCACCGACGACTCCATGGTCAAATTCCAATGGAATTGTACGTTTAGAAATATACTGGTTTGGCTAAGTACCTATTGTTTGCATGGGGTGGGGGTGAACCCAATAGGATCGTCGTTCGCCCGATATCACATGTATCATCATAGTGGAAACTGAAAACAACTGGAAACCACAGATATCAGTGCATCGACGACGACGACGAATTGACGTGATAACTCATCGTTAAACTTAATTGGTTAAATAATCTCAATTAGTAGAGTATTTTCAGTGTTTAACGACACAATTAATACAAGTTCAATCACATGATATCAATCAAAAGGTAAGAATCTGTCCATTAAATCATATAATTCAATTTACGGTGAATACCAAACATTTATTATAGGTAAATAAGAAGGTTATTTTAATATCAATATTTACATTTTTTTGATACTATAGCGATCTCTGATTAATAAAATTGTTAAAAATGTTTTTTTAAATGTTCAATTCACTGTTCAAGTGTTAAAATTTCAATATTCCTGAGGTAGGTACTGACATATTTCAATCGATTAGTGTCCAGAAAATATACGATCACCCATATAATTTTATCGAAATCCTAAATTCGATTGATCAAAATTATTGTAAGTCTAGATTAATTGCTATAATGGTGTGAAGTATCATGTAATGTAATGTGTAGTTTTTAATAATGTAATCATAATAATAGTAGGTAATATATTATTATTGTTATAAATATTATCAAAAAAAACTTGATCATGTAGTTTATGAGTAATCTATTTACATTGTAGTACTACAGGCGTACATCAGACGCAGTGTATACATTTTTATTTTTTATAATACCATACCATATATGTATTGTAATAAAGTATCAAAGTTATACCAAGTTTGATATAATACGGTGGATCCTTGATTAATATAATAAATTAATACATAATCCTAAACTAACCTAACCGTACCATCCTAAATCATGTATTTTATAAGAAATCTATTCACATTATCAAGGCTGGGCAAGTTAACGATTGTTTTTAACTCAGTTATGCTAAGTTATATGCAACAATAACAAAAAGTTAATTTAACTATAGGTTAACTCAGTTTTACTAGACTAGAGTGCTTATACTTCATACGGTATTTTAATATAAGTTAGATTCCAGTTATTTAAATGTTAAACTTTAAACAATTTACGATAGATATTTTTTGACATGAAAACGAAATAGACCGAAATAGTAAAATATAATAAAATTAAAAACAAAATAAATTAACACAACCTACTTCTTAGAATGAAAAATTAATTCGTTGATTTCACGTTAATTAAAAAATAAATTTAGTAAGTTAACATAGTTAAGTTAATGAAAAGCCAAAAGTAACTAGTTAAGTTAAAAAGTTAAATATAATTAACTTTTAAACTTTACTTTAATTATTTAACACGTTAATTGCCCAGCCTTGCACATTGTAATACTTAAGGCGTATATCAGACGCAGAGTACATGTACATTTTTATTTTATATAATACCATACCACATATTATATTGTATTGTATAGTGTGGTCGATAGTCGTTAATTTATAATAATTATTACCTATTGTAACACTATTGTACATTGTAACATACTCGAGATTATACTTATTGCTATATTATACTAGCAGATCCCGTGCACTTCGTTGCCCGTTAAATTTCCCAATCCTATAATATGACCTAAACTTTGTTCAATTCGTTATCTATTTAATATTCGGTGTATGGAATTCAAAACTTTTTTTAACATAAAGATTTCCTACTATTCCTAAAATTATCGAAAAAATTTTCTTTCATAGAAACCTTCTCCGCGATATACTCTTTCGTTTTAAAAAAAAAATCGAGAAGATCTGATAGAGTAGTTCCTGTACAAAGATTTTCATTTCACATTTATATAGTTAGAAACTATATCCTATTTTATTATTATTTACTTTTAGCTTGTGTATTTCAACAATTATTATGATATCCCCTTGTATTGCAATTACTTATTGATAAGCAGTTTTTACAAAATTAATTACCAACCTGTTAGTTTTATAATGTGTAATATATTGTATGTGGTCTTTCTATGAGTGTGCTCATTAAATGCTCTACTTTACTAAAAAAATTATATTGTCCTATAGGATTCCACGAAATAGGTAGGGTTTTAATTATATACCCAAGTGAAATGACCGCTTGTATAATTATAATGTAAGATTATTCTCAAGGGCATCTCATACGGTTTTTATGTTAATACTTTGGACATTTTCCTGATTTTTACATCATTTTTATCAAATTGCAGATTTTAAAAAAAAGTCGTAGTTAAAAATGTATCAATGGTACAAATTTTATAGCTAAAGATCGAACATTTAAAACAAGGTTTCTCGTAAGTAGGTCAGATTATTCTGTAACCAAAAAATCTCAAAAATATATTAACACAATTTTTTTTGTTATTTTATGTTCGAAAATTACATATTGAATAACCAAGAATAACAATTTTAGTTAATATATTGTTTTAATTTTATAGTATTTACTCAACTTACTGGCTACCGTATTATTAATAAGTAATGACAATATAAATATAATATAAAATATCCACACTGACAAACCGCCACCGCTCAGAAACGTTTTTCGTATTCGATGATATTATAATACCATTGAATTCAAATTTAATACATTACACAATATTAGGACTTTATATTTTTAATTTTTTTTCTCAGTTTGCTTTTCAGTCTTTCTTTTTGTTGAAAACTGTTTATCAAGTGCGCATATAGGTTTTCCCAATACGCAAAATACGCCCAACTACGCTTATATAAAAGCTCTTGAAATAGTAAAAATATATAAAATATATAAAGTAAAAGTTATAGTTAATAATTAACATTTTCTTTTAAATTATTATAGTTTATAATTAGCAGAATGAGTTCCTCGGTATCTATACATCTGTGGATTTGTGTGTTGGTATTCTTACCACCGTGTTACCCGGGACTAGATGATCAGCTATACTTTGAAGGTATAAATCATAACTTTACCTTTAGTTTTGATTATTTTTCACACAAAATTATAACCATGATTAAATGGTCTGTATAGATGATGGTTTGAAAATAAAAAGAGCCGACTGGTACCTACATCTAAAAACCAAAAAATTAGATGATCATATTCGAACAGTTGTCAAAGATGTTAAAATACGTGAAGATTTAATTGAATCTCATTTTAGTTTAAGTATGGATATTGGAAGCCCAGAGCATGGACTATTGATTGATTCTCAGCTTTCCGAAGAACTGTATTCTTTATATTTTCATGCTCAAATTATTTCTGAAGCTTCCGAATGTATGGACACTTACGAATGTCAAAAGTATATACAATATAAATCTCATTAAAAAAAAATATTCCTAATATGCATAAATTTAACAACCATTTAAATTATCTTGATAGTTGGAAAACATCTTGTGCCATAGACATATCGAAAGTGAAACTAGATAAGACATCTATGGGTGAGATGTGTTTGTCATTGTATTACAACAAATCTGCGTGCATCGGGATGAACTTGAAGTATCGTAGTCCTGATGGTTCTTGTAACAACTTGAAACGTTCCTTCTCGGGAAAAGCAACCACGGCTTATAAACGTTTACTGTATCCTAACTATAGACGAGAGTTTAGTGGTAATTTTTATAACATTACAATTTACCATTGTGTGGATCTAATGATGTGATTTCATTTACTGTCCATACAGAAGTTCCCGAAGACTTTTATTCGGATTACAGACCCAGTCCTAGAAGACTGAGCGTTGCATTTGTCAAAGACGAGCACTCACCAGATGACTTTAAAACGATGGCAATGGCGTACTGGACGATTTTTGTAGGCCATGATCTATCTCACACGGCAATTTCTATAATGAGTAGGATTAACAAATAATCATATATATTGGTTGATCATAATAATTAATGTATGTAAATTATTATATTACCTTAGTGAACAGTAATAAACCTGTGAAGTGTTGTAATGATAACCGGAATGAGCTCTACCCTGGACACATATACCACGAGTTGTGCTTGGCATTTAAGATACCGGTTGAAGATCCATTTTTCAGAAACAATGCTCGTTGTATGTACTACGTGCGTTCAGTGCCCGCTGTGCGTTCCGATTGTACTTTTGGACCTAAGGAACAAGTAAGAACAATATAAGATAATTTCATAACCATAAACGTATATTTATATTGGTTATAATACTTTAAATTAGGTAAATAATTAAAAGATTGGTAAATTTATATATACTGTCATTACAATTATAAATCAAATTTTAAAAGAGAATCTATCTAAAAAAAATACAGTGTCCATTTTTAGTGGTACACAGTTTTGATACTCCTATTTAGACATTTAGTGTTGAGAACTGACTTTTGAAATTCCCTTAAAATCATAGATAAACATAGATTACAAATTGAACTTCTTAACATGGTTATTCTTCGCAGATGAACCAAGCTACTCATTATTTAGATGGGTCGATGATTTACGGTTCGTCGGCGAAACGGACATGGTTGTTGAGGACCAACTTGGACGGCCAACTATTGACAAGCATGGGCTGTGATAACAAGGGCCATGGAGATCCGCTACAACCGCAATATATGCCACTGGAAGACACCGAATCAAACGCCTGTCAGTATGGCAGCGGCACGTGTTATAGGGCTGGTGACATCCGGGCAAATGGGCTTCCACAACTTACGGTCATGCACACGTTGTGGATGAGGGAACACAACCGGTTGGCCAAACTACTGTCCCACGTAAACCCGCACTGGGACGATGAACGTATTTTTCAGGAGGCCAGGAAAATCGTTACGGCATCCATACAGCACATAACTTACAATGAGTGGCTGCCAGCGCTGCTTGGGGAAAACTACACTAGGTGGAACGGGCTTGAACTGCCGACAAAAGGCTACAGTAACGCTTACAACGAGACCACCGACCCGAGCGTCAGCAACAGCTTTGCGACCGCAATATTACCTTTCGCTAATTCCATGCTAAGCGACACTATCAGGTTCGTGCACACCTGGTATAATAATATTATTATTATTATTATCGTGTATATGTAGGTTATTTAGGGAGGTAATTAGATAATTAAGTACTGTGAATAATCCTAGTCATTTAAACATTTTTCTTAGCAATTGTTTAGATGAATGTGTAAGTGAAAAAAACCTTAAAGTGATTATTCACCCCGGCGAACCCATAATCGGCTTTTAATTTTTAAATGGTAACTACATAATATTTTAATTTCAAAATCTGAAGCAATATTATATTATTCAAATTTCAATGTATGTATTTATATTAAAACTTTTTGAGCGAATATATTTTGTTATTTAGGTAACTCTTAAAGTTAAAAAAAAAAAAACAGTATGTTAGGAAGGATTGTTTGTTTATATTATTAGATTCTGATCCAGCAGTGGAAAATATTATTTAGATACCGTATATGGTTACATTATGTTAAGATAATGAGAACATTTGTATATCTATTTAAAATCGTATTCCTATTAATAGTTCAAAAAGGGTCAAGACATTTCGAAAATTGTATTATACATGGCAAATGATTAAATGAACATTCAGTGAAGCCAGTGAAGGTTATCTATTTTCCCCTGAAATGTCTAAACTAAGATTCATTTTGAGTTAGTGAGTCTTTAATAATAACTAACGATATTGTATATTAAGCAAAGCCCCCCACTGCTTAGTGTGGTACACATACTTTTTGCATACCCATAAAAAAATGTTTGGCTACGCCGATGTTTAACACCTATAATCAATACATAATTCATCTAACAATTAATAGTTACTAAAATAAAGAAATTACAATGGATATTTTTTAAATACCATTGGGAGACTATTGCAACTATTATGATTTTATATTTATACTATTTTGAATTTATATTTAGTTTAATTTTGGAAACCATTTATAGAATGTAGGAAAAAAGACACCGAAAAAAAATCCATGGAAAAAAGTTAAATAAAAATTAATAAATATATAAAAAAAATATAATTAAAATATAAAATTATTATTTTAAATTTTGAATATAGTTGGTCATAAGATTAAAGTTTAGCAAAAAAATGTATCTAAAAATGAATTTAAAAATTTCAGTTGCTGTTGTCAATTAGGTATATTATTAATTTTATAATAATAGCAATAGTATTCTATTGTAGTTATGTGTTTTTTATTTATTTTTTTGTTTATGTGTGTCAGCGTTTCATTTTCCAATTTTTTTAGTTTTTTATTCGATAAATGTTAATAAAATTTTATCTGTTGGGTAAAAAAGCTAGATAATATAACATAACGCTAATAATATGTTGTTTCAAATAAGATGAAAAATATTAAAAATCCAGTCTTAATTTTTTTTATAAGCATTTAAAGTTCAAATTATCACAAAATACGTAAAATTCACGAAAATTATTTTGAGTTAGAAATTCATAAAAATTTTTCTTTTTAAATCTAAGATTTTAAAATATAATACAAGATACTTCATAAGGTCTACTGTCTACCTTAATAAAAAAAAAAAAAAAAATGACTACAAGAAAATCAAATTAAATTTTTATGAGCGTTTGAATTTCATATTTTTACAAGATTTTATATTCACTCGATTTCTCATGTAGCAATATTGTTATTTTGTTATTATTGTGAACATAAACTTAATTTTATTTTGGAAAATTTTTTTGAACCACAGAAAATAAAATATTTTTAGTAACAATATTTCGCCTATTTTATTTCATTTATTCGAAACACAATAGACCGTAGTAATTTTCCATTTACCGTTTAGAAGGGGTCACTTTGATAATTGATTTGTTAAACTTCAATGAGATTCGTATACGAAAATCTATTCTGAACAATGACAGTCTGTCAGTCTATATATTAATAAGTATATTTTATGATATTATGAACCAGTGCACTTCATTTCCCGTTAAATGTACCAACTATTTATGACTCAAGCTTTGTTCAATTCGTTATTTAATATTTGGTGTATGGTGTTCAAACTTTATCTTAACTTTTCCGTTGCCCGGAATATAAATTCTGATTCGCAGCAGTATATTATCAGGTAGGCATTGCGAACCCCGTGCTGTTTGTACGTAAGTGTATGATTTAACTCTAGAGTATCAATGACCAAAGTTATACTAAGTTTATCGTTTTTACTTAATTCCACCTACGGTGGATTAATAGGTGTAATCAATTAATATAAAATCCTAACCCAACCGTACTAAAATCTGATGAATAAAAAACAAAGAAATTTAACCCTTTTTAAATTAGACTATCTTCTACCCAGAGGTCTAATTTACACACGAACATTTATTTTTATATATATAAAATATATTTGGTCAAACAGTAGCGATGGCGTTAAGCAAGTGGACTTACTCGTCTGATCGTAACTTTGACTGATTAAAACGAATGAGTTTGAGACGCTCCATTAATATTCCAATAAAAAAAAAAATAGCTATAGTTAGCTATTATTTACTTAGTTTTTTTTTCGATTCCCAAAAATTCTGTAAATTTTCAATTTTTACAAAAGTAAAGACATTTTTAATTTCCCCACAAGAAAAGATACTGATATATAAAAAAAAAAACCATGTTTGTTCAATCAAGTCCCACATTGTGCGATGCTTTGTCGTGACACTGGTATAGAGTGGCTTCTGCTTGGGAAATGTCAGGGTCTTATATACATAAGTTCCAACACAATTAGAATGACTCATGATTCTATATAACATGCACTATTTATAATCAAAATTGATAATCTACACAACAATATATTAAGATGTCGATTGCTGTGCTTTTGTGTCTAAAGAGAATCATACTTATAATTAATAATTTTTATGAACCTACGTTTTTGTTTAGTTTATATACGGAACACCGAGTGATCAACGCAAATCTTTCACTAAAGGAACATTACAACCGACCAATTGGTTTACTATCAAATTACATGGATCATCTTGTTAGAGGGCTATCTACGCAGAATACACAAAAAATCGATATGCTATTTACTCAAACTGTAGGTTTTTGAAATATACAATAAATATTATGCAATGGAAATATAACAAATCATAATTATTGATGATGACATCATCCATTTAACAGACTAAATTATACGTTCAACTATATTTTAACATTAGTGGTTCGAATTTTTTTTTCAGCTTACAAATTACTTATATAGTGCTCATCCCAGCCACGGGTTTGGAATGGACATTGTCAGCTTGGATATACAACGAACCCGCGATCATGGTATACCAAGCTACTCAGAATTCAGAAAATATTGTGGACTAAAAGCTATAAGAAGTGTACAAGATTTATCTAAGATCATGGTTGAAGGTGTAAGTTTGAAAGTATATTAAATATTAAATAATAATACGGTGATTATTTTATTCATGTATATTATAATATTTAGTCAACTGATAGACTATTGAAGCAATACAGAGATTGGACAGATATAGAGCTATTGGTAGGTGCATTGTTTGAGAAACACGAAGACGACTCAATGGTTGGGCCTACGATGAGATGTATTATTAGAGAACAGTTTATAAGAACTAGAATGGCAGATAGATATTTTTACGATTTACCAAATATATTCAATGAATGTTAGTATATCTGAGATATTTTTTTATAAATGACCCTGATTTTAACTATATTTTTTCAATATTTAAGATCAACTGACAGAAATCAGAAAAGTGACGCTTGCCAGAATCTTTTGTGATAACAGCAATAATGTCACAATGATGCAGAAAAAAGTATTTTTGATACCTGCGATGGCTGATTTGCAACTCTGTAATTCCCAATTAATTCCAAAAATCAACATCAATCACTGGTCAGAAATGGTAGATACATTTAAAAAATAACCTTAAATTTAATAATCAATAATCAGCCGAAGTACCTTCACTCGATGGTTTCTTCCCTCAAGACACTCGAGCTATTGCACTTAATTTAATTTAATAAACATACATTATGCTTATTGTATTTTTTTTAGTATAGATTGTATAATTTCTAGATTAAAAAAAATAATCAATAATCAGCCTTTAATCTAACCTTTTTTCATTTTACTTATATGTACCTATCATGGTTTTAATAAATATTTTTAAAATTAATAATGAGTCAATCATATTTAATATTTAATAAATTACATTTTTTATTGTATAAAATACATTTTTAAATGTTGATAAAATTTGTCAGCACATAAAATGTTCATTAATATATTTAAATGATACAGCTGAAATATTTTTGTGAAATTTGAAACAAATGATAAATTGGTCAAGGGATATATTAAAAAAAGGAATTTTTAGACAAATTTTAATGTTAGGGTTCTGATACGCTGAGTGGTGTCGCCGCCGTTGGGTTCTCGCTTTCCGGTTGCCTTCGCATCAAGCCTTCGTTTTGTTGTAGGTGGTTGGAGGACGATGTTGGCCCTCTCTGGTCTCTGGTGTTGACCCGTCGGTATTATAAATATGCTATATATAACATGTATGTAGTATGATTATCAACAGTAGTGGACTGGCCCGGTGTGCCACTATTCTAAAGCACAGTGGGCCGGTATACCAGATTGTAAGTGTTGGGCCGCTACTATGGCTAGCAAATATATCTATAATTGTTGTATTTGTATTTGTAATTTTTTTTATTATTTTATAATAATATATTTTACGATTGGGCGGCTCTTGCCCATCACAAACAACACAATATAGACAAGAGTACACTACCATATAAAAGATACCAAAAACATAATAATATTTAGATATAAATTATAATTTTATAATATGGACAATTAAAAATATTTTTTTTCTGAAACGTAAAACGTTATTGTCCTGTCAGGGATTTTATGCCGTGTGGCGTGTATAGCAAAGCATTTATAAAGTAGGTATAAATAAATTCAGATCGAATTAAAAGACTATGGCCAATTTGACTATTTTATTCCAGTCAAATTAGACGAATAATTAGGCTTTACCTCGGAAAAATTAGCACCAAGCCAAATTTCAGTTTATATATTATATTTATTTTGTAAGGTGATTGAAATTCGTATACCGCATGGTAGAACTGCCAGAAAATAACAAAATTATAGTGAATACAATATTATGAGTAATGAGTAGGTACTGTTCGTTAGCCAACGTGGTTGTTTTTAATTTTAGTAGAACTGCTTCTATTTTCTTCAACAGTATCTTGTTCGATGGGAAAGTGAATTTAGTTAGTGCATTCGAGAGGTCAAAAATTAAAATTCCCAATAGTTTTCAGAAGCGCAAGAAAAACAAAAGTAAAATTATGAAAAAACGGGAATTTTTACGCTAAAAAGGTTTTTGATAAATCGACTTTAGGTTTTGGTATAATTCTAAAACAAATTACCGTAAATAGGTACATCAAATTTTTACAGAATGTTTATATCAGAATTTTCTATACACCATAACATTTTCAAGTTTTATTTTGTGCTGTTTACGGACATTTTCAGTTTCGATTTTTTTTAGTATTTTTTTTCTATAAATATCAATAAAATTTTATTTGTTGGGTAAAAACTATTGAAAATTTAATAAAAGGCTCCTGATATATTTTTTCAAAGGAAGATGAAAAATATTAAAAAATCGTCGTCACAATTTTTTTTTTTTTAAGCATTTAAAGTTCAAATATTGAAAAAATACGTAAAAATGACGAAAATTCACAAATTATTTTAGTAAATTTTATAAAAATTTTTATTTTTTAAACTCAGATTTGAAAATGTTATACAAGATTCAACATAATTTTGTCTACTTTTATCGAAAAAAAATTTCGAACCTAACCAGAAAGTCAAATAAAATTTGTATGAGCGATTGAAGTTCAAATATTTTCAACATTGGATATTAACTCGATTTCTCATGTACCTATCGATTTCTTTATTTTGTTGTAATTGAAAAATGAATAACTGTAAATTCATGAAAACTTCACTGAATATTTGTATTCTTATTTTCTATACACCTTAACAATTTTAATAATATTTTGACTCATTTTGAGCTGTTTACCAGCAATTTAAAATTTCAATTTGCTTAGTTTTTTTTTATAAATATCAATCAAATTTTATTTTGGTGGGCTAATCAGTGTGAAAATTTAATACAAGGCTCCTGATATATTGTTACAATAGCAGTTTAAAAATATTAAAAATACACACATAGGCACAATTTTTTTTTATAATCATTTAAAGTTCGAATTTATCAAAATTTATCAAAATCTCGAAAATTATTAATCATTGCATAATTATAAAATTAGAAAATGTACAGTTTTTAATTTTTCATAACTATGGATTGAAAATGTAAAATGAAGATTATCATAAATAGTTCATACTGTAACCAAAAAATCTATAAAATATAGTTGAAGAATATAGTTATAAGAAACAATTATTTTTTACTGACACTTTAAATTCAAATTTGGACTAAATGACATATTAAAACCAAGAATTGAAATTTAAAAATATTATTTGTTGGTATAGAAACTTTTAGAGTATATTGTTATTTTTTATATACACGCAATGATATTTTCAAATGTAATTTTTTCTGGAACAATGAATTTAATACCTACTATAGTAAATACTATAATTCCTAGTAATGAAATTAATTAGGTTAGGTACCTAAGTTCTTTATTCACAATAGTATCATCAAATACTTTATATTAACCGTTTTCTCCATATACAATGATATTATATCATTAAAATCAAATTTAATACCATCCATTACAGTGACCTACTTGTAACCTACTGTACAGCAGAGTGACATACACTTGCTCCCCTTTTTAATATTGGTGGTATAAATATTATACTGTACTTAGTGTACTTACAACAATCTATATAAATTATTTAAAATAATTATTTAAATGATTAGAACAAATTAAGTTACCTACCTAATTAATTTGTCAGGTGTTTCTGTTATACGTCGTGTATAAGTTCATAGATCATCAGCACAATTAGAGTAAAAAAAATTGGCCTAATACACCCAAGGCCGCTAATAAACTTGGAACAGTGGGCCGGACCCGTCCCAGTCCGCCCCTGAATCAAATATCATTATTTATTAGGTTGTTTCCAATATAGATTACTTTTCAGTTCTTTAGAATAAAAAACCATTATTTCCAGACATTTTAAATGAAACTAAATTTTCCCAATTTTTTTCGAAAAACAAAGGGAAAAACCAGTGTTTTTTTCGAAACTTTTTTTTTTTGGAAATTTTGATCCCTATTTTTAACTAATCTTAGAGAAAAATAACCCACTACAAAAAAGATAGAGAGTAATTTTTTTGAGGGAATGACATATCGATTTTATGTTTTATTGTTATTTGACTGTGTATTTGGCTTTCAAAACAAACAAAAAAATATTTAGGCAATTCGATATATCATTCCCTCAAAAATATTATTCTATAACCTTTTTGTAATTATTATACCTAGGTGATTTTACTCTAAGATTAAATAAAAACATGGGAAAAATGATTCTGCGTAAATGCATTTTGTCTATGTTGCGAGTGGGCCAGAGAGAGAAAAACAAATAGTGCGCTGACCGGGCTGACATCCTCTTAATGTTGAGGGATAAAATATAAACGTTCAACTGTAATACTTATACACAGATGTTTATAATTTAGACATTATATTATTATATTATCTTAATAGCAGTTTAGCAAAAAGTGTAATGTAATACTGACCAATATAAATGCCTAATCAAAAAAGGGTTCCTTTGAGATAATATTGTATATTATGCAATTACATTTCACATCTTCATATTTATTTCGTATCAGATTTTAAATAGGTAAACGAATCAATTTCTTCAACGATCAGATAAGTATTTTTCTCACATATTTAGACAATTTTACTGTTTTAACCTCTTTTTTCAGAGTTAAGAAAGATTGAAAGGTTATCATGAGTACCTAAGCCATTAGCCAATACTTAATAGTTCACGACTAGTATGATATCGTGTGGTCGGCGGGATCCACCGGACGTATTTTTGACGTCGATGATCCTCGATTACAAACGACCATTACACTCAACCTGTTATATTTTCAATTATTTCTAGATACGATTTTATCAATTGAAATATTAATATTACGATTAACTCATTTTTAAATAGGTTAAACACGAACGAGCGAACACTGAGATACGTGTGTACTTTTTAATGTGACATCGTAGTGTGTGTTTCGTTGACTCGTTATTCGTTATATTTTACGTGTATATTACCAATAATGCAAATAGTGCGATCGTCTAAAACTTGCAAAGCAATAAAATATGTTTCTGAATATCCAAATGAATATTTACAAAGTGACGGTCACATTTTGTATTGTACTGCTTGTGAAAAATCCATAGCATTTTATCATTTTTTTTTTTTTGATAATACATATTTTGAATTCTTTAGCACATATTTTTGTTGTGTAAATACATACTTTGGTTATATAAATACATATTATAAATCCGAGCCCTACTAATAACATACTCTAATAATAAATTAAATAATAAAGGTTATATTTATGATGCTTTAAAAAAATGTAATATCGTTATAGTTACTTGACTATAGCAGCTATACGAAATCTTTAGGTAAATACTAGAATATTTTGATTTTTTTAACAAAAATTTAATATTTAAGGTTATTTGTAATGAATATATATAATTGCCATATGCTTGGCCCGATGTAATTATTCCATAATATTTAGGATTGATTGTACAAACTGACACATAATATACTAAAAGTTTTATTTGAAGACTAAATAAGTGTCTAATATCGTTAAAGATATAAACAAATCTTAGAATTGTGACTGTCAATATTTTAATGTGGTGATTACCTATAAATATATATTATCCTCCCATGGTTTTTCTTCATAACATTTTTGTTTGATATTGTTTGATATTTTTTTTTTTACCAACATTAGTAAGAAAAAATTTTAAATACATCACAAATATTTTTTCCGTTTGTAATCGAAATACCATTTTTATCAATTAATTTAATAATTAATAATTATGAATGCTTTATTTATTTTTTACATATTAGGTCATTAATAATTGCCACAATAATTTGTGTGTTTACCAGCTTTCTTAATTTCATCATGATAATCAGTGCTCGAATTGGGGCTATACACAGGCTGACGAAGTCCGCTTTAATTTTTTTCATAGATTTCAGAGTTCCCCTTCATTTAGTTGAGCTAGAAACGTGTCCCCATATTTGATATTTGTTTTCATTTATTAATTCTATCAAATAAATGGTTATTTTTTACCAAAAAACGGAAATCGTATAGTATAGCAGCATCGACTAGTCAAACATATTTTATTTTCATAATTGTATTATAAGTAAAATCAATTAATACTATTACTTGGAAAATGGCTTATAATCAATGACGATCAAAAGCGTCTAAATATTATAATGTTTTTGTTTTAATTATTTAATTTACTATAATATATTGTGTGCCCGCGTTCAAATTATTTATTATAATTATTTATAATATTTATAATATAATATAATATTAATATATTAAATTATTTATAATTTATAATTTACGCATTCTCAAATTACAGCGATAAACATAGGCATAGAGTGAGGATTTTTTTTTTGGGGGGGGAGGCTTTAGCCTTTTTTCATTGCAGTACATTTTTACACTCTATTTTATAAGCTAGAGGTCACTGCAGGTTTCATATTTATACTATTTTTCTGTAGCGTAAGAACAAACAAAGCGTACTATATTTATAATAATATAGGTTCAACAAGTAACTAGTAAGTTACAACAAAATATGGATACAATACTTAAAAATACAAATTTAGACTTTTCTTCCGGTTGTAGTTTAAGCCAAGGTAATCAAATGCATTATACTTTTCATATTATGTATTATTATTATTTAATTTGTTTTTACATCAATTATTATCTATAATATCTTTTATTATTATTATTATTCTTTTAAATTATCAGTTTCTTGTATTATTTATAACAGCTATTTGCCGTTATCTTCCATTCTTCTGTTGAGGCTGTAGATTTGTATAATTGTAAAAATTCGAGAACGATCCCATTCGTCCATCCAAATCCGTCCTGGATTTCGTATTCTCCTGAACTTTCTCCTTTTTTGCCATCTCCATTCACTAGGTACTGTCAAAACATTTGGCGAATTAGTATACACGATAACAAACGACAATATGATTTATTTAAATAAGTCTGCAGATGTAACAAGTATTAAAAAAATGTATACAGTCTACCAGGGGCTAAAATACTGTGTCCCCAGAAAATCAAAGTGTGTAACCGGAATGAAAAATGTGTGTCCCAAGTTTTATAACGTGTTTTTAGTTTTGTAGAATAACTAACATAAATAATTTAATATTTTAATTTATTAATTTCCTAATCAGTTAGCTTAAGTTAATTACCTACTTATTTTATTCCCATACTATGGGCAAGGTTGTTATAAAAAAAAATGTGGGTAAGTGGATGTCGCTCTGCTGTACTGTAGGTTACAAGTGGGTCACTGTTTAATGGATGGTATAAAATTTGAATGCAATGATATAATATCATTGTATAAGAAAAACGATTCTGAGCGGAGACGGTATGTCAGTCTACGTATAAGACATATAATATACTTTTCTATGGTATTAAATTATATGGAATTTATGAATAAATTCCTTAAAATATGCACAGTCTTATCATGAGCATAATTCTCATTCCTTATACTATGGTAGATTGTATGGATAGGCCATAATATTTTAATTTTTCAGTTTCATATATCCCCGAATAATATTTTTAATATTACGTAATTTACGTTTAATTTGGTAATTTCGTCCAAATTTGAATTTAAAATGTCTGTAAAAAATAACTGTGTTCATATATTTTTTAGATTTTTTGGTTACAGTATGAACTATTTATGAGAACCTTTGTTTTAAATTTGCAATCTTTAGCTATAAAAACCGAACATTTTATAATTTATTAATTACAATGATTGAAAATGTTCGAGATTTTGATAAATTTTGTCAAAATTCGATGTTTAAATGCTTATAAAAAAAATTGTGCCTATGTATTTTTAATATTTTTCAACTGCTACTGTAAAAATTTATCAGGATCCTTGTATTAAATTTTTACACTTTTTGGCCAAACAGATAAAACTTTATTGATATTTATAGAAAAAAAAAACTAAAAAAATTGAAAACTGAAAATATCCGTAAACAACTATATATTTATTCGTTTTTGAATTACAACAAAATAAAAAAATCGCTACATGAGAAATCAAGTGAATATCCAATTTTGTAAAAATTTGAATTTCAAACGCTCATAAAAATTTAATTTGACTTTCCGGTAGAGATTTTTTTATTGATAAAGGTAGACAATCTTATGAGTAATCTTGTATTAGATTTTCAAATCTTAGATTTAAAAAGAAAAATTTTTACGAATTCTTAACTCAAAATAATTTGCTAATTTTCGTGATTTTTCCATATTTTGTCAATTTTTGACCTTTAAATGCTTATAAAAAAAAACTGTGACTAACGATTTTTAATATTTTTCATCTTTCTTTGAAACATTATACTAGGTGCCTTCTATTAAATTTTCAAGATTTTTTAACCAACAAATAAAATTTTATGGAAATTTCTAGAAAAAAAACTAAAAAAAAGGTGGGTAAGTGGATGTCGCTCTGCTGTACAGTAGGTTACAAGTGGGTCACTGTATAATTGATGCTATTAAATTTGAATTCAATGATACAATATCATTGTATAAGAAAAACGATTCTGAGCGAAGACGGTATGTCAGTCTAGGTTAACACAAATTATATACATATCTATGGTATTAAAAAAAAATTGACCTATAATAAATTCCAAATTAATCATATCACATTATCACAATATCCATTAGGTACTTATAACACGTTATACATTAACAACAAACCCTGATACTATCATATATATATAATAGTACACTTTAGAAGTTTCAAGTAGGTACCCACGAATAATATTATATTATAATCACAACAAAATAACTAGGTTTTTTAATATGTAATTTCGTCCAAATTTGAACATAAAATGACTATAAAAATAAACTGTGATTGTATATTTTTTAGATTTTTCGGTAAGAGAATTAACTACTTACGTGGAATCTTGTTTTAAATTTTCAATCCTTAGCTATAAAAACTGAACATTTTATAATTTATTAATTACAATGATTAATAATTTTCGAGATTTTGAAAAATTCTGTCAAAATTCGATGTTAAAATGCTTATAAAAAAAAATTGTGCCTATGTATTTTTAATATTTTTCAACTGATATTGTAACAATATATCAGGAGCCTTGTATTAAATTTTTACACTTTTTGGCTCAACAGATAAAACTTAATTGATATTTATAGAAAAAAAAAACTAAAAAAATTGAAAACTGAAAATGTCCGTAAACGGCTCAAAAAGAGTCAAAATATTTTCAAAATTGTATGGTGTATAGGAAATGCTAATATAAACATTCAGTGAAATTTTCATGTATCTACAGTAATTCGTTTTTTAATTACAACAAAAAAAGGAAATTGCCACATGAGAAATCGAGTGAATATCCAATGTTGTAAAAATTTGAATTTCAAACGCTCATAAAAATTTAATTTGACTTTCCTATAGAGATTTTTTTATTGATAAAGGTAGGCAATCTTATGAGTAATCTTGTATTAGATTTTCAAATCTTAGATTTAAAAAGAAAAATTTTTACGAATTCTTAACTCAAAATAATTTGCTAATTTTCGTGATTTTTCCATATTTTGTCAATTTTTGAACTTTAAATGCTTATAAAAAAAAATTGTGACTAAGGATTTTTAATATTTTTCATCTGCCTTTGAAACAATATATTAGGAGCCTTCTATTAAATTTTCAAGCTTTCGCAACCAACAAATAAAATTTTATTGATATTTCTAGAAAAAAAACTAAAAAAAAACTAAAAATGAAAATGTCCCTAAACTGTTCAAAATAAATCAAAATATTTTGAAAATGTTATCGTGTATAGAAGATGCAAATATAAACAACCAGTGAAAATTGCATGTGCCTACGGTCATTTGTTTTAATGTTACACCAAAAACCAAATTCAATTTTCTGAAAAATCGATTTTGCGTAAAAATTCCCGTTTTTCCTTAATTTTTCTTTTGTTTTTCCCGGCGCTCTTGAAAACTACTGGGAAATTTAAATTTTGACCTCCCCAATGCACCAACGATTTTCACTTTCCAATCGAACAAGATACTGAAGTCGAAAATCGAAGCATTATTTCGACTACTTATCGTGTACACAGACACAAAAAAAATAAAAAAATAAAAAAAAAATTAAAAAAAAAATTTAAAAAAAAACACACATCATTGTAAAATCAATACATTCATCGTTTCACTCAGAATCTAAAAATGAAAAATGAAAATGTCCCTAAACAGTTCAAAATAAATCAAAATATTTTGAAAATGATATCGTGTATAGAAGATGCAAATATAAACAACCAGTGAAAATTGCATGTGCCTACGGTCATTTGTTTTAATGTTACACCAAAAACCAAATTCAATTTTCTGAAAAATCGATTTTGCGTAAAAATTCCCGTTTTTCCTTAATTTTTCTTTTGTTTTTCCCGGCGCTCTTGAAAACTACTGGGAAATTTAAATTTTGACCTCCCCAATGCACCAACGATTTTCACTTTCCAATCGAACAAGATACTGAAGTCGAAAATCGAAGCATTATTTCGACTACTTATCGTGTACACAGACACAAAAAAAATAAAAAAAAAAAAAAAAATTAAAAAAAAAATTAAAAAAAAAACACACATCATTGTAAAATCAATACATTCATCGTTTCACTCAGAATCTAAAAATGAAAAATGAAAATGTCCCTAAACAGTTCAAAATAAATCAAAATATTTTGAAAATGATATCGTGTATAGAAAATGCAAATATAAACAACCAGTGAAAATTGCATGTGCCTACGGTCATTTGTTTTAATGTTACACCAAAAACCAAATTCAATTTTCTGAAAAATCGATTTTGCGTAAAAATTCCCGTTTTTCCTTAATTTTTCTTTTGTTTTTCCCGGCGCTCTTGAAAACTACTGGGAAATTTAAATTTTGACCTCCCCAATGCACCAACGATTTTCACTTTCCAATCGAACAAGATACTGAAGTCGAAAATCGAAGCATTATTTCGACTACTTATCGTGTACACAGACACAAAAAAAATAAAAAAATAAAAAAAAAATTAAAAAAAAAATTAAAAAAAAAACACACATCATTGTAAAATCAATACATTCATCGTTTCACTCAGAATCTAAAAATGAAAAATGAAAATGTCCCTAAACAGTTCAAAATAAATCAAAATATTTTGAAAATGATATCGTGTATAGAAAATGCAAATATAAACAACCAGTGAAAATTTCATGTATCTACGGTCATTTGTTTTAAAGTTACACCAAAAACCAAATTCAATTTTCTGAAAAATTAATTATGTGTAAAAATTCCTGTTTTTCCTTAATTTTTCTTTTGTTTTTCTTGGCGCTTTTGAAAAGTACTGGGAATTTTAAAATTTGAACTCCCCAATGCACCAACGATATTCACTTTCCAATCGAACAAGATACTGAAGTCGAACATCGAAGCATTATTTCGACTACTTATCGTGTACTCAGACACAAAAAAAAAAAAAATAAAAAAAAAACACACATCATTGTAAAATAAATACATTCATCGTTCCACTCAGAATCTAAAAAGAAGAAATTATATAATGGATCAATTCAAGGTAGGTAATTAGGTACCTGCTTTATTATAAAATAACGTAACATGCAGGTATAGGTACATAAGATATTTAAATTATTCTAAGTTGTGTATATTGAAATACAATATTATATAATAAGGTATAGGTGCTAGCGCATATTATAAATATCTATTTTTGTTTATTTTAAGTCTAAAAAATGTTAAGATATTTAAAAAAAACCGAAAAAGTTCAAACCGATTATTATAATCATAAATAGGATGTTAAAGAATTATATAGTTATTTTGTATTATAATAAATGTAACTAAAAAGATCTACATACATAATAATATACATATAATATATACATATTATAACAGTTTATTTAACGAATCCAATATTATTTTCCAACCATAATCAAAATTGTTTTTTAAAAACCTTGAATTTTCTTATAAACTATTTCGTTACATAAATTAAATTCTATTTGATGATGATAACATACAAAAATATTTAAATAAAAACACCCATAGGCTTTTACTACATTTAGTGATTTAAAATAATCATTATTATCAAAATTAAATCATTAGCTAACTTACATGGTAATTGGTATATAAAAGTGTGGGGGGGGGTTTCATGTGTTACAACCACCAAAGGTTTTTTTTTGCTATAGAAAACTGTCAAAGCTCTAAAGTAACAGTGAAATTAATCAGTGTGCGGTGTGTATCCTGAAATCAGATGTATTTTTTGGCCCTGCAGTCTACAATTCACGTGAAACTTGTCTATCAGTTAAACCACCTAAACTATATTAATAACTGTCCTGCAGACCAATCGATATGTTTGTGCACACATTTTTTTTATCATCTTTTAGCATTTGTCTCAAATAATTATACCCCTATGATAGTTATCATCGTTGTGAATTATAAACATAAATTGATAGTCGAATACGGCTCAATGAAAATATGTACCTATATTTATAATGAATTAAAATAATATTGTTTACACTGCACAGTATCCCCTTTCCACCCGATAAATTGTTTTATTTAGTTATATCATCAAATCGGACTTACCTTTTCATACATCTTGTACTTTTTGTCTCCATAGTAGGCCACGAAGTTCGTACATAGCCATTTTGAAGCTATTTTTGCCGCCATAACTTTTGCATCTTCGTTGTCCGTGTTCTGCAACGACATCACCATAATATATTGCAGTGGGGGCCATGCATTAGGTTGGTCCCACTGCTGATCAGTTTCCATGAGAGTCGTTGGTACTCCCCCAGAAGTCGTCAATACTTCATTTTCTTTTAAATACTTTAATATCCTTGTCACAAAATAATCTGTTCGATTTCTGTCGTAACACCCCGTCCATAAGGGTGATATATTAGTTGGGTAAAAATAGTTTCGTTTTTTTTGATTCAGCAGATCAAAGTCCAACCAGGCACCCACTTCCTCGTTCCATAAAACTGCATTCACAGCATCCTTCCATTCCGTAGCAATGACTTCATACTCCAAAGCTTTGATGGTATTATTCAATTCCCGGTAGAAATCACTCAATATCTTCGCATTCCAAAAGATTAATGCGTTCAACTCTACCGGGACGATAGATCTAGTTTTTGTATGTGTAATGTTTCCTGCAATCATACAATGACATAATTTATTGTACGCAACGTTTTTGACCACATCATAACCTAATAGAACTAAGACAATACCTATTATCCGATAAACTTTATCTCACCCCCCTTACCCATTTTATTATGATACACACGATAAATATATTTACATATTTAATACACCATTGAGTTCAAATATTAATTTTTTTAATGTAAATTAGATAAAAATAAAAATAAAAATAATAGGTAACAAAATGAAATCATTTTCCAAAAAATTTGGGGAATATGAAAATCATATATTAAATCTTGATCAGAAATGAAGTACCTAATTATATTTTATTCATTGAGACGTCGATTACTATCGTATACGTCAAACTCGGGATCAAGTTTTAATAATGCTTATGAAAGATAAAAATAGAATAAAACCAATATTCTGCATATTAATCGTTGTGGACATGTTTTAGAAATAATATAAAAATGTAATGCGTATCAATTGAGTAGAATTAACGTGATGATACATTTTAGGTACACATAATTTATGACATGGACTGTATGTAGGATACGAGGTACCTAACGTCGTAATGTATAATCGTTATGAAAATGGATCGTTCGGTCGGTTTTGAGGTATGCCTCATGAAACACATGCAGTAATAATAGATTGGAAAAATTTACTTTATAGAGTGTTTAGAGTAAAGATAAAAGTATAGACCCTACTCTAATTTGAATAAAAACTTCAGATTATATACATTAAATATATACTAAATGAAACTATTTTAAATCGTGCACAAAAAGAGAAGAAAGTAGATTTTTTTTAATTAAAACTGGTAATATTTATAATTGTAACAATAACCTATAATATTCTAACTTAATATAGGTGGATACAATATTTAAAAGGTTATAAAATAATAATATTTCGAATGATCGATACTTCAAATAAAATAAATAATTATTAAACAAATGGTTAATGAATATATAGGTACCTATAATCAATAATCTTTTAAAAGAATCATTAACATATGTTGTTTCACATCGTGATATAAAAGAAAACAATATTTTTGTTCATTTTTTTAAATTATTTATTAAATATAAATTTTTTTAATGTAAAGTATTTTGTAATTAAATATTAATCATGTAATAATTACACTAATTACGTTTTAAAAATGCCATGTGGTTGTCAGTAATATTGTAGTCTGGGAGTTATTTTTCCTAGGGTCAGGGATTTTTATTCCGCTATTGCCTATCTCTATGTTATAGTTCAGTGTATAGGTATACTGTAAAATGATGTGTAATAATCTTACCAAATACAAAATAGTTTATATCATACCGACATAAATTGTTTCATTAATACAAGCATACATATTATGATATTTACCATATTTATCAAAGTTATCAATATACCTAAAAAAAAAGTTAAAAAAAAAAAATAAGAAATAAGCCCCCAACAGCCCCCAACAGCCCCCCTAGTAGCGCTTATTGCCACAAAAATTGTTATTTATTGAATATTTTATTTGGAAACTGTTTACTGATTTTAATATTATAAAAATGTTATTATATATTTTGTTTTAAATAGTAAACTACCATAAAGGTTATAATAAATAATTATATGTTGATGTGAGTTAAGATTAATTACGTTTTAATAAGTACTTAATATTATGTTAGAAAAAGTGAAACTCTGTCTTATAATATAATTTTGAAAAATGTATCGAATGCGAATTGGGTTTTGTTTTGTTTCAGTAGGTACCCATATATTACGTACCTATACACTGCAGTTGATTCTTATTATCTGGGAGAACATCGTATCTCTAATTCATCTCGATCTCAATTGAAATCCCATTAAAGTAATATTTTATATTAACATTGGGTAACTACATTAAAAAGACACTACACAGATATACAGATATTTGTTGAATCCATCTTACAAGTGCGTAACATTTCGAATACACGTTCAGCAGATAACGCTGGTTTTATTAATTATATATAAATATTATAATATATATATATTCAGTTTTTAAGTGAGTTATGATCATTTATAATTTACGCTACCTTATATACACGTAAATTGCAAAAAAAATTAACTATAGTAACAAACCACACACAAACACAGATAATATTCTTACCGTCAAGTTTAATAATAGATCAGTACACTCTAAATTTTAAACTAACGGAGCTAAACGTAATCTGCTGAGAGTATATTTGCTATGTTACGTACTTGTAAGTCGGAGACGTGTAGTCGTGAAAGACTCAATATCTCGAACTTCTATCTGTTTCCCTTGAGTTTCAACATAACGAGATTTATTGTATTAATATAATAAATGTAGTCCCTACCCTATTCTATACCGTATAACGTATTATCGCATAGAGAGTGTATAAAGACGTCTTGACTATTTTGTGAAGGCATACCTAGGGTATAACGCCTGTGCAAGGTAGGGTGAGTTAACGATTTTTTTTTAATTCGTTAAGTTAATCTAAGAAGATTTATGTAAAGTTGAGCTAAAAAATAACTAATAATTTTTTATAACTTAGTTAAGTTAAACATGGTGGGTTAAAAACAATTAACTTAGTTAAAATTAGTTTAACTAAAAATGTAATAATGACTAGGGCATATATAATAGAAAGCATAGCAGCAAGGCTTTTATTGCATTTAGGGCCAGTAGTTGACAAATTAACTATTCAGTGAACTATTTCCCCAATAATTTAAGAAGGGCTCAGCTAAAATAACATAATTATTATTGATGCCTATACAACTTATAGTACCTAGTTCTACTATTAGCTGATATACAGAAATATATTTTATAAATTTCCATTTTTTTCCGATTTTTATTACTATATTTTAATTTTAATCCTTCCGAGTAATATGTGTGTGTGTAATGATTACAAGAACACTACCTTATTAATATTATGAACACATTAGAATATTAGATACATATTATTATGTACGAAATCGAATTATATATTATTAGAAATTGTATCAAAATTAAGTTATTTGACTAAATTGTAATTATTATTATATTACATATTTACATCAATATAAAATAATTATATATTTGGTCTTTAGAAACATATATAATAAATACAAAAACTAGTAAGTTATTTACCTTTATTCGTTCCGTTGAGGATGAACCAGCGACTAGAAAAGTCCCAACCTGATTCAGCTGCCGCCTTGATCTCTGCAGGGGAATAATATCAAAAATGTGGGAAAATCGATCTCAAGTTGACTTGACGACAAATTCAAATCTGTCAGAATTCAAATCAGAATTCTTATCGCTTCATTAGATTAATCGGTACGTTGGAAATAGGTCACGTATATAATCCTATGTTGCACGTGTGTTAGACAAAGACAGAAAATCGCCGCTTCCAATCCCCTTAAGAGGACGTGGACGTCACACCCGTTATGTGTTGTCTCCGTCTTACAAATATACAACGTTGCAAAAACTGTTTTGCGTGGGTCAACTTTTCTCGCAACATATTTGTTGTAGAACTACCAAATTTTCACAACACGTAAAGAAGAACTTTATCTGTCCAACAGTGTACTTTTTTTTAATAGCACTATCCAATCATTTTTTATAAGCAAATGAAGATAAACAAAAAAACAAAAAGTTTAGAAGCAAATAACTTTTATTGTATTCATGTTAGCTAAAATATACGCACGATGTTGCATAGACCATTTTCTAGTTTATATGTTCAGCAATTTTGGAGCCACTACTACAAACAAAGATAAAAGTTGTCCCGCGCAAAACAGTTTTTGCTATGTTGTACATTTGTAAGACAGAGACAACACATACAGGTGTTACGTCCTCTTAAAAATAACAATGTCTGAGAGGCAGCCCTTTTTTTTGAAGACAATAATTTGATATTTCTGTCCTATGGCTATATCAGCCTACTATAAATTATAATAAATGTAATATGTTACATAATTGTTATGATTTCTGTTATTAGATAAATTGTTAAGAAAATAGGAATATTTATAGAAGTAGGTAATAACTTTTAGTTTTTATAACCTTAAAATGTTAAACATTTTAAATTAATTTTCTGAGGGTTAGGCCACTATTTGAGATGTACCAATGTATAGTAATTTAGTGTATAGAGTCAATTTGTAGCATCCTCGTAAGTCGTAGTTAAATTGTTCATGATAGCCGATAGGTATAGTTCGAAATAGATATCCATTTCATGAAGTTCGATCCATAACGTTTTAAAACGTTTTTATGTTTATAAAATGGATACTAACTTTATCAATTTCGTGAATATATGGCTACATTTTCGTGAAATGGCCAGTGGTCATGTGTTGTCTTCGTCTTACACACGTATACAACGTAGAAAATTTTCGTTCGCTAGTTTCAATAGGGTGCTGTCATTTTTGATATTAGAGTGAATTTACCTATTATTAAACTTTTAGGTAACAACTAACAACACTATCTGTGTTCTCTAGTTGGGTTTTTACGATATTTTAATTTTTAAGTGAGTTAGGTATCAGTATGTAAAAAATTAATGTTTGAAAATGCTCATAACTCACTTAAAAATTCAAATATCGTAAAAAACCGACTAGAGAACACAGATAATGTTGTTACCTAAAGGTTTGATAATAGGTCAATTCACTCAAATATCAAAACTGGCAGCACTTCATGGAAACTAGCGAACGATGCCATACGTGTGTAAGACGGAGACAACACATGCGGGTGTGACGACCTGTATAAGTATAATAATTTTGACAAAATAATATAATATACAGCGCATGCTGCACTTACCAAGTATTCATGTTATATAAATATATATATGGCTTTATCAGTGGCGCACCCGAAAGGCCGAAACTATTTTCATATCAGATTATAATACTATTATAAATATTTTTTTTATAGTATAATATTGTTTTGTACTTTTGTCAAAAATATAATAATAATATAATATATTATTATATTTTTTTTTCGAATTCGATACAGATGTAGATGAGGTTTCTACTTTGTGTTGTGTCATGTGGTAATCGCCTAACCAATATTTCTTCAAAAATTATTTTTAGATTTATATACTGGCGGTCAGTAGTATACCCCCCTCCCTCCGTGTATATCCGTATGTTAATTTCGTACCTATGTGGCTATACGAATTACGAACATCATGTAGACTGTATATGTATTTAAACCATAGCAGTCCATGCACAGGTATATAATATAAACCCTTTATTTTAATTTTTTGTGTTTGTCATCGCCTTTTGGCGCAGTAAAAATTTTTACTTCTAGTTGGTACTTTGGACAATCAGAAATAAAAATTCCCAGTAGTTTTTTAAGGGTCAAAAGAAATAAAAAAAAAAAAAAATAGGAAAAACTTTAATTTAAACGCAAAACCAGTACCTATTAATATGCCAACGTAAACACGCTCGAAAATATTTTTATACTTTCGTTAGTACGTAAAAATTAAGAACGCCAATAAGCCGGCAAAAATGTAACATACATCTATAGTAGTAAAATTTTAATTTCGAAAAAAAATTTGCACTTGTTGCCTTTTATTCTGTGTTTTGGTAAGAGATAGATTTTCGAAAAATTAAAATTGGAATACTATAAGAAGTATGTTTATTTATTGCAGGCTTATAGGTCTAAATGCATGAAAAATCCAATCACTTAGACTTTAGAGCCGCTTTAAATGTTTTGATAGTCGATATGTCATAATAAACTTTTTTTCGGAAAATTCAATATAATTTTTAAAACATTTAATTTAGTTTATATTTATGACGATTTTCCAAATATTTACATTATGATACTGAAAAATGAAATATATATTATAAAAACTTAACTTCTAAAGAGTTTTTTTTACTTAGTATAAATTATATACCCAGGGGTGCATCAAGGGGGGGGGAGGCAAAAGGAGCAGTTGCTTCAGGCGGCAAGGGCGGCAAAAAAATGTCGTTTGTAATATAATAAAAATAAAATATTTAGTAGAACAAATATTAATTATTTCTTTTATGAATTTACGATGTCAATTGTCGGAAAATCTAAAGTCGTAATGGAATCTAATATTAGAACTATTATAGGTACTTATTGGAGAGAACGCTGTTTATGGACCTTGTTTTCGTAATACCTAGTACCTACGTACTAATATATGCAGTATGCAGTACAAATGAAAATAGCGCAATTTAATTGTTATGTAAAATTAATTTTTTGATTCTTTTTAAAAAATATTGACAGTGCCATTTATATATTTTAATGTTATCTTACCATCAAAGTCAATTATAACTTATAAGTCATCGACGCAAGTCCTGACAACCCAACATTTCCTTTTTGATTCATCAAAAACGATTTTAATCAACCGGCTAACTTAATCATTTTGAAAAACTGTAAACAGTGTTGATATGCATGCAATGCTTTAATATTGAACCTGCAATTTCACTTTGGGTATGTAATAAGTAATAACCGCCGTGGCACCGAGCTTCCCGCATACGATATCGGCATTCACCATTGCATATTACCATATTGCAGTACTGACTACTGATAGTTGAGACTCTTTAGCTTGTTATTCGATTATAATATCCATTACATTCCTATCTATTATCTATACTAGGAATTTATTTATACATGAAATAACAAAAGTTTTGTATTTGGTCATCTTTTAGGAAAATGTTATTGTTGTAAGTACTTGATTTTACATAATATTTTTACATATTTTGTCATAAATACATGTTTTTACATATTTCAAAATTAATGCAAAATCCCCTTCATTTAGTTGAGCTAGAAACGTGTCCTCATATTTGATATTTGTTTTCATTTATTAATTATTCTATCAAATACATGGTTATTTTGTACCAGGAAACGGAAATCGTATAGTATAGCAGCATCGACTTGCCAAACATATTTTATTTACATAATTGTATTATAAGTAAAATCAATTAATACTATTACTTGGAAAATGGCTTATAATCGATGATGATCAAAAAGAGTCAATATTTTTTAAAAATTGTATGTTGTATAGAAAATGCTAATATAAACATTCAGTGAAGTTTTCATGTATCTACAGTCATTCGTGTTTTAATTACAATAAAATAAGAAAATCGTTACAAGAGAAATCCAATGAATTTCAAATGTTGTAAAAATATGAATTTCAAACGCTCATAAAAATTTAATTTGAGTATGTTGTAGACTTTTTTTTTTTGATAAAGGTAGACAAACTTATGACTTATGAGGAATCTTGTATTACATTTTCAAATCTTAGATTTAAAAAGAAAATTTTTTATGAATTTCTAACTCAAAATAATTTGCAAATTTTCGTCATTTTTACGTATTTTGTCAATATTTGAACTTTAAATGCTTATAAAAGAATATTGTGACTAAGGATTTTTCATTTTTTTCATCTGCCTTTGAAATCAGTTATCAGTGATAATATTATATACTGTGATAACTTATCACAGTACCTATATAATATTACTATTCAGCTGATGTATAGATATTTATAATAAACATACACACATTAATTGGCTAAATGGGTAAATCCTCCGTGTATCTATAAATAGATATTAGTGGAACAGTAATGTGTGGTGATACATTATGCTCATTACCAATTATTTTAAAAATTATCATTTATCGTATTGTTGTATTTAATTAATTAATCATGTTATTTTAATTAATATTATATTATTAAATATTATTGACTTGTGATTTGTGAAGTTAACTGTAGTGCATTCAGTTGTGGATATTCCTACTGTACTGATGTATTGCCTACTTATATAATTTTATTTAAAAAAAAAATATTATGTCAAAGAGAAATACAAATAACATTAGTGATTTTTCCATTAAGACAAAAAAAACGAAAAAGTTATATTAATATTATTAGTGGAGTTGAGTCTGAACACAAGGAATCGAAAAGCTCCAGTTCGATAGTTTCTAATCCAATAACCATGTATTTAAAACTGATTATCAATTATTTATTAAATACCTATATGTATCTTGAATATGTTCAAGTATTTTATAGTTATAACTAGGGCTGTGAACTTAATGCACTAAAACACATTGAAAAATGCATTGAGAAAGTAAAAAAAAATGCAATAAAATATGCACTTAAAATGCAAAAAATGCGATATAAAATTCACTTAAAATATGGTATTTAATTAAATTTTTAAATTTATATATTGATATTATAGGATAAAAGTACATTACATCTTCATGCAACAAAATGTGTTTATTTAATAATAAAAAAAAATAATAAAAAGTTCCTATAAAATTAATAATCAACCAACATATAATCTAGAAATTCATGACTGATATACGATAATATGCCACAAAGAACTTATTTAGTTATCTAACAATAAATTGCCTTATTTTATCGACGTATAGAGCCTGTTTACAAAAGCAAAAAAAAGAAATAATTTTTTAAACATGTAAATTGACGTAATTTGATTAAAAATGCCGGAAAATGAACTAAAAAAGGAAAATATGACCTAAAAATACTAAATTCTTAGAAAAATATTCTGTTTTGGAATATAAAAATAAAACTGTATGTTGTACTGTTGTCATACTTTTTAAAATAACAAGTGTTCTTTGATAAAAGAATCAACTGGTATAATATTTAATTGTGTAGGTATGTTTAGTTAAAAATATATTTATTTCTGTTCTTATGAGATTTTTTTTAAATATAGGTTATTTTTAGTAATTTTAATTAAGATTTGTTTTTCAATGAACATTTTTACATTTCCTAATATATTTTTTGTTGTGATTTCATTTACTGTGTATCTATACAGGTGCAGTTTATTTATTTTCAATTTCATGGGAGAGACGGTATGACAGAAAAAATTCAATTTTTTTTAAATTTTGTTTTACTTGTGGTTTTCATTTTTATTACCAATTTAATGATATGGTTTTGATTTGTAAATTATAAAATAAAATTACTTGAAACTTGATTTAAGCGGCCCGGTTCTTATTTTTAAGCAAATAGCTATTATGAGTCAACCACATTATGACACGTAACTTTTACAACTAGTTAGGTAGGTACCACCTAGTGTAATAATATTCTATAGTCCTATAGATTACTTTGTATGGTCAAACATTAAAATTGGAAAAGTGCAATTATTGTACTATTATCAAAGCTGGGAAAGTTAGTGATTTTTAACTAGTTAAAGTTAAGTTACTTTAATAAAAAAACTAACTAAGTTAGAATATAAGTTAGTTTCTGAAACTATCTAAATTTCTAACTTAGTTAGTTAGAAGTTCGTTTATTGAAAATAGTAACTTAAGAAGTTGGAAGTTAGTTTTTTTTATATAATATTAAAAAACTTTTTTGTTGAAAAGTAAATAATAAGTTATCTAACTTAAATTATTGATTAAAACTGAAAAATTGAATTAAACACCTAGTAATTTGATCAAAATGTTCTAATTATTTAAGTTATAATTTAAATTAGTTGGTATATCACTGATCAGTTATTAGAAAATAAAGGGTGAAACAAAATAAAAAAAATACATAACAGTATGACAACTTAAAATATTAATATTAAAATAATAATACATACTATAATCTATATGACTATATTCTAGTTTGTTTTATTCAAAATATTTGTTAAATTTTAACAAAAGTGACATTTAAAAGTTATTATAAGACAATACTATTTACTAAGTTATCATAGGCCCACGCCTTTCATCGAATAATTGGCCTCCTGCACTAAATAGTCTCTCGACGTGAGCACTAGAGGGGATATTTGTAATATACTTAATATACAATTTTTGTATTTCTTCAGAAAAAGTTGTTAATGGTAGTTTAGGAGAAAAGTTTGAATATTAACACTAATATTGGTTAAGCCACCAGTATAGATTTATATCTATATATTATGTTTATATCTAGAAGATATCAACATTATACAGACTACGCGGAAAAGCTGTAGTTCCTGTGAGTGCATTATTATAAACACTAATAATTAATAATCTATATATGCATATAATATAAGCATGTAGCCATAATGTAATGATTGAGGAACAGCTTTTGTAATTTCAGAATGAAAAAAATAATAATAATAATAATAATAACTATAGTTAGTTATCTTTCTAACGAGTTAGATTAGACTGTTTTATACATTAAATTTCAACTAGTTAAGTTACAAAGTTAAGGGGACTGCACCGTAGCATATTTTAAGGAGTACTAATTAGGCAATTCATGTGACATATAAATTAATACTGTTTCTGTGCGTGAGTAGTAAATGAACATAAGTGTGCGTAATCCGTTATCGTTTCCGAGAATCGCTGCACGTCGAGTCGGGCAACAGCGCCGGAAGTAACTCTCACACGCGCACGCACATGTCAATATATCGTGAAAAATGAAATATGTTCTAGTTTGCATGACTATAAAACTACTAAAATTGGTAGTAAGTTAATCATACTTCCGGAAGTTCGATTGCAATTTCGAAAAAAATTTTGAATTTAAAAACTTCTAGGCTATGCTTCATAGGAATCACTTTTTTCAATTAAAATCAGATGTGCCCAAAATAAATACAAATGTAATGCAATTATGCAATTATTTCATGGGATTTTTTTAAAAAAAAATGGTTATTTAAAGGTAATTTTAAATAGAAAATTGAAAATCGGCTTCCTAAGAAACCTATAGATATTTTATCAATGAATTCAAACATGTATAAACAATTTAAATCGGACATTCCGAAGTATGTGTAATTAACCACCGCTTATTGGTCTAAAACGTAGGAAAAATACGTGGGTTGCAGTCCCCTTAATATGAATTAAAAATAACTAGTTAACTTTAACTTTTTAACTAGTTAGTGCCAAGCTTTGACTATTATAATATAATATAGGTATATGAACTCTGAAGTATATAAGATATCTTATATAGTTCTATCTATCTATCTATCTATCTATATACATATATAAAGAGTCACTCTTCGGTACAGTACGTTACAAGGGGGTCAATGTATAATGGATAGTATTAATTTTGAATTCAATGATATAATATCATTGTATAAGAAAAACGATTCTGAACGGAGACGGTATGTCAGTCTAGGTATAAGACATATCAATATAATATGCTTATCTATGGTATTAAAAAAAAAAATTGTACCTATAATAAATTCCAAATTAATCATATCACAATAGCTATTAGGTACTTATAACTTGTTATACATCAACAACAAAAAGTGATACTATAATAGATATATAATAGTATACTTTAGAAGTTTCAATTACAAACGAATAATATTATACAATCACAACAAAATAACTAAAATAGTTATTCTAGGTTTTTAATATGTAATTTCGTCCAAATTCGAACTTAAAATTACTATTATTTATTTATTCTTCAAGAAGATAATGGGCCCCACTGAACATGATCGTGTGGGGGCCCAAACGAAACTATAAAAATAAACTGTGCTTATGTATTTTTTAGACTCAGTCAACCAATGATATTGGTTAGTATATTTGATGATATTATTGTGAATAAAGGAATTTATATATTTACCAATTTACGTGGAACCTTTTTTTAAATTTTCAATCCTTAGATATAAAAGTCGAACATTTTATACATTTTTAACTACAAAATAATTATTCGATTTTAAATTTGATAAATTTTGTCAAGTGTGAATCTAAAATGACCAACTCGATTTATATAACACATTTGTAATTTATTATAAAGAATTCTAATATATTGTTAAAATAAATGTGTATCAAGTAAATGAAGTCATATGAATAAAAGGAGGAGGAAAGTGGGGCCGTGTTGTTGCGAAGCCATCCACTAGCCACTCTAATTGACTTGAATCTAGAAACCCTAACAATTTAACCTACATTGCACCTATGAGTATACCTTGTACATTTTACACAGTGCCGGCGCTATAGGTATTGCGGGGCCCTGGTCATAGGTAATAGCCTTTAGGTTCTCAGAGAGTAGTGAAATTTTACCTTTTTTTTTAAACCAGGATTTTAAAAAAAAGTACTGTTTTTATATATAATATAGGTAAATAATTAAATTTAAATAATGCTCTGTCAATTCTTAATAAATCAAGATATTTTAATGAAACAAAAACCAAATTAAAGCTTATTTTTATCTTTGTTATTCACTTGCCCCATATATAATTTTATGTAATACTAATAGCAAAAACAATCCGATTTTGCACTTGCCCCACGAAAAGGGTCAAGTGTGACGTTTTAAAATTAAAAAAAAAAAAAAAAATTATTCTTAGGTGAGTGATAATATAACTTTGTTGACTATAAATTCCAATTATGTATATCTAGAGGTGTTACATTATGGAAGAATAACAACTTTAAGTTAAAAACAAAAAAAGTATTGTCAAATTCAAAATTAACTTTTCATTTTTGCGTCACACTTACCCTACTTTACCTTACCTACTTGTGTAAACGGAGACAACACATTCGAGTGCGATTCCTCCTGATGAAACCTCGCTCAGCACAGAATTAGTGGCGTAGCGTGAGTTTCAGTTAAACCTTTGAGTGGAAAATCGTAGGCTAATAAATTCATAAGGGCTGGTTATTTTATTAATTTACATTTATTTTAACAACTACATAAAATCATCAATTAAAAATAAATTAATTCATCAAAATGTTTGAATAAAATAATAAATTGTTTAATATCTAAATACGGGACCGCTGCAGGCAGAATAATGCAATATACGACGGTAGACCACGGTATTCGTATTAAGATGATAATTAAAATTCACGGGGCCCTTTAACAAGCGCGGGGCCCTGGACAAATGTCCCATTTGTCCTCCCCTAGCGCCAGCAATGAATTTTTACATATATTATATGCAACATGAATGGTTTTTAATGGACTGAATGATTACAAAATGAACTCGAGAGCATTCGTATTTGTTCAAAGTATAAGCTATTAAATAGTTTATGAATCGAAAATAAAACTAAAATTAGCTAGTAAATAATTTCAAATATCTATAAATATTACAAAATAAAAAACCACAGTTTTTTACATTTCTCACATATACCATGACAATACACCACTTCTTAAATAAATATATTTCTCTATTTCATGAATGGGAAAATACTTTGTAGTTAGGAGTGCCCATTAGTGGAGGTCCTCCCCTCACCCCAAGACGAAAGTCAAATTATAGTATTTTTTTAATTTTAAATAATAAACTATTAATTGTACCAATGATATTATAATACAAGGAACCATTCGAAAATTATTGTACTCACCTGTCTTAACAAAATGCACTCATCCTTGAATATTTGCTTAGAGCTTCAAATCATTAGACATTGATGGTAACTATTATTTACGATATATTATAAATTAATTATTTTTAAGGGGCTGAAGCAGACCATGTTTGGATCAGCGTTTAGGCATTTAATATTACACGTACATTTTGGCAGTGTCAATGTTATCGCACTTTTGGCGACGAAATTTGAATTCCCGGATTTCCGATTTATTTTGTATTGTCGTAACATCTATCGTATTATTTCATTTCCTTAGTCATTAACTATAATTGATTTAAAATCGTAGATTCTTAAGATTTTTAGAAATGTTCTAACACCCATGCGCATGTGAATGAACACGAAGAAAATACTTTTGTTCCGGCTGTACGGCAGAAATTTGATGTAAACAGTACCAAAAGAGGGACACAATTGCACCTCGTTACTTATATTAATTTTGAAAAGATGAGCGTACCTACTCGTTATTCTTTTTTCTAGGTTTTCTCGGAAATATATTTACTACTTAATTTTTAGTCAATATAATACGATGCATAGTAAGTTTATATTTTTATCAAAATACATTTTTACGTACACAATTATTATAAGGCTATAGGCTATATTATAATATATGAATATGAGCATGGACCATCGAACATTTTTCAAAATGTTTAAGTGTATGAGTCATTAGTATGATGAATTAATTTATAGTTGGTAGGTATAGTAAGTTATACGTAAGTTAGATAGGTACCTACCTAACGTATAATACACATTTGCAATTAAATTAATTTTGAGCACAGTTTTTATGTGTACATGTGCGTACGTAGACATATTATTATGTACCCACCAAGTTTCTATTATTTCTTAATAGATCAGTTTTATGATGCTTTATATTGTCGACATGTGTTTTAGTAATGTTGTAGTCAGTGGTAAACCATGGCAATAGTTATTGATTACAAATAATTAAGGCTAGGGACTTCATGCCATTAAAATCCTTAAAATATGCATTTATTTGTGTCCTAATTTTTCTATAATAATTTATATGGCGATATTATTTATATTTATAACGATGGCGATAAACTTATCAATGTGTACCTTCCTAAATCAATTAAACTTAATAACGATGAGATTCTCGAGTTTAATTCGAGGGTGGTAAGGAACTTGGCTCTGGTATACAAAGCTCGTAAGGGGAGAGCGTTTGAAATAACGTTTGAGTGATCAATTAAAAAATACATTTTGAGTTTCTATTAATATTAGGTATATTTTAAATTAATAAATGATTTAACTCTAATTTATTATGTGACATGTTTTAATGTTAAGGTATTAAGGCATACATGAACTCTATAACATTAATCAACAAATAACTGAACAGGAACATCAACAAGAAATTTGATAAATCATATATATATATATATATATATTTGTATTTACAATGTTTTATCGAAGTTATGTACATTTTACGTAGCTTGCCTTTTTTTTGTACGTATCATAATATACGTTTATTATTATGATTTTTTGACGTAATACACATTACAATAACATTTATATGGTAGGTTTCTTTTGAAATTATGACTTTAATTTTTGTATTTATACTATACAGTAGCAGGGCCGTATTTGAACATTTTGCGCCCCCGGGCATCATATTTTTCCGCCCCCCAAAAAGTTATTTCTTAAAATGTAAGGAACCTATTATTTTGGTTCATTATTTATGACCCTTAAATGTGGTTAGATTTTGAAATTTTTTTTTTGGAAACATTTTTTGTTCAATGAGTAAAGAACAATCAGTGATTCAAACAGAATTGGTCGATCGGACTTAGTTTCAACGTTATTCACGAGTTTGCGAATTCCCATCCATCCGCGGGAGTTTGTTTTATTAAATTTCTTTATTAATAATATAAATATATAATATACAGTAAGTACAATAGGCAATTTTCTGATTTCACCAAAATTATAAGGATAAAAAACTCACATTTAAAAAAAAAAAATCAAAATATTATTTTTGGTATTTTGATGATGTAAGATTTTAAGGTTTTGAAGTTTTTTAATCTTATAACTTCAACAGAAAATTTGACCAACTTTTTTTTATAGTACCATCATTAAGCGTGGAAAACACACATTTTGAAAAAAAAAATTCATGAAAATCGATTTCCATCTAAACTCCATTCCTTCCAATATTTCATACTTTCATCTATTAGTTATCTCTTAAATCACTAGGAAAACCCATGTTAAATAAACATATTAAAGTTTTTGTAAAAAAAGTATACTGTATACTTAAGTAAAATAAAAATGAATACAATATTACAATGATTTCTTTATAAACGTTTATTTTTTTTATCTTATTGTAAATAAAAATTATTGTACATAAATCATATTGTCATTAATTTAAAGAATCTAGTATCTTTGGTATCCGAACCGTTAAGGTTAATACTCATATCATAAAAATAAATTATAAACTGAAAAAAATGTATTATTTATTTTAATTGCATTTTTTCTGATCTTAATTTTATTAATAATCAGGACGTAGGTATAACGTAAAAGTAAAATAGACATTATTATAATTATGTTGTGTTTTACTTATTTACAACAACACTTGCTGCGGGCTGCTATCATGTCATTATACCTAAGTTATCCAAGGAATTATTATTGTTAGTATAAAAATAGATTTGAGAGAATATCATCCTAAAATAAGCTTTGGAGAAATCTCCACCTAATCACAATACATAAGGAAAAAAACATTTTACATAATTTTAAAGTTATAACTATGTTGGCTTAATAATAAAAAAAGTTCATGAAAAAATTACCGCCCCACAAGTTCCACCAGGAGGGGCAATGGCCCACCCTGCCCCCTCCCTAAATACGGGCCTGTACAGTAGCGTAGTGCTGAACATTTTTCAAACCTGAGGCAAACTATACAATTTGACCATACTAAAATCCTATGAAAAAAACCAAATTTAACAATTTTTAAATAAGCCCATTTTCTTCCCGGAGATCTAATGTACACACAAACATTAATTTATATATATATTGATAAAACATAATACAAATCAACAATCAACAAACATCCCCGATTAACCAGTAGCAACCAATCGAATACACTTTTATTATTTAGTTTATTTTTTCTGGACAGATGGCACCACTGTTGCATTTTTACATTCAGATTTCCTACTTTTCCTGTGGATTTTCCTAACATTTTCTTTCGTAGAAACTTTCTTCTGCAATTACAAACACAAAAAAAGAATCATCCTAAAGGCCCAGCCGTTCTCAATTGATGAATTAAGATACTTACAGAAGCACGTGAATTTTTCGTCATTGTCCATTACATGTTTTCAGTGATTAATTCGTTTGAGCTGGTGGTCCGTTAGTCGTACGTTCCAGGGATTGCCACACATTTAATTATTATAATATTGTATTTTTATTGTACAAATGTGTGCATCCTGAGACGGTAGCGTTTGGTTCGAAGCCGCTAACGGACACCAGTTCCCCAGGTAACCTGCCGACGAGCTGCTTAAATTATTATTCATTATTATTATTTTTTATGTGCTAATCAAGCACTTCAATATATTATGAGCATTAATTGGTATTGTATTTTATTCACCTAGTGGGTGCCAAGTAGGCATCTCACACTTGTTATTATTATTTATGTATTGCTAAACAAGCATTGTTATATTATACTAAACCAAAGTACCTACCATCACTAAGAATTAAAATAAAATAAATTATTTACCATACTCGGGTTATCTATTTTAATTCCTTTTTTTATTCATAGAAGCTGGTCGTTAGTGTGATATTTATATTTAACTAACGCCTTTTCGTAAAGGCACCCTTAACTTTGATTATTATATTTTATTTTTGTTAAGAGCAGGGCTCGACATATACAGATAAGTATCTTTATATATTATTGAAACGTGAGGCGATTTCTTGTGACAGTTATATCTGAAGTTCTACCAGGCCGATTTTCACGATTTTTTTTCCAAACGAAAGTACTCGGTGTGTAGATGAGCCATCAAAAGAGAAAATAATTATTTAAATAGATATTAGAAGCATAAAGTTTGCCGTATTGTTACATAGCGATGCGCGCTTCTTTCCGTGCACACACCCACATCTTTAGAACCCCCACTACTCCTACGTCTACTGCAGTACTGTCGTAGTGTCGTCGTCGCGCGTCGGCAGCGATGTATTATTTCATATTTGGCATTGACTTTGACATTTATTAGATATTTATCACATATTTATTTGACATTGTGCACTGTTACTGTTGTGTTATCGCCGTAATGTCGTCGTCTTAATCGTCGTCAAAAATCTCAAACAAAAATATTATTATTATTTTATTTTATTATATTTATATATTATTAAAACGTGAGGCGATTTCTTATGACAATTATGTCTTAAGTTCTACTGGACCGATTTTCATGATTTCTTTTTCTAACGCGAGAACTCTGTGTGTAGATGAGCCATCAAAAGAGAAAATTCCAAAAAAATAATTATTTAAATAATTATTAGAACTTAGAAGTATTAAGTTTGCCCTATTGTTACATAGCGGCATTCGTTGATATAGCGCCTATATCACCCCACCCCCTACTTCAACGTCTACTAGCATTTTCTTCGTCGTCGCGATGTACATTTATTATATTTTAATATTTTATTCTGTGGCAGCGTGGACATTGTGCACTTCGTTGTCGTCATCGTCGTCGTTGAATAAAAACGCAACTATTTTCGATTTCGTAATTTCGAAGAGAACGCTGAACTCATTAAAATTATTATTATATATCATTATTATTAATATACATTTAAAATGGAATAACTATAAAAATGTGAAATGAAAATCTCTGTACAGGCTAGACTCTGGAACTACTTATCAGATCTTCTTGATTTTTTTTTTTTAAACCTAAGAGTATCTTATTTCACGGAGAAGATTTATATAAAAGAAAATTTTAGGAAAATCTACCGGTGTATAACATATTGGTTTATCGGGCATGTTTGTTGGTTTGTATTATTATCTTTTGTCAACATACATATTACACATATATAATATACACAAGACGATCTGATAAGTGGTTCCAGAGTTTAGTCTGTATAGTTATAGTCTGTGTATTTATATAGTTAGATATATATAAATTAATGTTTGTGGGTAGATTAGACCTCTGGGAAGATGATAGGTTAAATTTGTTTTTTTTATTCATCAGATTTTAGTAGGGTCAGGTTAGGATAAGATTTTGTATAAATTGATTATATTAGGAATTAAGTCAAAACGACAAACTTGGTATAACTTTGATACTTTAGAGTTATTTATACACTTACGTACAAACCTACTTCATAATGTACTGCGGCGAAGCAGTAGAATTTTTATTCGTGGCAACGGAAAAGTTAAGATAAATTTTGAACATCACACACCGAATATTAAATAACGAATTGAACAAAGTTTGAGTCATATAGAGTTGATACATTTAACGGGCAACGAAGTGCACGGGATCAGCTAGTAGTAAATTATCATATGTGTGAATATCTTAACAAATGCATATTATATACGAGTACTGAGTAGGTACCTAAAAAGTAAAATAAAACTGTATAGTAATAACTAACTTTAAAACGAGTTAAAATAACTACTTTTTTATGAACATGTGAAGTTAGATTTTTTTACCCAAAATCCGGTCAGCGTACAGTTTGACCAGTGCCTACTTGACGCCCACCGTGACGTAGTGGTCAGCGTGTAGCGACATCATAGTGGACCCGTTCCAGGAACTGTTCGAAATCGGCTCATAAGCAGTCGAGGGTCTTGGAAAGTGCTCCGACGGCCTGCAGTGGGCTGCTTTGACGTCGGGGGCGAGTCATCCAAAAGTGGTCCACAGCCACAGACCGACTACCCATACTCTGGCCACCGACGTCACCACCGCAAGCCGCCGAGACCAGGTGATGCGTATACCCAGTTCCACAAGCGCATTCGAAGCATTTTTAAGGCATTTTTCGCCGGCAGGTGTCGGCATCAGTCACGCGTGCACCTCAGCGTCTGCGTGTACGTGGTCGTGATGGGGCATCCATGTCCTATGAGCACCGAGGCCACCACACGGATGGCCGGCTGACTGTCGGTCTCGTCACCGACGAACACGTGATTGGTGTTCAACGTACAACAGTGGGCCATATCTACTGGACGCTCGTGCATGCACGGCCCTAAACCCACGGCGGTGGGCGCGTAACTTCCTTACTATATTTACGTAGTTACATAATACATAAATTTTATTAAATCTCCTATGTGCCTGCGCACTATGTATTTTGCACTAGTTCGTTCTGTGTTAAAATAAGTCAGTAGTCGGAAGTCTTTCCTAGATAAAGATCAGATTCGACTTGAGCGTGTGCAAATCAAATTTTAAATTATGCGGCTTTTAAATTAAATATTCACCATATTATATTAAGTCATATTTAATCTAGATTTAGTCATAATTGTAACTATTAAATAGATAAATTACCATGTTTAACTAGTTAGGAGATAAGTACCTACACGTATATAACAATTTTGGTACACTTAAGGACTTCGATTTATTTATACGTATTTAATAACAATATACAATATTGAATAACTTATTAAATCGTAACATTATTTATGATAAAAATAATAATCTAAGAAGTAAGAAGTCCAGCGCTTAATCTTATAAAGTTAATATTTTAATTTAAATATAACATATCTTTAATTGTCACAATAATAAACTATAAATACTTATAATATAATTTATGGTTCAAGTTATCATGCTAAACGGTGTACTGACCGTTGAGTGTGTTTACCTTATAAATCAGAAGAACCAATTTTTTTTGTTTTATTTTAACATTAATTTAAAACCATATTATATAAATTGGGTAACTACAAATTCATCATCGGTTTTCTGTTTTTTATTAAGTTGGTTGTTGGGTATAATAGTAGTTACTCAATACGAGTATATTATTGTAAATGTCATATACGACATAAGTATAGGTACCTGATGATCCAAAAAGTCACTAGGTGATAATTATTTTTATAAGATTTGCTATTTATTATTAAGTCTCATGAATTTTAACCTGGAAATCGGCTCCAAATAATCCCTAGGCTAACGTTTTTATTAATCGGCTATTATATACATATTATGTTACTATAAATTATATGATACACACACAGCACTACCGTTGAACCGGTTTGTGAATTCCTGATTTCCTTTAATAATACTCGGCGTCTCAGTGTCGCAAGTCCCTCGACCAAAATTATACAGAGAAAAAAACTGGTCACCGCCACCGACTCCAAGGTCAAATTCCAATGGAATTGTACGTTTAGAAATATACTGGTGTGGCTAAGTACCTATTGTTTGCATGGGGTGGGGGTGAACCCAATAGGATCATCGTTCGCCCGATATCACATGTATCATCATAGTGGAAACTGAAAACAACTGGAAACCACAGACATCAGTGCATCGACGACGACGACGAATTGACGTGAAAACTCATCGTTAAACTTAATTGGTTAAATAATCTCAATTATTGGATGAGTATTTTCAGTGTTTAACGACACAATTAATACAAGTTCAATCACATGATATCAATCAAAAGGTAAGAATCTGTCCATTAAATCATATAATTAAATTTACGGTGAATACCAAACATTTATTATAGGTAAATAAGAAGGTTATTTTAATATCAATATTTACATTTTTTTGATACTATAGCGATCTCTGATTAATAAAATTGTTTAAAATGTTTTTTTAAATGTTCAATTCACTGTTCAAGTGTTAAAATTTCAATATTCCTGAGGTAGGTACTGACATATTTCAATCGATTAGTGTCCAGAAAATATACGATCACCCATATAATTTTATCGAAATCCTAAATTCGATTGATCAAAATTATTGTAAGTCTAGATTAATTGCTATAATGGTGTGAACTGTGAAGTATCATGTAATGTAATGTGTAGTTTTTAATAATGTAATCATAATAATAGTAGGTAATATATTATTATTGTTATAAATATTATCAAAAGAAACTTGATCATGTAGTTTATAAGTAATCTATTTACATTGTAGTACTACAGGCGTACTTTAGACGCAGTGTATACATTTTTATTTTTTATAATACCATACCATATATGTATTGTAATAAAGTATCAAAGTTATACCAAGTTTGATATAATACGGTGGATCATTGATTAATATAATAAATTCAGGCCTTATTATTTGTAAAATTTCGGACTGCACATTTCATTTTATTCTCGCTACCATCTTAGCAAAAGGAATGTATTACATAATACATATTACATATATAATATATATATATTATATACCATATGTATATAATAATTTAACAATGCAATTCAATAAAACAACAAAATACTTATCTTTTAATAAAAATCATAAAAATTAAATAGCATAATATAATAATAAAAACCTTAACTTAACTTTTTAATAATTAAAATCATAACAATGCATATTACTTTCTTGATTTTTCATCAAGTAAGTATAGTAATTGAAATGAAAAAAGTCTGAACTTTGAAAACTTCAAGAATTTGTGTTAAATAGGAAAATAATAAAAATGTAACTCAGTAATGATGAATAGGTGGGTAATTTAGCTAGCTTTAATATAAAATATTAATAAGAGAGATTTTATATCACACCCAAGCGGTATACCCAATTTGAATCGATAAAAACATTCGCGTGAACAGTCCCAAAATTTCTATTTTTTAACTTTTATCCTAAACTATGATACCTAGCTAGAAATTTGGTTGATAACTCATTAAAAATTGATTATCAGGTAGACACTAAATGTGGAATTAATTTTTTTTTTTTTAATTATTTAATTTTTCACAGATAAAAAAAAAAGAGTTATTTTCTCTAGATTTTCATTTAGAGATGTAGATCTCCGAAACTGGAGAACGGATTTTGTTATTTGGGGTCTTGTTAAATTCACATTTGCTAGGAGAATTGCAGTGAAGATTTTCAGAACTTTATCTAAAATCGTTAATTCATTACAAAGCTGTAAAGATGAAAAACATCAAAAAACGCCCAATAAAATTTGTTTTAATTTATTTTAATGTTCTGTAGTGAATTAACTATTAAAGATAAAGTTCTGAAAATCTTCACTGCACTTCTCCTAACCAATGTGAATCTAACAAGACCAAAATCAACGAAATCCGCTGTCCGGTTTCGGAGATCTATCTCACTAAATGAAAATGAAAATGATTTTTTGTGGGGCTGTTCACGCCGACATTTTTCTGGATTCATATTGTTTGACGCTGGTGTGATTAAATCAGTTTAAATTTCTAAAAATTCAAAATCAAGAAAGTTTACATGCCGATCCCTGACTTGGCAATTTTTGTTTTGTAGACCGTAGTGCACACACCGAGGCACACACGTTCAAATCGTAGTGCACACTTGTATATTCGTAGTGCACATTGTGTGTCGTGGTGCACATAAAAATAGGGCCTGAATAAATTAATACATAATCCTAAACTAACCTAACCGTACCATCCTAAATCATGTATTTTATAAGAAATCTATTCACATTATCAAGGCTGGGCAAGTTAACGATTGTTTTTAACTCAGTTATGCTAAGTTATATGCAACAATAACAAAAAGTTAATTTAACTATAGGTTAACTCAGTTTTACTAGACTAGAGTGTTTATACATCATACGGTATTTTAATATAAGTTAGATTCCAGTGATTTAAATGTTAAACTTTAAACAATTTACGATAGATATTTTTTGACATGAAAACGAAATAGACCGAAATAGTAAAATATAATAAAATTAAAAACAAAATAAATTAACATAACTTACTTCTTAAAATGAAAAATTAATTCGTTGATTTCACGTTAATTAAAAAATAAATTTAGTAAGTTAACATAGTTAAGTTAATGAAAAGCCAAAAGTAACTAGTAAAGTTAAAAAGTTAAATATAATTAACTTTTAAACCCTACTTTAATTATTTAACACGTTAATTGCCCAGCCTTGCACATTGTAATACTTAAGGCGTATATCAGACGCAGAGTACATGTACAATTTTATTTTATATAATACCATACCACATATTATATTGTATTGTATAGTGTGGTCGGTAGTCGTTAATTTATATTACCTATTGTAACACTATTGTACATTGTAACATACTCGAGATTATACTTATTGCTATATTATACTAGCAGATCCCGTGCACTTCGTTGCCCGTTAAATTTACCAATCCTATAATATGACCTAAACTTTGTTCAATTCGTTATCTATTTAATATTCGGTGTATGGTATTCAAAACTTTTTTTAACATAAAGATTTCCTACTATTCCTAAAATTTTCGAAAAAATTTTCTTTCATAGAAACCTTCTCCGCGATATACTCTTTCGTTTTAAAAAAAAATCTAGAAGATCTGATAGAGTAATTCCTGTACAAAGATTTTCATTTCACATTTATATAGTTAGAAACTATATCCTATTTTATTATTATTTACTTTTAGCTTGTGTATTTCAACAATTATTATGATATCCCCTTGTATTGCAATTACTTATTGATAAGCAGTTTTTACAAAATTAATTACCAACCTGTTAGTTTTATAATGTGTAATATATTGTATGTGGTCTTTCTATGAGTGTGCTCATTAAATGCTCTACATTACTAAACAATTTATATTGTCCTATAGGATTCCACGAAATAGGTAGGTTTTTAATTATATACCCAAGTGAAATGACCGCTTGTATAATTAAAATGTAAGATTATTCTCAAGGGCATCTCATACGGTTTTTATGTTAATACTTTGGACATTTTCCTGATTTTTACATCATTTTTATCAAATTGCAGATTTTAAAAAAAAGTCGTAGTTAAAAATGTATCAATGGTACAAATTTTATAGCTAAAGATCGAACATTTAAAACAAGGTTTCTCGTAAGTAGGTCAGATTATTCTGTAACCAAAAAATCTCAAAAATATATTAACACAATTTTTTTTTGTTATTTTATGTTCGAAAATTACATATTGAATAACCAAGAATAACAATTTTAGTTAATATATTGTTTTAATTTTATAGTATTTACTCAACTTACTGGCTACCGTATTATTAATAAGTAATGACAATATAAATATAATATAAAATATCCACACTGACAAACCGCCACCGCTCAGAATGGTTTTTCGTATTCGATGATATTATAATACCATTGAATTCAAATTTAATACATTACACAATATTAGGACTTTATATTTTTAATTTTTTTCTCAGTTTGCTTTTCAGCCTTTCTTTTTGTTGAAAACTGTTTATCAAGTGCGCATATTGGTTTTCTCAATACGCAAAATACGCCCAACTACACTAATATAAAAGCTCTTGAAATAGTAAAAATATATAAAATATATAAAGTAAAAGTTATAGTTAATAATTAACATTTTCTTTTAAATTATTATAGTTTATAATTAGCAGAATGAGTTCCTCGGTATCTATACATCTGTGGATTTGTGTGTTGGTATTCTTACCACCGTGTTACCCGGGACTAGATGATCAGCTATACTTTGAAGGTATAAATCATAACTTTACCTTTAGTTTTGATTATTTTTCACACAAAATGATAACCATGATTAAATGGTCTGTATAGATGATGGTTTGAAAATAAAAAGAGCCGACTGGTACCTACATCTAAAAACCAAAAAATTAGATGATCATATTCGAACAGTTGTCAAAGATGTTAAAATACGTGAAGATTTAATTGAATCTCATTTTAGTTTAAGTATGGATATTGGAAGCCCAGAGCATGGACTATTGATTGATTCTCAGCTTTCCGAAGAACTGTATTCATTATATTTTCATGCTCAAATTATTTCTGAAGCTTCCGAATGGATGGACACTTACGAATGTCAAAAGTATATACAATATAAATCTCATTAAAAAAAAATATTCCTAATATGCATAAATTTAACAACCATTTAAATTATCTTGATAGTTGGAAAACATCTTGTGCCATAGACATATCGAAAGTGAAACTAGATAAGACATCTATGGGTGAGATGTGTTTGTCATTGTATTACAACAAATCTGCGTGCATCGGGATGAACTTGAAGTATCGTAGTCCTGATGGTTCTTGTAACAACTTGAAACGTTCCTTCTCGGGAAAAGCAACCACGGCTTATAAACGTTTACTGTATCCTAACTATAGACGAGAGTTTAGTGGTAATTTTTATAACATTACAATTTACCATTGTGTGGATCTAATGTTGTGATTTCATTTACTGTCCATACAGAAGTTCCCGAAGACTTTTATTCGGATTACAGACCCAGTCCTAGAAGACTGAGCGTTGCATTTGTCAAAGACGAGCACTCACCAGATGACTTTAAAACGATGGCAATGGCGTACTGGACGATTTTTGTAGGCCATGATCTATCTCACACGGCAATTTCTATAATGAGTAACATTAACAAATAATCATATATATTGGTTGATCATAATTAATGTATGCAAATTATTATATTACCTTAGTGAACAGTAATAAACCTGTGAAGTGTTGTGATGAATGGAATGAGCTCTACCCTGGACACATATACCACGAGTTGTGCTTGGCAGTTAAGATACCGGTTGAAGATCCATTTTTCAGAAACAATGCTCGTTGTATGTACTACGTGCGTTCAGTGCCCGCTGTGCGTTCCGATTGTACTTTTGGACCCAAGGAACAAGTAAGAACAATATAAGATAATTTCATAACCATAAACGTATATTTATATTGGTTATAATACTTAATTAAATTAGGTAAATAATTAAGAGATTAGGTAAATTTATACTATACTGTCATTACAATTATAAATCAAATTTTAAAAGAGAATCTATCTAAAAAAAATACAGTGTCCATTTTTAGTGGTACACAGTTTTGATACTCCTATTTAGTGTTGAGAACTGACTTTTCAAATTCCCCTAAAGTCATAGATAAACATAGATTACAAATTGAACTTCTTAACATGGTTATTCTTCGCAGATGAACCAAGCTACTCATTATTTAGATGGGTCGATGATTTACGGTTCGTCGGCGAAACGGACATGGTTGTTGAGGACCAACTTGGACGGCCAACTATTGACAAGCATGGGCTGTGATAACAAGGGCCATGGAGATCCGCTACAACCGCAATATATGCCACTGGAAGACACCGAATCAAACGCCTGTCAGTATGGCAGCGGCACGTGTTATAGGGCTGGTGACATCCGGGCAAATGGGCTTCCACAACTTACGGTCATGCACACGTTGTGGATGAGGGAACACAACCGGTTGGCCAAACTACTGTCCCACGTAAACCCGCACTGGGACGATGAACGTATTTTTCAGGAGGCCAGGAAAATCGTTACGGCATCCATACAGCACATAACTTACAATGAGTGGCTGCCAGCGCTGCTCGGGGAAAACTACACTAGGTGGAACGGGCTTGAACTGCCGACAAAAGGCTACAGTAACGCTTACAACGAGACCACCGACCCGAGCGTCAGCAACAGCTTTGCGACCGCAATATTACCTTTCGCTAATTCCATGCTAAGCGACACTATCAGGTTCGTGCACACCTGGTATAATAATATTATTATTATTATTATCGTGTATATGTAGGTTATTTAGGGAGGTAATTAGATAATTAAGTACTGTGAATAATCCTAGTCATTTAAACATTTTTCTTAGCAATTGTTTAGATGAATGTGTAAGTGAAAAAAACCTTAAAGTGATTATTCACCCCGGCGAACCCATAATCGGCTTTTAATTTTTAAATGGTAACTACATAATATTTTAATTTCAAAATCTGAAGCAATATTATATTATTCAAATTTCAATGTATGTATTTATATTAAAACTTTTTGAGCGAATATATTTTGTTATTTAGGTAACTCTTAAAGTTAAAAAAAAAAAAAAACAGTATGTTAGGAAGGATTGTTTGTTTATATTATTAGATTCTGATCCAGCAGTGGAAAATATTATTTAGATACCGTATATGGTTACATTATGTTAAGATAATGAGAACATTTGTATATCTATTTAAAATCGTATTTCTATTAATAGTTCAAAAAGGGTCAAGACATTTCGAAAATTGTCTTATACATGGCAAATGATTAAATGAACATTCAGTGAAGCCAGTGAAGGTTATCTATTTTCCCCTGAAATGTCTAAACTAAGATTCATTTTGAGTTAGTGAGTCTTTAATAATAACTAACGATATTGTATATTAAGCAAAGCCCCCCACTGCTTAGTGTGGTACACATACTTTTTGCATACCCATAAAAAAATGTTTGGCTACGCCGATGTTTAACACCTATAATCAATACATAATTCATCTAACAATTAATAGTTACTAAAATAAAGAAATTACAATGGATATTTTTTAAATACCATTGGGAGACTATTGCAACTATTATGATTTTATATTTATACTATTTTGAATTTATATTTAGTTTAATTTTGGAAACCATTTATAGAATGTAGGAAAAAAGACACCGAAAAAAAATCCATGGAAAAAAGTTAAATAAAAATTAATAAATATATAAAAAAAATATAATTAAAATATAAAATTATTATTTTAAATTTTGAATATAGTTGGTCATACGATTAAAGTTTAGCAAAAAAATGTATCTAAAAATGAATTTAAAAATTTCAGTTGCTGTTGTCAATTAGGTATATTATTAATTTTATAATAATAGCAATAGTATTCTATAGTAGTTATGTGTTTTTTATTTTTTTTTTTTTTTATGTGTGTCAGCGTTTCATTTTCCAATTTTTTTAGTTTTTTATTCGATAAATGTTAATAAAATTTTATCTGTTGGGTAAAAAAGCTAGATAATATAACATAACGCTAATAATATGTTGTTTCAAATAAGATGAAAAATATTAAAAATCCAGTCTTAATTTTTTTTATAAGCATTTAAAGTTCAAATTATCACAAAATACGTAAAATTCACGAAAATTATTTTGAGTTAGAAATTCATAAAAATTTTTCTTTTTAAATCTAAGATTTTAAAATATAATACAAGATACTTCATAAGGTCTACTGTCTACCTTAATAAAAAAAAAAAAAAAAAATGACTACAAGAAAATCAAATTAAATTTTTATGAGCGTTTGAATTTCATATTTTTACAAGATTTTATATTCACTCGATTTCTCATGTAGCAATATTGTTATTTTGTTATTATTGTGAACATAAACTTAATTTTATTTTGGAAAATTTTTTTGAACCACAGAAAATAAAATATTTTTAGTAACAATATTTCGCCTATTTTATTTCATTTATTCGAAACACAATAGACCGTAGTAATTTTCCATTTACCGTTTAGAAGGGGTCACTTTGATAATTGATTTGTTAAACTTCAATGAGATTCGTATACGAAAATCTATTTTGAACAATGACAGTCTGTCAGTCTATATATTAATAAGTATATTTTATGATATTATGAACCAGTGCACTTCATTTCCCGTTAAATGTACCAACTATTTATGACTCAAGCTTTGTTCAATTCGTTATTTAATATTTTTTGTATGGTGTTCAAAATTTATCTGAACTTTTCTGTTGCCCGGAATAAAAATTCTGACTCGCAGCATTATATTATCAGGTAGGCAATGCAGACCCCGTGCTGTTTGTACGTAAGTGTATGATTTAACTCTAGAGTATCAATGACCAAAGTTATACTAAGTTTATCGTTTTTACTTAATTCCACCTACGGTGGATTAATAGGTGTAATCAATTAATATAAAATCCTAACCCAACCGTACTAAAATCTGATGAATAAAAAACAAAGAAATTTAACCCTTTTTAAATTAGACTATCTTCTACCCAGAGGTCTAATTTACACACGAACATTTATTTTTATATATATAAAATATATTTGGTCAAACAGTAGCGATGGCGTTAAGCGAGTGGACTTACTCGTCTGATCGTAACTTTGACTGATTAAAACGAATGAGTTTGAGACGCTCCATTAATATTCCAATAAAAAAAAAATAGCTATAGTTAGCTATTATTTACTTAGTTTTTTTTTCGATTCCCAAAAATTCTGTAAATTTTCAATTTTTACAAAAGTAAAGACATTTTTAATTTCCCCACAAGAAAAGATACTGATATATAAAAAAAACAACCATGTTTGTTCAATCAAGTCCCACATTGTGCGATGCTTTGTCGTGACACTGGTATAGAGTGGCTTCTGCTTGGGAAATGTCAGGGTCTTATATACGTAAGTTCCAACACAATTAGAATGACTCATGATTCTAGATAACATGCACTATTTATAATCAAAATTGATAATCTACACAACAATATATTAAGATGTCGATTGCTGTGCTTTTGTGTCTAAAGAGAATCATACTTATAATTAATAATTTTTATGAACCTACGTTTTTGTTTAGTTTATATACTGAACACCGAGTGATCAACGCAAATCTTTCACTAAAGGAACATTACAACCGACCAATTGGTTTACTATCAAATTACATGGATCATCTTGTTAGAGGGCTATCTACGCAGAATACACAAAAAATCGATATGCTATTTACTCAAACTGTAGGTTTTTGAAATATACAATAAATATTATGCAATGGAAATTTAACAAATCATAATTATTGATGATGACATCATCCATTTAACAGACTAAATTATACGTTCAACTATATTTTAACATTAGTGGTTCGAATTTTTTTTTTCAGCTTACAAATTACTTATATAGTGCTCATCCCAGCCACGGGTTTGGAATGGACATTGTCAGCTTGGATATACAACGAACCCGCGATCATGGTATACCAAGCTACTCAGAATTCAGAAAATATTGTGGACTAAAAGCTATAAGAAGTGTAGAAGATTTATCTAAGATCATGGTTGAAGGTGTAAGTTTGAAAGTATATTAAATATTAAATAATAATACGGTGATTATTTTATTCATGTATATTATAATATTTAGTCAACTGATAGACTATTGAAGCAATACAGAGATTGGATAGATATAGAGCTATTATACATGAAGACGACTCAATGGTTGGGCCTACGATGAGATGTATTATTAGAGAACAGTTTATAAGAACTAGAATGGCAGATAGATATTTTTACGATTTACCAAATATATTCAATGAATGTTAGTATATCTGAGATATTTTTTTATAAATGACCCTGATTTTAACTATATTTTTTCAATATTTAAGATCAACTGACAGAAATCAGAAAAGTGACGCTTGCCAGAATCTTTTGTGATAACAGCAATAATGTCACAATGATGCAGAAAAAAGTATTTTTGATACCTGCGATGGCTGATTTGCAACTCTGTAATTCCCAATTAATTCCAAAAATCAACATCAATCACTGGTCAGAAATGGTAGATACATTTAAAAAATAACCTTAAATTTAATAATCAATAATCAGCCGAAGTACCTTCACTCGATGGTTTCTTCCCTCAAGACACTTGAGCTATTGCATTTAATTTAATTTAATAAACATACATTATGCTTATTGTATTTTTTTTAGTATAGATTGTATAATTTCTAGATTAAAAAAAATAATCAATAATCAGCCTTTAATCTAACCTTTTTTCATTTTACTTATATGTACCTATCATGTTTTTAATAAATATTTTTAAAATTAATAATGAGTCAATAATATTTAATATTTAATAAATTACATTTTTTATTGTATAAAATACATTTTTAAATGTTGATAAAATTTGTCAGCACATAAAATGTTCATTAATATATTTAAATGATACAGCTGAAATATTTTTGTGAAATTTGAAACAAATGATAAATTGGTCAAGGGATATATTAAAAAAAGGAATTTTTAGACAAATTTTAATGTTAGGGTTCTGATACGCTGAGTGGTGTCGCCGCCGTTGGGTTCTCGCTTTCCGGTTGCCTTCGCATCAAGCCTTCGTTTTGTTGTAGGTGGTTGGAGGACGATGTTGGCCCTCTCTGGTCTCTGGTGTTGACCCGTCGGTATTATAAATATGCTATATATAACATGTATGTAGTATGATTATCAACAGTAGTGGACTGGCCCGGTGTGCCACTATTCTAAAGCACAGTGGGCCAGTATACCAGATTGTAAGTGTTGGGCCGCTACTATGGCTAGCAAATATATCTATAATTGTTGTATTTGTATTTGTAATTTTTTTTATTATTTTATAATAATATATTTTACGATTGGGCGGCTCTTGCCCATCACAAACAACACAATATAGACAAGAGTACACTACCATATAAAAGATACCAAAAACATAATAATATTTAGATATAAATTATAATTTTATAATATGGACAATTAAAAATATTTTTTTTCTGAAACGTAAAACGTTATTGTCCTGTCAGGGATTTTATGCCGTGTGGCGTGTATAGCAAAGCATTTATAAAGTAGGTATAAATAAATTCAGATCGAATTAAAAGACTATGGCCAATTTGACTATTTTATTCCAGTCAAATTAGACGAATAATTAAGCTTTAGCTCGGAAAAACCAAGCCAAATTTCGGTTTATATATTATATTTATTTTGTAAGGTGATTGAAATTCGTATACCGCATGGTAGAACTGCCAGAAAATAACAAAATTATAGTGAATACAATATTATGAGTAATGAGTAGGTACTGTTCGTTAGCCAACGTGGTTGTTTTTAATTTTAGTAGAACTGCTTCTATTTTCTTCAACAGTATCTTGTTCGATGGGAAAGTGAATTTAGTTAGTGCATTCGAGAGGTCAAAAATTAAAATTCACAATAGTTTTCAGAAGCGCAAGAAAAACAAAAGTAAAATTAAGAAAAAACGGGAATTTTTACGCTAAAAAGGTTTTTGATAAATCGACTTTAGTTTTTGGTATAATTCTAAAACAAATTACCGTAAATAGGTACATCAAATTTTTACAGAATGTTTATATCAGAATTTTCTATACACCATAACATTTTCAAGTTTTATTTTGTGCTGTTTACGGACATTTTCAGTTTCGATTTTTTTTAGTATTTTTTTTTCTATAAATATCAATAAAATTTTATTTGTTGGGTAAAAACTATTGAAAATTTAATAAAAGGCTCCTGATATATTATTTCAAAGGAAGATGAAAATAATCGTCGTCACAATTTTTTTTTTTTTAAGCATTTAAAGTTCAAATATTGAAAAAATACGTAAAAATGACGAAAATTCATAAATTATTTTAGTAAATTTTATAAAAATTTTTATTTTTTAAACTCAGATTTGAAAATGTTATACAAGATTCAACATAATTTTGTCTACTTTTATCGAAAAAAAATTTCGAACCTAACCAGAAAGTCAAATAAAATTTGTATGAGCGATTGAAGTTCAAATATTTTCAACATTGGATATTAACTCGATTTCTCATGTACCTATCGATTTCTTTATTTTGTTGTAATTGAAAAATGAATAACTTTAAATTCATGAAAACTTCACTGAATATTTGTATTCTTATTTTCTATACACCTTAACAATTTTAATAATATTTTGACTCATTTTGAGCTGTTTACCAGCAATTTAAAATTTCAATTTGCTTGGTTTTTTTTTTATAAATATCAATCAAATTTTATTTTGGTGGGCTAATCAGTGTGAAAATTTAATACAAGGCTCCTGATATATTGTTACAATAGCAGTTTAAAAATATTAAAAATACACACATAGACACAATTTTTTTTTATAATCATTTAAAGTTCGAATTTATCAAAATTTATCAAAATCTCGAAAATTATTAATCATTGCATAATTAAAAAATTAGAAAATGTACAGTTTTTAATTTTTCATAACTATGGATTGAAAATGTAAAATGAAGATTATCATAAATAGTTCATACTGTAACCAAAAAATCTATAAAATATAGTTGAAGAATATAGTTATAAGAAACAATTATTTTTTACTGACACTTTAAATTCAAATTTGGACTAAATGACATATTAAAACCAAGAATTGAAATTTAAAAATATTATTTGTTGGTATAGAAACTTTTAGAGTATATTGTTATATTTTATATACACGCAATGATATTTTCAAATGTAATTTTTTTTGGAACAATGAATTTAATACCTACTATAGTAAATACTATAATTCCTAATAATGAAATTAATTAGGTTAGGTACCTAAGTACTTTATTCACAATAGTATCATCAAATACTTTATATTAACCGTTTTCTCCTTATACAATGATATTATATCATTAAATTCAAATTTTATACCATCCATTACAGTGACCTACTTGTAACCTACTGTACAGCAGAGTGACATCCACTTGCTCCCCTTTTTAATATTGGTGGTATAAATATTATACTGTACTTACAACAATCTATATAAATTATTTAAAATAATTATTTAAATGATTAGAACAAATTAAGTTACCTACCTAATTAATTAGTCAGGTGTTTCTGTTATACGTCGTGTATAAGTTCATAGATCATCAGCACAATTAGAGTAAAAAAAATTGGCCTAATACACCTAAGGCCGCTAATAAACTTGGAACAGTGGGCCGGACCCGTCCCAGTCCGCCCCTGAATCAAATATCATTATTTATTAGGTTGTTTCCAATATAGATTACTTTTCAGTTCTTTAGAATAAAAAACCATTATTTCCAGACATTTTAAATGAAACTAAATTTTCCCAATTTTTTCGAAAAACAAAGGGAAAAACCAGTGTTTTTTTCGAAACTTTTTTTTTTTTTGGAAATTTTGATCCCTATTTTTAACTAATCTTAGAGAAAAATAACCCACTACAAAAAAGATAGAGAGTAATTTTTTTGAGGGAATGACATATCGATTTTATGTTTTATTGTTATTTGACTGTGTATTTGGCTTTCAAAACAAACAAAAAAATATTTAGGCAATTCGATATATCATTCCCTCAAAAATATTATTCTATAACCTTTTTGTAATTATTATACCTTAGTGATTTTACTCTAAGATTAAATAAAAACATGGGAAAAATGATTCTGCGTAAATGCATTTTGTCTATGTTGCGAGTGGGCCAGAGAGAGAAAAACAAATAGTGCGCTGACCGGGCTGACATCCTCTTAATGTTGAGGGATAAAATATAAACGTTCAACTGTAATACTTATACACAGATGTTTATAATTTAGACATTATATTATTATATTATCTTAATAGCAGTTTAGCAAAAAGTGTAATGTAATACTGACCAATATAAATGCCTAATCAAAAAAGGGTTCCTTTGAGATAATATTGTATATTATGCAATTACATTTCACATCTTCATATTTATTTCGTATCAGATTTTAAATAGGTAAACGAATCAATTTCTTCAACGATCAGATAAGTACCTAATAACTAGGGCTCTTATTTATATGTAAATACATATTTTCTCTGCGACATGATAAACTAATTTCGGCAAGTGATAAATTCGTTTCACAATATTTTTGATAAAATAAACTATATTTGATAATATTTTTACATATTTTATCATAAATACATGTTTTTACATATTTCACAATTATTCAATTTTTTCTCACATATTTAGACAATTTTACTGTTTTAACCTCTTTTTTCAGAGTTAAGAAAGATTGAAAGGTTATCATGAGTACCTAAGCCATTAGCCAATACTTAATAGTTCACGTCTAGTATGATATCGTGTGGTCGGCGGGATCCACCGGACGTATTTTTGACGTCGATGATCCTCGATTACAAACGACCATTACACTCAACCTGTTATATTTTCAATTATTTCTAGATACGATTTTATCAATTGAAATATTAATATTACGATTAACTCATTTTTAAATAGGTTAAACACGAACGAGCGAACACTGAGATACGTGTGTACTTTTTAATGTGACATCGTAGTGTGTGTTTCGTTGCCTCGTTATTCGTTATATTTTACGTGTATATTACCAATAATGCAAATAGTGCGATCGTCTAAAACTTGCAAAGCAATAAAATATGTTTCTGAATATCCAAATGAATATTTACAAAGTGACGGTCACATTTTGTATTGTACTGCTTGTGAAAAATCCATAGCATTTTATCATTTTTTTTTTTTGATAATACATATTTTGAATTCTTTAGCACATATTTTTGTTGTGTAAATACATACTTTGGTTATATAAATACATATTATAAATCCGAGCCCTACTAATAACATACTCTAATAATAAATTAAATAATAAAGGTTATATTTATGATGCTTTAAAAAAATGTAATATCGTTATAGTTACTTGACTATAGCAGGTATACGTAATCTTTAGGTAAATACTAGAATATTTTGATTTGTTTAACAAAAATGTAATTAAGCTATTTAAGGTTATTTGTAATGAATATATATAATTGCCATATGCTTGGCCCAATGTAATTATTCCATAATATTTAGGATTGATTGTGCAAACTGACACATAATATACTAAAAGTTTTATTTGAAGACTAAATAAGTGTCTAATATAGTTAAAGATATAAACAAATCTTAGAATTGTGACTGTCAATATTTTAATGTGGTGATTACCTATAAATATATTATCCTCCCATGGTTTTTCTTCATAACATTTTTGTTTGATATTGTTTTCTATTTTTTTTTTTTACCAACATTAGTAAGAAAAAATGTTAAATACATCACAAATATTTTTTCCGTTTGTAATCGAAATACCATTTTTATCAATTAATTTATTAATTAATAATTATGAATGCTTTATTTATTTTTTAAATATTAGGTCATTAATAATTGCCACAATGATTTGTGTGTTTACCAGCTTTCTTAATTTCATCATGATAATCAGTGCTCGAATTGGGGCTATACACAGGCTGACGAAGTCCGCTTTAATTTTTTTCATAGATTTCAGAGTTCCCCTTCATTTAGTTGAGCTAGAAACGTTTCCCCATATTTGATATTTGTTTTCATTTATTAATTCTATCAAATAAATGGTTATTTTTTACCAAGAAACGGAAATCGTATAGTATAGCAGCATCGACTAGTCAAACATATTTTATTTTCATAATTGTATTATAAGTAAAATCAATTAAACACCGTTTAATGGTATTATTTTGTGTTCATAATTTTATTGTTCGACGTAACAATGTCACATAATTAACTACGAGCCACTAAATAATAAAGTAAGGGGGACGAGCGAACCCGGCCACTGGCGCCATTTTTCTTCGGGCAGTCACGGTGTCCGTAAGTGATGCCGCCATCCCCAACCGGGCATGGCAGAAACCTACGGGTGTCAAAAACTCTGCCAAACTTAAAAAAAAACGTGTTTCAACTGTTCCCCTCCACTGTAAAGCAACAAAAACATCTAATGTCCATAGTTGCCGGGCTAAGTTCAATAAAAAAAATAAGACATAAGCGTCTAAATATTATAATGTTTTTGTTTTAATTATTTAATTTACCATAATATATTGTGTGCCCGCGTTCAAATTATTTATTATAAATATAATATTTATAATATTTATAATATAATATAATATTAATATATTAAATTATTTATAATTTATAATTTACGCATTCTCAAATTACAGCGATAAACATAGGCATAGAGTGAGGATTTTTTTTTGGGGGGGGGAGGTTTTAGCCTTTTTTCATTGCAGTACATTTTTACACTCTATTTTATAAGCTAGAGGTCACTGCAGGTTTCATATTTATACTATTTTTCTGTAGCGTAAGAACAAACAAAGCGTACTATATTTATAATAATATAGGTTCAACAAGTAACTAGTAAGTTACAACAAAATATGGATACAATACTATCATCTTGTATTAAAAATACAAATTTAGAGTTTTCTTCCGGTTGTAGTTTAAGCCAAGGTAATCAAATGCATTATACTTTTCATATTATGTATTATTATTATTTAATTTGTTTTTACATCAATTATTATCTATAATATCTTTTATTATTATTATTATTCTTTTAAATTATCAGTTTCTCGTATTCTTTATAACAGCTATTTGCCGTTATCTTCCATTCTTCTGTTGAGGCTGTAGATTTGTATAATTGTAAAAATTCGAGAACGATCCCATTCGTCCATCCAAATCCGTCCTGGATTTCGTATTCTCCTGAACTTTCTCCTTTTTTGCCATCTCCATTCACTAGGTACTGTCAAAACATTTGGCGAATTAGTATACACGATAACAAACGACAATATGATTTATTTAAATAAGTCTGCAGATGTAACAAGTATTAAAAAAATGTATACAGTCTACCAGGGGCTAAAATACTGTGTCCCCAGAAAATCAAAGTGTGTAACCGAAATGAAAAATGTGTGTCCCAAGTTTTATAACGTGTTTTTAGTTTTGTAGAAAAACTAACATAAATAATTTAATATTTTAATTTATTAATTACCTATTCAGTTAGCTTAAGTTAATTACCTACTTATTTTATTCCCATACAATGGGCAAGTTTGTTATAAAAAAAAATGTGGGTAAGTGGATGTCGCTCTGCTGTACTGTAGGTTACAAGTGGGTCACTGTATAATGGATGGTATAAAATTTGAATGCAATTATATAATATCATTGTATAAGAAAAACGATTCTGAGCGGAGACGGTATGTCAGTCTACGTATAAGACATATTATATACTTTTCTATGGTATTAAATTATATGGAATTTATGAATAAATTCCTTAAAATATGCACAGTCTTATCATGAGCATAATTCTTATTCCTTATACTATGGTAGATTGTATGGATAGGCCATAATATTTAAATTTTTCAGTTTCATATATCCACGAATAATATTTTTAAATTACAACAAAAACAAAGATCGTTAATATTGATTTTAATATGTAATTTCGTCCAAATTTGAATTTAAAATGTCTGTAAAAAATAACTGTATTCAAATATTTTTTAGATTTTTAGGTTACAGTATGAACTATTTATGAGAACCTTTGTTTTAAATTTGCAATCTTTAGCTATAAAAACTGAACATTTTATAATTTATTAATTACAATGATTGAAAATGTTCGAGATTTTGATAAATTTTGTCAAAATTCGATGTTTAAATGCTTATAAAAAAAATTGTGCCTATGTATTTTTAATATTTTTCAACTGCTACTGTAAAAATATATCAGGATCCTTGTATTCAATTTTTACACTTTTTGGATCAACAGATAAAACTTTATTGATATTTATAGAAAAAAAAAACTAAAAAAATTGAAAACTGAAAATGTCTGTAAACAACTCAAAAAAAGTCAAAATATTTTAAAAATTGTACAGTGTATAGAAAATGCTAATCTGAACATTCAGTGAAATTTTCATGTATCTATATTTATTCGTTTTTGAATTACAACAAAATAAGAAAATCGCTACATGAGAAATCAAGTGAATATCCAATTTTGTAAAAATTTGAATTTCAAACGCTCATAAAAATTTAATTTGACTTTCCGGTAGAGATTTTTTTATTGATAAAGGTAGACAATCTTATGAGTAATCTTGTATTAGATTTTCAAATCTTAGATTTAAAAAGAAAAATTTTTACGAATTCTTAACTAGAAGGTAGGTAATTAGGTACCTGCTTTATTATAAAATAACGTAACATGCAGGTATAGGTACATAAGATATTTAAATTATTCTAAGTTGTGTATATTGAAATACAATATTATATAATAAGGTATAGGTGCTAGCGCATATTATAAATATCTATTTTTGTTTATTTTAAGTCTAAAAAATGTTAAGATATTTAAAAAAAACCGAAAAAGTTCAAACCGATTATTATAATCATAAATAGGATGTTAAAGAATTATATAGTTATTTTGTATTATAATAAATGTAACTAAAAAGATCTACATACATAATAATATACATATAATATATACATATTATAACAGTTTATTTAACGAATCCAATATTATTTTCCAACCATAATCAAAATTGTTTTTTAAAAACCTTGAATATTCTTATAAACTATTTCGTTACATAAATTATATTCTATTTGATGATGATAACATACAAAAATATTTAAATAAAAACACCCATAGGCTTTTACTGCATTTAGTGATTTAAAATAATCATTATTATCAAAATTAAATCATTAGCTAACTTACATGGTAATTAGTATATAAAAGTGTGGGGGGGGGGGGGGTTTCATGTGTTACAACAACCAAAGGTTTTTTTTTGCTATAGAAAACTGTCAAAGCTCTAAAGTAACAGTGAAATTAATCAGTGTGCGGTGTGTATCCTGAAATCAGATGTATTTTTTGGCCCTGCAGTCTACAATTCACGTGAAACTTGTCTATCAGTTAAACCACCTACACTATATTAATAACTGTTCTGCAGACCAGTCGATATGTTTGTGCACACATTTTTTTTATCATCTTTTAGCATTTGTCTCAAATAATTATACCCCTATGATAGTTATCATCGTTGTGAATTATAAACATAAATTGATAGTCAAATACGGCTCAATGAAAATATGTACCTATATTTATAATGAATTAAAATAATATTGTTTACACTGCACAGTATCCCCTTTCCACCCGATAAATTGTTTTATTTAGTTATATCATCAAATCGGACTTACCTTTTCATACATCTTGTACTTTTTGTCTCCATAGTAGGCCACGAAGTTCGTACATAGCCATTTTGAAGCTATTTTTGCCGCCATAACTTTTGCATCTTCGTTGTCCGTGTTCTGCAACGACATCACCATAATATATTGCAGTGGGGGCCATGCATTACTTTGGTCCCACTGCTGATCAGTTTCCATGAGAGTCGTTGGTACTCCCCCAGAAGTCGTCAATACTTCATTTTCTTTTAAATACTTTAATATCCTTGTCACAAAATAATCTGTTCGATTTCTGTCGTAACACCCCGTCCATAAGGGTGATATATTAGTTGGGTAAAAATAGTTTCGTTTTTTTTGATTCAGCAGATCAAAGTCCAACCAGGCACCCACTTCCTCGTTCCATAAAACTGCATTCACAGCATCCTTCCATTCCGTAGCAATGACTTCATACTCCAAAGCTTTGATGGTATTATTCAATTCCCGGTAGAAATCACTCAATATCTTCGCATTCCAAAAGATTAATGCGTTCAACTCTACCGGGACTATTGATCTAGTTTTTGTATGTGTAATGTTTCCTGCAATCATACAATGACATAATTTATTGTAAGCAAAGTTTTTGACCACATCATAACCTAATAGAACTAAGACAATACCTATTATCCGATAAACTTTATCTCACCCCCTTACCCATTTTATTATGATACACACGATAAATATATTTACATATTTAATACACCATTGAGTTCAAATATTAATTTTTTTAATGTAAATTAAATAAAAATAAAAATAAAAATAATAGGTAACAAAATGAAATCATTTTCCAAAAAATTTGGCGAATATGAAAATCATATATTAAATCTTGATCAGAAATGAAGTACCTAATTATATTTTATTCATTGAGACGTCGATTACTATCGTATACGTCAAACTCGGGATCAAGTTTTAATAATGCTTATGAAAGATAAAAATAGAATAAAACCAATATTCTTCATATTAATCGTTGTGGACATGCTTTAGAAATAATATAAAAATGTAATGCGTATCAATTGAGTAGAATTAACGTGATGATACATTTTAGGTACACATAATTTATGACATGGACTGTATGTAGGATACGAGGTACCTAACGTCGTAATGTATAATCGTTATGAAAATGGATCGTTCGGTCGGTCTTGAGGTATGCCTCATGAAACACATGCAGTAATAATAGATTGGAAAAATTTACTTTATAGAGTGTTTAGAGTAAAGATAAAAGTATAGACCCTACTCTAATTCGAATAAAAACTTCAGATTATATACATTAAATATATACTAAATGAAACTATTTTAAATCGTGCATAAAAAGAGAAGAAAGTAGATTTTTTTTAATTAAAACTGGTAATATTTATAATTGTAACAATAACCAATAACATTCTAACTTAATATAGGTGGATACAATATTTAAAAGGTTATAAAATAATAATATTTCGAATGATCGATACTTCAAATAAAATAAATAATTATTAAACAAATGGTTAATGAATATATGGGTACCTATAATCAATAATCTTTTAAAAGAATCATTGACATATGTTGTTTCACATCGTGATATAAAAGAAAACAATATTTTTGTTCATTTTTTTAAATTATTTATTAAATATAAATTTTTTTAATGTAAAGTATTTTGTAATTAAATATTAATCATGTAATAATTACACTAATTACGTTTTAAAAATGCCATGTGGTTGTCAGTAATATTGTAGTCTGGGAGTTATTTTTCCTAGGGTCAGGGATTTTTATTCCGCTATTGCCTATCTCTATGTTATAGTTCAGTGTATAGGTATACTGTAAAATGATGTGTAATAATCTTACCAAATACAAAATAGCTTATATCATACCGACATAAATTGTTTCATTAATACAAGCATACATATTATGATATTTACCATATTTATCAAAGTTATCAATATACCTAAAAAAAAAAGTTAAAAAAAAAAAATAAGAAACAAGCCCCCAACAGCCCCCCTAGTAGCGCTTATTGCCACAAAAATGGTTATTTATTGAATATTTTATTTGGAAACTGTTTACTGATTTTAATATTATAAAAATGTTATTATATATTTTGTTTTAAAGAGTAAACTACCATAAAGGTTATAATAAATAATTATATGTTGATGTGAGTTAAGATTAATTACGTTTTAATAAGTACTTAATATTATGTTAGAAAAAGTGAAACTCTGTCTTATAATATAATTTTGAAAAATGTATCGAATGCGAATTGGGTTTTGTTTTGTTTCAGTAGGTACCCATATATTACGTACCTATACACTGCAGTTGATTCTTATTACCTGGGAGAACATCGTATCTCTAATTCATCTCGATCTCAATTGAAATCCCATTAAAGTAATATTAACATTGGGTAACTACATTAAAAAGACACTACACAGATATACAGATATTTGTTGAATCCATCTTACAAGTGCGTAACATTTCGAATACACGTTCAGCAGATAACGCTGGTTTTATTAATTATATAAATATATATATATTCAGTTTTTAAGTGAGTTATGATCATTTATAATTTACGCTACCTTATATACACGTAAATTGCAAAAAAAATTAACTATAGTAACAAACCACACACAAACACAGATAATATTCTTACCGTCTTGTTTAATAATAGATCAGTACACTCTAAATTTTAAACTAACGGAGCTAAACGTAATCTGCTGAGAGTATATTTGCTATGTTACGTAGGTACTTGTAAGTCGGAGACGTGTAGTCGTGAAAGACTCAATATCTCGAACTTCTATCTGTTTCCCTTGAGTTTCAACATAACGAGATTTATTGTATTAATATAATAAATGTAGTCCCTACCCTATTCTATACCGTATAACGTATTATCGCATAGAGAGTGTATAAAGACGTCTTGACTATTTTGTGAAGGCATACCTAGGGTATAACGCCTGTGCAAGGTAGGGCGAGTTAACGATTTTTTTTTAATTCGTTAAGTTAATCTAAGAAGATTTATGTAAAGTTGAGCTAAAAAATAACTAATAATTTTTTATAACTTAGTTAAGTTAAACATGGTGGGTTAAAAACAATTAACTTAGTTAAAATTAATTTAACTAAAAATGTAATAATGACTAGGGCATATATAATAGAAAGCATAGCAGCAAGGCTTTTATTGCATTTAGGGCCAGTAGTTGACAAATTAACTATTCAGTGAACTATTTCCCCAATAATTTAAGAAGGGCTCAGCTAAAATAACATAATTATTATTGATGCCTATACAACTTATAGTACCTAGTTCTACTATTAGCTGATATACAGAAATATATTTTATAAATTTCCATTTTTTTCCGATTTTTATTACTATATTTTAATTTTAATCCTTCCGAGTAATATGTGTGTGTGTAATGATTACAAGAACACTACCTTATTAATATTATGAACACATTAGAATATTAGATACATATTATTATGTACGAAATCGAATTATATATTATTAGAAATTGTATCAAAATTAAGTTATTTGACTAAATTGTAATTATTATTATATTACATATTTACATCAATATAAAATAATTATATATTTGGTCTTTAGAAACATATATAATAAATACAAAAACTAGTAAGTTATTTACCTTTATTCGTTCCGTTGAGGATGAACCAGCGACTAGAAAAGTCCCAACCTGATTCAGCTGCCGCCTTGATCTCTGAATAAAAATTTTCTTTGTCATTTTCAGTTGTAAAGTTTTCTGCTGCCTTAATATCTTCCCTGTTATAAAACAAAACATATTTTGAAATTATAAAAATTGCAATGTATATATTTACTAACAACCCAAAGTAAATATGTATGATTCGTGGGCAAATACGTAATTACCTAATATAAAGATGCCCGTGCCATAGAAAAATTAAATAAATTTGAAATTATAACAAAACGTGAATTATTAATTTCACCCATGCTAGTGTTCAATCAGAAACAATCGGTAACATCAATTAATATTTATAAGCTCATAAATTAAATTTGAGATAACTTCTATGAAATACAACTGAATTTACCTGTACGATTCTGGTCGTGGTCCTGTTGAATTATCCTTGTACACTGCAAGCGTGTAATTTCTTCCATATTTATTAATTGTTACATTGTGCTGAGTAATCCAATAGTTGAATTCCACTTCCAAATATTGAATAATTTCAATTACAAATTCCATATCATTTGTGGATTCTACATAACTTTTTACCATAGGTATAGTCATAGGGGGTTGAGATCTTTGAATATAATAAATTCGACCACCGTTCGGTACATGTCCAAACGTTTGTATCATAGATATATAATTGGATATCATACCTTTGGCGGTATTATGCATTTCGCATATTAATAGCCCTCTAATAATCCAGTATGAATCCCAATAATAAACTTCCCGGAATCTACCACCTGGTATTATAAAAGGATTAGGAAGATAAATAATTGAATAGTACTCTGGATGTGAGCGTACGTCATCTTTAATCTTTCTACCAAGATCTAGCCATATTGTAGTTATATTTTTTGCCCAATTTTTTAATTGTACGTCCTTAATACTGTTAAAAACTTTTGGTTCACTGATAAAATCAGTGGGAATCCATTTTTCAAATTCAGAACCTTCTTTATCAAAAAATGTATTGACGAACTCCTTCACATTATCTATGGTCGCGTTATATTTCCAAGATTCCATCTTCTCTTCGAATTTCTTTTTTATTTCTTCAGATGATAAATTCATTTTCATGTCTACGAACGTCTTAGAATCATCGAATACTTCAAGCATTTGAACATTATGCAGTAATGATCCATTACAGTAAATTTCACTGAAACAAAAATAATAAAAATGTTAATATAACTCATGAAATTAAATTCAACGGTTTTTAATTAATATACTATTCATTTTATCTTAATAATATTCACTGTAAATTGTTAAACGTTACATGTTAAATGTCATTTTCCAAACTATTATCAATTTTTTTTTTTATAAGACATATTATATTGTATTATTTTTGAAGGTAATCCTTCTTAAAGCTTAAGTTTAAAGGTACCAAACATAAACTATAAATTATAAATACCACTTACAAGTGCAAGTTTCATTAAAGGTTTTGTCAGACATTTAATTTATTATTTTAGTAGATGTGAAAATATATACAAAATCCTTGCATAAAAGTAAGAAGAATTATTAAGATAATATTTAATTAACTGAAACCATGATTTTTTTCTCGATATATTTTTGTGGGATTAAAGCTTATCTATTTGAAGTTTAGCATAAACTTAGTACAACCAAATGTTTTAGTTACGTTATGTGACAGCTATGACTTTAATAAACATCGGTTTATCAAAAATTTTCAACAATAACAGCGTTCTTAGTTTTAAAAAAAATATCTGGAAAATCTAGCTCAATTTAGCATTTATGTATTTATGGGTAATTTAATGGAAGGCTGTAGACCGCCTGAAACGACTGAGAACTTGTTTAAAAAATGTTTTATTTAAGTACCTTTTATACTATTACGTTGTTTTTTTAAAATTATTTTGATTTATAACATCTAATGGCGCGGTACGGGTGTGGGGCTGACTGTGGCTCGTCGGCTCAATCTGCGAATCTGCCTCAGCTCGGCGAACTCCTCTCTACGTGCTCATACGCTCACCTATATCCTCTTTATATAATTAATCTTGTTGTTATATAAATAATTAAAAAGTAGAAGTAAATTAAATATAAATACTGATGGTACTGCTCGTAATAATTTTAATTTCAAAAATAAATTCAATAATTAGTGATAAAAATAATTATATTTTTCAATCATTCTGTATATTGAAGGAACACGCTGTATACATCCGAAGATATGTTACTTTATTAATGTTATTAAATTAATTATATCCAGATGTAACGACAATAATAGAGTGTAATAATATATATTACGTTATTGTTATTGATGTTCAAAGACATCGTCATTTCGGGTAAAAAATAAATACATACACTAAAAAAAAAAAAAACCAAGATTCTTGAGGGACAGTACCTGATCGCCTATAATATATTTTGAAACATTATCTCATAGCCTATCAAAATGATGAACCGATAGAGTGAACACTATATTTGTGGACGAGAAGTCGACACCGGCGACCAGGGCAATGTTATAGATGTCGACTACTCGTCGACCGTGGCTTTTCAATTTTCAACATTATAACCAAAAGAAAATTGTTGATGTTTCACGTCAATTGTCCCGTGACGTCTTAGTTTTATTTTATTATTACTCTTAACGTGTTTATCTGAAAAAATTCCCTAAAAGCATGCCTGATAAATAATTATAAAATACCATAATATACCTACCTAATATATCACCGTCTTTAGCAAGTGTTTCTAAATGAAATCGTAAATTCATATAATATATTATATTATTATATATAATAATTCATATAAATCATAAATTATTTACGTTAAACATTCAAGTTACTCTGCATTATTTTGTTTTGGTGCATTATCATTCAAAAAATCAGTGACAAGACTAAATTCGCTATGCTAAGACCTATACGGAAACACTGAATTAAAGATAATAATATGATATAGGTAGTACCTATATAGAGTATAGGAGTGTATCTAATATTATGGATCATTGCATTAGTATATGACATATAATATGTTTAAATTATAGATAAATAGGTACCTATACTATCTATAAACGTGCATGCTTCCAACAGAAAAAGTAAAATGTAAAATCGAAGTTATGCTATCGCCAATCGATACAATAATGATAATAACAGGTCATACAATACTTATGATGTACAATTTGATTATTATTCTATAATGTGCACACGGGATATTTTACAACACACTCCGTGACTCCGAGGAATTTACCTACATTGGACGTAATTTTTTTTATATAAAATTACTCGTTATTAATACATTTCAATCATTGAACTTAAATTCTGAATGATAATACACCTTTAAATTTTAAATTTTGTTTTAAATATTAAATAAGTTATATACCTAAGTACGAGTAGAATTTATTCGTTTGCACCCATATTTTGTTATGAGCGTCTAAGATTAAATTATAATGAAATTCGTCAATATTTCAAAAAAAAAAATGTAATTATTTTGTTGTTATAATTTTATTAATGTACCTATACAAACTTAATTTGTGTAGGTAAGGCATTCAAATTGAATACGGATTTCCTCATAGATTAAGCCCAAAAATCTAACCAACAATTTTCTTTTTTAGACATTAAATTTAAAATTATGACAAAACTGGATTTTTAAATGAAGACTTACTTATTATTTATTGTAATTCAAAAATAATAATCGTGAGGACTTGAAACATTTACGTAGGTATATAATTTGACTTTAGGTACACAATGGAATTTAAAAAATCATTAGATTAATTTTAATCTGACTGTTACTTATTTATTTATTACTACTAATTTAATACTATTTTAGTAAACCTTTCTAAAATTAAAAATAATTATTCCGTCATATTTCAGATTATTTTTTGACAATCATTATATTATTTTCTATTTTATTAAAATCAAATAATTTATTTATTTTATATTTCATTAGGTAATAACTGTAATTTTTAATTTAATTTTTCATAATTAATAGGTATTAAAATATTTTAGTGTTAAAATAAGACACTTTTTTATTCATTTATCTGTATTTTCAATTTTTTAAATACAATTTTTATAAAAGTGTTTTTTACTAGACTGCTGTGCTCTGCAGTTCGTGGTCGCAACCAGTACCAGTTCTTGCAAACAAATAAAAAATAAAAATATGTCTGTATACCAAATAATGTTTTAAAAAAAATTTGAGACAGCTGTGGAAAAAAAATGTGATTCTTTGACCTGGCCAATTTTAATTCTGTAAAAATCTTAAGGTTGACTAACATTAACTTCTAGAACTTAATCGAGGCGTGTTTTTAAATGTAAGTTTCTGACTTGGATAATATAGTTCAGTAAAATTGTGTACAAATTGCACATATTGTTTATTCGGATATTTTTTTTACTTACTGTTCCTAACACCTTGAATAAAAAACAATCATAGAAAACACATAACGGTGTATTGCTGTAATAATGTAATATAATTTTAATTATTGTTACACTATTGATTTTAAAATATAAATATATTCACATGAATATCAATTAGATATTTGTGTTTAATTTTTTTTTTGTGAGGATTAATGCCGGATTGCATGAGCAATGACTAAACATTTATTGAATTAATAATGGGACAATTGTTACTTAAACATAATTTAGTGGGCCGTGGTTGACTGGTTGAATATTATTGAACGATTAAGAGAATCAATATTTCACCATGCAACCCAGCATAAGAGTTTTTACAGTATAATATAAAATGCACCTACCTATATTAAAACATAAGGAAGTAGCGAATATTTTAAAATATATGGTATTAAAACCTTAGATAATTGTATTCTGAAACTTTTGTCAAAGTTGATATATTATTTTATGTTTACGGACTTCCAGCGATATAAAATTACTATTCTACATTTAAATACCTATGATTATTATTAGTTTTTTCTAGATTACCTATGGAGAAAAAATATTTTTTAATTTCATAAGCCTTAAAATCAGAATTATTCTTAAAAAATGTATTCAAAATATAAATATAAGTTTCAATTATATAATATATATTTTGTATTATATTAGGTTGTAGCCATAGGTAACCTATCTCTATCACATTATCGTCCAATTGTTAATAAATACCTATTCTATGTATAACAAATGCTAATATTCCAAATTTTCTGCTCCAATAGCCTTAAGTGTGAAATATGATTTTTCTTTCTATTCAGCTGTTGATAAAATAAAATAAAATATTTTTTTTTTCAGAATTTGCCAATAAATTATTTTTAAATACAAATTTTATAAGCTATTATAAGTTTATTACTAATAGCTTATAAATGATAAATATTTATGATTTTTACATTTAAATATTTGATTTGTTTATTATCATAAAATATCATTTAAGGCAGGTTTTATTTCACAAAAAAATAATTTTAAATGTATTTTGTAAAAAATTGTAATTTTTTGTCTTTGGTTATATAATGATTTAACAATTATAAATTAATTTAATTTTATATATCAAATTAATTTGTCTTAAGTAAACTGTAATTTTTTATATCATTAACTAGGTAATTCAAGTATTATTTAAATTAACAATATTATTAATATGTCCCGATGAACAAACCCTGTAAGTACCATTTCCATGGCAAAAAATTATAATTTCCTTTTAAATTGTAAAAAAAAAAAAAACAATATAATTACGTTAAAAAAAATAGAATATTAAATTATATGTACTTATACCACAAAAAAAAATGATAAAAACACAAAATTATTTTGGGGTCTTACCATCGATATGTGAATTTTGCCATTTGTACCGAATGAACGCAATTAAAGGAATTAAAAAATAATATAAATATAATATAAGACCTATTTTACCTGTTACAAGCAGTTGATACTGGAACATAATCAGCGTAACTAAAATTTTGAAAAGTGCAAAAAACTACAAAAATTATAAACATTTTTACGTTCGTCATGATGAGTGTGTTTTCAGTATTTTCCCGTTGGATAATTGTGTGTACAAATGAACCGTGGTACTGACAGCTTTCCACAACGTCGTGCGACGCTTTATAATATTTTACATTGATAGGTACCCCACTATTAACACAACTTGAGGAATTTGGGGGGATAATTTTATTTTTTGCCATTCTAACCAAAGATTAGATTTACTATAGGTATCTGTAGTTTGACGTCATATCTAAGCTAAATTTTTTATATTATAGCTACATATTTGATAATAGGTACCAGAGGTTTCTGTATAAAAAAACAACAATGTAATTTTATGTGGTATCTCCGTTAGAAATATTTTACCTATTAATTTAAGTATATTTTATATATAGAGTTATTAACCGAACATTCTTATCCGCGTTTTTTCGTATGATTGTAAATTTATTCAAATTTTTATTTTAGTAATTTTTTTTTAAATACTTATGATTTTTATAAAATGTATAAAAAGTTTCATATGGTGGTAAAAGTTTCTTTTTTTTATAAATGAAAGACACAATTTTACTCTAAATGATTGTGAAGCAGATAATTTAAAAAAAAATACATATGAATTTAATTAAAAATATATAAGTAGAAACTAGAATCAGTAATACCTACTATAATTTATAAGTATAATAATACTATATGATATAATATATTATAATCAAAGGTTCATACGTATTAAGTATACATAAAATATGAGAGACTTTAACGTAGTTAACTAATCAGTCCCTTTATTTCGATCACTGTCCTCCTGAGTCAAAATCGTAGATTAACCCACTCAACCCCCCCCCTTTCCAAAACTATTCAAACGCCACCTTTCCATCTTGAAATACAATATCTGTATAACTTAAAATATTTAAAAAAAAGTATGTGGATGACAAAATATAAAAATCTTTTTAGGTTTCTAAACATAAGTCTAAAACAACTATTATGTCCGATTCACCCCATCCGGCCGTTATTTACCAGTAGGTACATATGAAGTTACAATTTTACTGTTGTTATTAAGATATTTATTTATTGTATAAGTGTTTAATATAATATGTAGATTCATACTATCCGATTTGCACTATCGTAAAAATATTATTAAGAAACGTAGTATTTTATTTCGAGATTTTAATTTTTACAAATATATATATAATAGGTAATAAAATATTTTAAATCAATATAATGTGTTTTAAATTTGTATTTTTTAACAATACAGCAAATGTACCTAATATAATTTATAAATTATAGCTGGGGCACGAAGTGGCCGATCGGACTAACGTACATATCAGTCAAATTCTCGAAATAATTTTTTGCACCTATAGGCTTTCAACGTAACGCTAGGTGAAGGAGACACGTATATATACGGAAAATATTTTTATTTGTCATTTTATTATAAAAATGAAATGTAAAAACTATATTTTATATTTTATAATTACGCAGCCGTTGGAGTCCATGAAAAATATGTCTGAGGTCCGGATGCGGACCGTAGTCCACCAGCCAGTGATCGATTTTCTATATTGTAGAATATATCTATTTAGGAAATAATAAATTTTCAATTTATTCACAATGATCATAATTCATTGGGCACATCCATTTTCGACCAAAATCAATTTTCGGGCAGTATAAAAAGTTTAATATTTACTTTGCATGTGATACAAATATAGAAATTATTAAAAAAATAAGTAGTACTTACAATTTTTTTATTTTTATCATGGTACATAATACATATTATACTTGCACGGTAGTTCCCATCACAATCATACTTCATGAATATTAAATAATTAATGACATCATTATACAGGGCCTGTCCTAGTTTTTGCGGGGGCCCCGGACAAAATAATTGTGCATGTCTTTTTTTTTAAATAGGTACATGATATATTTGTTTATATTTTCCTATGTTTTCAATATATATTTATTATACTTTCCTCTACCCAGATTTATTTAATATGTATTGCAGTCTAGTTAATAATTGTTATATATTTTTGACTCCACACGAGACTTCTCAGTGAGGCCTAGTGATCATATATCAAAATAAATAAATGCCCATTATTAGGTACGTAATAAATAATAATTAAAACCAAATATACTATACACTGTTTTATCATGATAGGTATATAAATAATAGATACGATTAATTCTTTAATATTATAAGCTTCTACTATTTTCCAATTGCATAATTTTGAACGATGTCCATGTCCATAACAATGTTCAATCAGAAAATAATAATCATTTTTGTCCTTCATATTGTAGATTAATTACGGGTACAATATAAGTAATTCAATATTATCGTCGAACAGATGTGGAGGTACCTAATTATTTCGTTAAAATTGTTTGGTTATACTGTCCTCACTTGGATTGTAGTCGTTCAATTAAAATAAGTTTCTATAAATTTCAATAAAAAATTATTTATCCAGTCAAAAAGCTTAAAAATATAATACGTAAGTTTTTATTATAGCTAAAATATTAACGATACATGTAGGCATTATGATGGTTATTTTTTATAAGCATTGAAAGTTCAAATTTCATCAAAACCACGATTAATTAATTTGTAGTTCAAAACTTATAAAATATTAAATGTGTATAGCTAAGGTATATTAGCTGTATATAAAATTGGCGGGAACGCGAATAAGTCAGTGAAACTCGAATTTTGAAAAAAATTGGAACATTTTCGTTAAATATGATAAGGCTGAAATTGCGAAATATCGAAAGCAAAAAACGGAAAAAGAAAAACGTGAAAAAAATTCCGACGGCCGTGCCAGCTACTTACCTACCTATTAAATTGAGAACTGGAGTCAAATCTATGACTCTTAAGATGGTTTATATATCTAACTATAATATAATAAACAGATTAAACTCTGAAACTACTATTATATATATGTATATTGACAAAAGATAATAATACAAATCAACAAACATGCCCGATTAACCAATAGAAACCAATATATTATACACCGGTGGATTTTCCTAATAATTTCTTTCATATAAACCTTCTCCGTGAAATACTCTTTCGTTTTAAAACAAAAATAAAGAAGATCTGATAAATAGTTTTAGAGTTTAGCCTGTACAGAGATTTTCGTTTCACATTTTTATTGTTAGATATTATATTATAATTTATATTTAAAAAGTAAAGCAAATAGTTTTTTTTTTTTATTATTATTATTATTATTATAATAAATTATTATAATAGCTTAAAAAACCCATGGCAATCAACCACTTATAAACAAAAATTTCCATCGAAAATTTCAAAATTCACGTTTGAGCCCCTCCCCGGATTGGTCCTTTCCCTTTTTAAATTAGCCTATCTGATAAGTTGGACCAGATTACACACGGTGTAAAAATTTTCATCAAGATCGGTCCAGTAGTTTCGGAGTTTATTTAACATTGTGACACGAGATTTTTATATATATATAAGAAGATTATCAGTATTATCTATTTGTTTCGATTATGGCATATTTAGTAAGAACAGCTGAATTTACCAATGCAATGTACCTACTATTATTATTTTGGTATTCACATATAGGTACCTTCCCTCTTTCTAGTTTAATAATTTTCTCTATTTTGTCGATCACATAATCACTTGATCATTCTTTAGTGTTAAATTTATCTGTAATAAATAATACCTTTGAGTTCAGATAATTTCTTACATATTGGCGCCAATTATATTTAATAAATTATTCTTTAAGTAATAAAGTATGAATGTTATCTCTCTCGTATTATAACTGGCATTATTATTTGTTGAAAAAACATTTTCAGCCATTTCACCCACACTTACAATTTCGGAAATATCATCCGACAGTGATTGCTTATAATATTGTTTTTATTTATATGGGTGCGTGTGTTTGTAATATGTATTTTACAAACATTTACTTGGAGAGCTTACGTAATATTATAATTTGACTCTTAAAATTTGAGTCATTATAGAAATATACGAATACTTAGTGTACCTACTTAGTAATAGTAAATTTTAAAAGATTTATACATATATATAATTATAATTATAATAATACACAGTGATATTTTAATTTTTTTGTGAGTTATGATATTTTTTTTAAATATTTATGTTTAACATTCATATAAGTTGTTTAATTAAGCATTTCAAAAAACTCTTTAGAAAACACAGATAATTTACTCCCCTTTGTGTTTGATAACTAATCAATTTACTCCAATACAACAGTAATATATAGGTAACCACACGTCCACACGAAATTAGAACTTACCAGTTCCTAGAGAACATCTAAGAACCGAAACCTTTAGTGGAACCATTATATTTTTCACAATCGGAATTCATTTACATATACAATAATTTTCTTGGTTCTATTATGATTTTATTGGTTTTAAGAAATAACTGAAAATTTTCTTTAAATTTGGTTTTATTTTAACAAAATAAACACAGGTGTGCATTTTTCATAACTATACCTACATATTTTTTTGTTTTGATAACTATAGTTGTTGCTCCAGAAAATCACGTTATACTACCACAGCGATTATTTTTATCTATCAAAATATTATAGATTGTAATTCTGCACTCGTAACATACGAAAAACAATAATGTGTTTTTCCAACGAGTCATTTTGAAATACCTACCTTCGAATAATAAGTTATTTAGGTGATAATTTATTTTGCTCAAAATACTGGCTAATCAACAAAATGCGTTATCGAATGATTTCAGTTTAGCATAACGTACTTCCTTGGAAGGTATCTATATAGAAATAGGCTGAAGTAATGGGTATTACCAAAATACGTCCAAAACTACGAAAACAATTATTATACTGTACAAATTACATTAATATGAAATACCAAAGTAGATTGATCTAGATTATAGAGACGTACATTTTTTTTTTTTATAAACATTTTAATTTAAAATGTGGACACAATTATATTTAAACAGATGACAATGATTTTTTGTATTAAATGAGTTATCAGAGTTCTTCAGCATTATACTTTTGCATATAATATTTAACGTATTTAGGTACCTATCCTTAAAATGAAACCTCGGTATAATAATAAGCTATAAATGTATAGTATATTTCTTTAAGATAGTAATACCATAATACCTATGAGGTACCCACGGGCCTCCAAATTAGATTCAAATTTGTTGTTTGATTATTCCATCTTATGTGGTTTTTACAGATTTGATAGTGAAAACTATCAAAAACTTGTTCGATTACGACAAAAAGGACTCGTGGCTGTCTATATTTTAGGCCAGATCCGAGAAAACGGTGTATACGTGTTTATTCTGACCAACAGAGATTACTGTTGTACCTACTTGGGTCACCGACATAACTATAGCGTGAAAAAAAACTAAAATAAAAATAACAAAGGTCTAGCTCAGAAAGTCACATAGAGACTGGCAGACGTATTTCAACATACCTATAGGTAATGGTGGACGTTAGTGGGCATTAGTAAATTCTACTGATGAAGTATACAATATTTATTGGCAGATGGTACAATTATTATTTACGTTGTATTAAGTATCTCTTAACAGAAAGGCGTTTGTGATATTTTCACCATCTGATGCCTGTAAACCAAAAGACTTTTGCAAGTGCGAGATCGTATGATTGGCGTCTTAAGTAATTCTGTCATATTTTTATCGGACATTAATTAAAGAACATAATTCTATGGTACCATTAATAATCTCAGAAGCTCAACGCTAAAACTGGCAATGCTGGTAAGTTATTACGCATTTTAACATGACCACAATATAATATATTTTAATGTTATATTAATTCTACTCGGAATTTTATCGTATTTCCCTATTAACGTACAAAACCTACTTGAATATTAATACATTTTTTGATAATCGCACGTGTCCCGCTCTTATCAATTTATACTAAAACGCGAAAAAATATTTCGGCATTCGTGTGTAAGACCTTGTACCTAATCAATATAAGCATATAGGTACACTATAATAATATGAACGTTTAATTATATCAACAAAACGAATAAAATAAATTCATTATAAATATTATTAGGTACTATATTATTTACTACCTAGCCATCTAGCTTTTATTAACTTAAAAGTTATAGTAAATATAAATGAGGTTCGTGGTAAATAAACAGGTATAGCTTAAATGCAATAATTTAAAATATTTAAAATATTTAAAATTGTATTGTACCTATATAGTAAATAATATTATATTTAAAATATTATGAATTTATGATACATTCTTATTAGGTAGTAAGTAGTAGGTACCTATTTGCAGAGCACTTTTCCTTATAATAATAATAATAAAATATTATTGTTATTAGTTTTTTTTTATTATTATTATTATTTCTACTCTACTAAGTTTTATTCGTAGAAACTTGAAACTTGCAATAATAAATTATTGAATTACATTTTATCACATCATACTATTCATTTGAAAAATGTTACTTGTTAGTTACATAAATTGGATTTCTAACTTAATAATTAGTTATAACTTTTAGTATTTAAAGCCTGCATACCCATTATATTATATAGTTACTAATAATGTATTTACCTAATTAGAAATAGAAAATAAATAAATATTTTACATGTTATATAACAATCTAAACTACTATAATAATTACTACCTATATACCTCAAACGTAATGGAATTGGACGAAAAGTTGGTATTTGTTTTAAATGGTCGTATTCAAACTTTCTTAGATTTGGATCCAATAAGTATAAAAACCAAAGTAAGATTTGGTGAAAAAAATTGAAAAATAGTATAAATTGTTTTATAAATGTGTAAAATCAACGAAATTGTAATACAATTGAAAAAATCCAAAAATTGCACTTGAAAATGTGTACTTGATTATTACCAACTAATTTGTAAGTAATTGTTTTTAAAATATAAAATATAACCTATCGACATACTGCTTTATCTAGACACGCGGTAGCGTGTCAAGCCAAGTTCTAGCTAACAGAACTGGCGAGCAGCACCGTGTGTAATATTACACGAACCATTTGGAGCCACTTTTGACCCCCTCATAACTCAAAAACTATTCCACATAAACATGTCAAATTTGGCTCATATATTGAGACTAACGAGATACATATGTGCTCTAAATTTCATAAACACACTTCAAACCGTTATTTAGATATTAACGTCCGAAAATCGTCATTTTTATCACTGACTTACCTATAGATCAAAATTCTAACCCAGTTCCAGATGACCTAGAAAGTTCAAATTTGGCATACAGATAGGTAGTTAGGTAAATACAAAGGAAAAAATCAGAAACTTGAAAATTTTTAATTTAAAATTTTTTAATTTTTAATTTTTAATTTTTTAATTTTTAATTTTTTAATCAATTGATTTTATTATAATTTTGCAATTATTTTATCTATTATGTTTAATTTTTCAATTTATTAATGAATGGCCTCTAATTTAATGTAATGTAATGTAATGTTGACTTAAATTACTTTTCCCGTATCGCCGCTCCAAAAATACGACTAGCCGAATATGTGTCGATATTGTCGACCCGCGCGCAGCAACATACTTTTTTTTCTATCTATGTACCTATGTAATTAATATTATTTTTTTAAATATTACAATTAAAATAATTAAATAATTATTCTTACAAATTATGAATTACCCACCCAACAGTAGAAACTACAGTCAATAAAATTATGATAATTAAAAATATACTCAAAAGAGTTAAAATAATTGTATATTAATTTTACATATATTTTATACTCTGTATATACAACGGAAAATATTTTATAATAAATATTATTATTAATATTAGTAACTGAATTATATTATATAGTAATAAACTTTATTTATAGAATACGTCATGGCTAGGTTAGGTTAGGTTATAATAATTTACATACAAAAAGTAATGATATCCCACCAAAAACATATATGTAAAATGAGAGCCAAGTTCAATACTATAATATATGCCTTGGTTGTTGACTTCAACGACAAAAGAAGTGAGATCTAAATGGGTGCCAAGTTAGGATAATATATTGAAGCCTAAGGTCTGACTTGGCTACGAATTATATATTATAGCATTTGCAAGTTCTAAAGCTTTGAGTTCTTATTTTAATATTAAGGTAACCGCTCTGCTGAACTCAAAGGTAGTAGGTGGTACAGTAGGTGTGGAGTGTACCACGTAATTGAATAAGTCACTGTAATGTATGTATTAATTATAAATTCAATAATAAATCATTACTCAAGAGCAACAATTTTGAGCGAAGATGCTCGATCAGCCTATATTTTATTAACTACTAAATTATTTCATGATATATTATTGATATTGACATGAAAGTAATTTATTTTTTTATTCGCGGCTGGACACAATTAATAATAATATGTATAATAATAAGTCGAGTAAGCTAATTTCGCCAAGATCGTGTCAAGGTCGCGTTTCACGACCACCGTTGTGCCGCGCGCCTTCCCTGATCCACTGGTCATTGCCGTATATAATAATATTATTATATTATCACCACCAACCTTAATATTCTTATGATAAACACCGTTTTGTTGTTTTATTATTATTTGAATTATTAGCGTATTTTTACCATCGAGATTTCATGCAACAAATATTTATTATTTTATACTTATTACCTACACTTTTCACTTTCCAACGTGTTGTGATATTACTTTTCACTTTCACTTTTTCCGTCCTCATATTATAATATACGGTCCACTATCATCGCACGGCCGTTCATATCACCGGGTCAGTAACCATACGCCAGCAACAGCCGGCAATACCTGCGACGACACCCACTACTCCGTCGATCTGTCATGGCTACTCAAACCCGGTTTCCCCCTATACAATTATTAATACGATTTTTCGAATTAATTGTTGATGAAAATATTGCATTTTAAACTTGAAAGTCCTTACGAATAATATTTTATAATAATACTAGCATTAAGTGAAACTCGGGGGCCCGTTGGACTCGCTGAGAGCGGGTACCAATTTTGGAGACAATGTGGTTGGAATAATAATAGTCGAGACAGTTGTAAGTCAAAAGTTTGTGATCGGTGATATGGACTAGAGACAAGGCTTGGCGCTTTGTAGGGAATGTTCAAAAGTTTGACCGTCTAGTATTCGGAGACGGTTTAGTAAGAATATAATGATAATGCCTTGCTCTGAGAAGTTTCAGTGTCTATAAATCTCCCATGGCCAATTCGGTAATTTAATGGTACGGTTTCCCATCCGGTGCTTTTTTGTATGTGTAAAAAAATTTAAATTTGAAAACCATGTTAGAGTGTCTAGCAAGTCAGTTAAGACGAAACCAAATTACCATTTTGTGCTGGAGTCATCTCGGGAAGTTTGAATTTGAATCAATATAAAAAGTATAAATTCAATATATCAATATTTATTCAATTAGTCATAAATTATATTATTAAATAAATATAATAAATCCTATAGAACCTAGGTATATTATAAAAATAAAAAAAAAAAAAATACAAGAAAATGATAATTTAGGTTTTCCAGCTTTAAGCTGTTCTACTTCTAGTCCAAATTAGAAAGAGTCAAAAAATCCTTAATAAAATTTGAAATAACTAAATAAAAATAACTGTAATAGCATTATTGATTTGGGTAATTAAGATAGGAGAGATAGGCCACGTTATCCTAAAGTCTGAATTAGCAGTATTTTAAATAAATATAATATACTGGAGAGAAAAATTATGTTAAAATGTGATAATTTTATTTTTTATCTGTGTTCTACCTACTATTTCACTCATTAAAATATAGTATATAAAATATATTAAATATACATTTTAAATTATTGTTACTATACATATGTTATAATTTAAAGTCTTTTGCTCTACACGCATTATATACAAAAAAAAAAAAAAATAGTTTTATTTTTTAATACTGAAAATAAAAAGTTTTAAATTAAATTTAAATTTATTGGAAAAATTTAAAATACCCAATTTATAAACCTGATTATAAGAATAATTTTTATGGTAAAAACATTTATCTAAGTGAAGTAGTTCATTTTTTAGAATATTTTAAAATATCAATATTTTTTTGAATAAATTAATTTAGAATGTAATTACTTTTTTCAAAATATTTTTTTTGACAATTTTTGTCTTACGTTTAAGTAATGTATTTTTTTTTCAGATCTTCCTGTTATAGCCTGTATATATAGTGTGGGTCTGGGGGTCTGGGAATTCTTTATCATTTGTGCACCCTCAAAAATATAGGTCTAGTTGCGCCTATGATGACATGTCCCGGAATTTGATGACCACTAAATGTTTTAACGATTGTTATAATATATTATTATGACATTTAAAATTTATATATAGGTAAATAATACGTAAAATATAATGTATAGGTAGGTAAGTAAACTGATTATACAGAATAATGGGCATTGGGTATGCTGTATGCGTCTTTGTAAAATATTCAAAGATTATAATATTTTATTTTATTAACATTTTACCATTGATTATAATAATAGATACTATAGATATAATATAGATTATGTAATACCGTTCCAAAACTGTTCTGGTTTCAATGAACTGATTCAAATTTCGTTTTGTTTTGTTTTTAAAATATACTTTTGAAAGTTTCCGCTTAGTTAAGGTATGTACTACGTAAATAGTAGCCAGTAGGTACATAGGCGTGCGCAGAATTTGTCCGCAGGGGGGGGGGCCTTACAAATGTCTGAACCAAAGATTGACCTACTAATGACTACCTTAAAAAGAGGTGACTACGGACATGTCATATGTGGGATGAATTTTAGAATTTTAAAGAAATTATGTTGTATTTGCGATTAATGTATGTAGTTTTTTTTATTTTAATTTATTACATTTTTTTAAAAATATCTATATTGTCCAAAGTCAACCATTGTAATTATAACATCGGTTTTTAATGAAATCTAATAGGTACGTCGTACGTGTCCAAAGTCATCTCATTTTAAGGGTCACTCCGGACGTAATTCAACTTTAAAAAAAAAGTGTGAGCTTTAATGACCTTAATGATTATTTTTCTGTTATATGATCTTCTTTTTACTCATTATAACAGTACTTTATTTACTAGTTAGGTATAATATATAAAAGTTTAATTTAGGTAATAAGAATATTGAGTTTTTTTGGTATAAAATATTGGTTATTTGTAATTACTATATTTTAACTAATCTATGTGGTATATAATATTATCTACAAGTTACAACCGTGAAATAACGTAAATATATAAATAAAGTACCTAGTTGACAATGGCCCTTGACGTGGCCCGCAAGTAGCAAATGTACAACCACTATAGCTGCCTGTATATCTTATCTCCAACCACCACTACAGGATGCAAGCAGCGCGACAGGGTCGACTCCACCGAGCCAGTATAATAGCAAGGCGGGATTGGGGACTGCGTGTCGCGTAAGACGTACAACCAGTGCCGGATTTAGTGGGGTTGCAGGGGGTACATTGCACCGGGGCCTCAAGACCAAGGTTGTATTAGGGGGGGGGGCCTCAGGTTGAAGTCCTAAATTTTCTAACTTTCTATAACTGTATTATAAAACGAACAAATATTATTATTTTAAGACGTTATTGACAAGTGACAACCATTTATTTTGGACCGTTTGAATTTTCGATATTACTATTTATCATTGGTTATGTTTGTTACACATATATATTTGTACACACATAAATTATATAATATAGTATGCATCGTATACTATTATCGTATAATCGTACTGTTTATATTTTAATCTCAGAGACTCGCGCAGTCGCACTAGTGCAGTATCTTGCTGGACAAACTAATAAGATAACCGTGGTTATATTTATTTATTGTTTAATATAAACGGATTATGATTTACGGACCTTGGTGCACTTTTGTCAGTTTTATCACTATTACTATTTATAGTTTATAATTACTTTATTTACTCTTTTAGAACACATTTTGAATAAATGTACCATAAATGCCCAAAAACGCATAAATATAAAAAAAACGAAAAAAAAGCAAAATAAAGTGTCCTGCTTTTTATTCTAAGTAGTTTAAATCGAATAATAAAAGTCAAAAGTTAATTTAGAGAATTGTACATACTGTTGTACTTATTCACTGATAAGCTTTGTCAATAAAGTAATTATTATTTTAATTACACATAGTACCTACCTAAAGTGATAGTACTTACAACTTTTAATTATTTTAAATAATAAGTAACCATTTTTAAAAAAAAAATTCTTTCTACTTAATTCAAACTGCAGTGATAAAAAGCAATAACATGTTTGTGTATACCAGCTAAATTATATTAAATCCAGAAATGTGTACTGATTTATTTTTATCAAAAACCATTATGTACAGAGTATTGTATACAGCGTGATTGAACAAAATAATATATTGAAACCAATTGATATATGCGCGTTACACAATATACATTTAAACAAAATTGTATGTGATATGTGCTATGAAGGGCATTTACATCCGAGCCCTACTTAAAAGTTATAACTATTTTCCAGTCCACAGGGATGGGTTAAAAGTTAGAATCGATTAATATAATATAGGAATTATATGATGCAAAAACATAATCAGGTAGTACCTATACATATATCTTTGATGTATGGTATAAATGTCAAAAATTACATTTTTGGCTAAAAGTATGATTAAAATCAAACATTTTTATATTTTTTTTTGATACAGACTATAAACCATGTCAGAAAAATTTGTTTTGGTCTAAACATTTGTCACAATATATTGGGTACAAGACACGTATGGCTAGTTAATATTTGAGAATCTGATATAAATAATTTTAAAATGGTCTTAATATCTTAAGTCAAGTTTATAGTTATAATTTTAAACGCAAGCCCTGTTAGTGTAAGTCATATATAATAAAAATCCAACTATCTTAAGTCACTCAAAAACCACGAATAATTTATTTTACATTTCTACATACAATAAAATTTATAATTAAATATTAAATTAAACTAATTATCAGCCAAGACATCATTATCAACGATTTTAAATGATTTTTAATGTTTTGTTTTCTCTTCCTGAAAACTAGGAGTTTTTGACTTACGACATTTATATCATACAACAAAATATGTACTATATTCATAAGGTTGAGCTCAGGTATTAAATTTTCAAAATATTTTATTTCTATTTCTTCTAGTAGCAAAATAAATACTACAAACCGAAAAAATACGTACTTTCAGGTACCTATGTAATAATAAATTTATCTTCCACGAAATTTATATTTTTATGCTCGTGTATAATAATGCACTTTTACTATGTATTTGACATAAGTACATAACCAATGGTTATCAGGCTGAATTATGTGTAGATCTATGTTCTTATGTATATGATCTTATGTTCGAACATTGTTACATAGTTTTCTTGTGTACGTCATCGACGATATAGTTATCTTCTAAAAAACAAAATAAAAAACCATACAACAATAATAATTTTTACGAATATATGATTGTACATAAAATTGTTTTCTATCTCTAATGATGAGTAGGTACATAATAGCTTAGTAAAATTTACGTTTTTTTATTTTCTCTATAAAAAGATAAAAGATATACCGTATATCGTATAAATACGCGTAGTACCTATATATAATATTATGGTGCACACTCGTGATTACTTATATAATATTTTGAGCGGTAGTTATTGACTTTCTGACAGCCGTCAAATTATCTGCATGCTGTGGTGACCAACTTCACGCTAAGTCCAGTAGCGCACTAACACAATAGTAAAAGTATTTGTGTGTAACTATCGTATATTGGATGAGCAAAAACCACCATAGATATGTGATTTTGGTTAGGTTAGGTGATTAGGTATGCATATAGTTTTAAATTTTAATGTTATAAAAAAAAATACTGACACATAGGTATATAACCAATATTGAACACAAGCAATCCATTCAAAGATGACTAGCTTTGTCAAAATTTAAATTTTAAATGCTTATTAAAAAATACTCTAACAACCTCTATATTATGTAAAAAGTTCTGGTACTGTTAAAATAAAATTTTATAAATTATAATACAAAATTGTATCTGCGACGATCACAATATGTTTCTAAGCAAACGACGGCGGCGCAAGCGTCCGTGTTATCATAACCACGCTGTCCCACGATGTCCTTCACAACCATATTAATTATTATATAATTATTCTATATAGTTATATAGATAATAATATAAAAATGGATAGGCCACCAGCATCTATAATGCGAGTATGAATATTTTGATATTTAGGACATTGCAGGGTTTCAAAGGTACCTACTTATCAATTAAATAACAAATAAAATGAATGATAAAACTCCCTGCTAGATTGAGTGCACTATATTATAATTTATAATATTATATTGGGGAGCGGTCTAAGGCGTCGGCTCGATCCTTCGGTCATTTTTCTTTGGGCAAGTCACGGGGTCCGGAGAACAAGTGCCCATCCCCCCCCCTGGGAATGGCAGATACCTACGGATGCAAAATCAAATATTCTGACAAACCCAACACACACGTGTTCCCCCCCTACTGACATAAAAACGTACAAAAACCAAAACAGCTAATGACCATAGATGCCGGCTTAAGATCAAAAAAAATAAAAAAAAATATAATATTATGAAAGCATGCAGCCTGTCTTTCAGTCACATTCCGAACAACTTTATATTTTTTAGTTAATACAGGAGTAGACAGAAGCCTATTCATTCTTATCTTATCTATGTTCACACACACCCACCCAAACGGGGACTAACCTGCAGATACAAGAAGCATTTATTCGTCTATAATCTATAATGTAATAAGGCTCGCGTTCGGTTTACAAATACAGCTATGTGCCACACCCGAACTTCAATGATCACGCAAAATATTATTTTTTCTCCGCGTTCGTTAATGTAAACGTTTATATATTTATTTATATTTACGGAACTAGCAATTTGGAAAAAAAAATAGATACATACACAGTGGCGTATGTAGGGTTGCGACGGGGGGAAATTGCCCCGAGGTTCCATATTCTGAATCCTCAAAGGGGCGCCGTCGCTAGAGGTTATAACAAAATTATTTATTTATTTTATTGGATTTGTTGAGAAATTATATTAGTAATAACTGATAAGTTAATACCTTTTTAATAATATTTTTACATTTCTATACATATTTCTATATATTTAATTTATTTTATTAAATTGTCGTAAAAAAAGGTTATAGTAATAACTATAGGCCTATAAGTACCAGCTGTTGGTATTTTTTTTTTATATAATCAGTTTTAAAAGCCGGAAGAATGATAAAAAAATGTTAATGAAGTTATTCAATTATCAGGTACATACCTGGCTAGTGATTCTAATAAAAATGAAAAGGTCAATTTAACATTTTCCACCTATGAGCTATTTGGTTTGGGTTTTGTCGTTTTTAAATCCAATAAATGGTTGATTTTATAAACTAATGATCACATAGAACTTACTGTAATTACTGTATAGTTTATTATTGTCGTGGACTAAAGCATCGGAGTGCAAAGATCAATGATAAGGTATCTAAATTTCTTAGTAGAAATTTGTTATTACCTATACTAGTATTTACTAGTATCAACAATGAAAAATCGGGCGAGGACTATAGACATACACGTTATACGCGTTTTAATATAACGTACTAGCTGTACAGCCGTCTGTCAAGATTTGTTTTTTTTTTATAATGCTATTTGTTAAAAAAATGTATTACCCTATTTTCTACTAATTATAATAGTAATATACGCAACTATAAAATAAACAAAACAAGTTGATTTCTTTTTCGTAACGCTAAAAGAAAGTCACTTTTGAAATATACCTTTTAGATAGTTGTAAGTACCTATTATAGGGATTGAAAAAATAAACTATAAGCACCATCTAAGTTTCAAGGAATCTATTGGTATAACTTTTTATTAAAAACGATCCAGTTACTAGTTACTTGATAAAAAACTACTAGACTCTAGTAGTTTTTAAGTCTATTAACTTTGGATTAAATAAATTAGAATTATTACATCTGACAAATTATATTATATCTATAATCTGTGGCAACATGTGTATTGTGTATATGCTAAATATTATCACTCAGTATTTATAATCAATGATTATGTCCCATCGCTCAGTACCTATAATAATTGTTGTAGTTCCTATATTCAAAAATTGTTCTTACATTACATCGAACAAACGGATAGATTTAATAAAAGATGAAATTTTTTTTAGATTCTGAGCGGAGCGATGAATGTATTGGTTTTACAATGATGTATGTTTTTATATTTTTATATTTTTTTTTTTTGTGTCTGTCATCACGTTTTAGGACAGTAAAAGTGCTTGGATTTTCTTTATCTGTAGCTTTTCTGATAGGAAAGTTAATTTAGTTGGTACTTTGGGGGGTCAAAAGTATAAATTTCCCAGTAGTTTTCACAAGCGCCGGGAAAAACAACATAAAAATTAAGGAAAAACGGGAATTTTTACGCGAAATTGGTTTTCCAAAAAATCGATTTTGGTTACTGGTGTCCCTCTAAAACAAATGAACGTATATACATGAAATTTTCACTTTTTGTTTATATTTGCATTTTCTATACACGATAACATTTTCAAAATATTTTGATTTATTTTGAACTGTTTAGGGACATTTTCATTTTCCATTTTTTTTTAGTTTTTTTTCTAAAAATATCAATAAAATTTTATTTGTTGGTTGCAAAAGCTTGAAAATTTAATACAAGGCTCCTACTATATTGTTTCAAAGGCAGATGAAAAATATTAAAAATCCTTAGTCACAATTTTTTTTTATAAGCATTTAAAGTTCAAAAATTGACAAAATATGGAAAAATCACGAAAATTAGCAAATTATTTTGAGTTAAGAATTCGTAAAAATTTTTCTTTTTAAATCTAATATTTGAAAATGAAATACAAGATTCCTTATAAGATTATCTACCTTTATCAATCAAAAAATCTCTATCGGACAGTCAAATTAAATTTTTATGAGCGTTTGAAATTCAAATTTTTACAACATTGGATATTCACTCGATTACTCATGTAGCGATTTCCTTATTTTGTTGCAATTCAAAAACGAACAACTGTAGATACATGAAAATTTCACTGAATGTTTAAATTAGCATTTTCTATACACCATACAATTTTGAAAATATTTTGAAACTTTTTTAGCTGTTTATGGACATTTACAGATTCAATTTTTTTTAGTTTTTTTTTCTATAAATATCAATAAAGTTTTATCTGTTTTGCCAAAAAGTGTAAAAATATAATACAAGGCTCCTGATATATTGTTACAATATCAGTTGAAAAATATTAAAAATACATAGGCACGATTTTTTTTTATAAGCATTTAAAGTTGGAATTTTGACAAAATTTATCAATCGTTGGAATTAAAAAATTATAAAATGTTCAGTTTTTATAACTAAGAGTTGAAAATTTTAAACAAAGATTCTCTTAAATAATTCATACTGTAACCAAAAAATCTAAAAAATATATAAACACACTTATTTTTTACAGACATTTTAATTTCAAATTTAGACAAAATTTCATATTTAAACCAAGAATTACGATTTTAGTTATTTTGTTGTGATTGAATAATATTATTCGTGGGTACTTGAAACTTCTAAAGTGTACTATTATATATCTATGATAGTATCACGGTTTTTGTTGATGTATAACGCTTATAAGTACCTAATGGATATTGTGATATGATTAATTTGGAATTTATTATAGGTACCTATTATAGGTCAATTTTTTGTTTAATACCATAGATATGTATATAATATGTCTTATACATAGACTGACATACCGTCTCCGCTCAGAATCGTTTTTCTTATACAATGATATTATATCGTTGAATTCAAATTTAATATCATCCATTATACAGTGACCCACTTGTAACCTACTGTACAGCAGAGCGACACCCACTTGCCCACCTTTTTATTTTTTATTTTTATTGATATCAATAAAAGAAAAAAAGGTTCACTATATTTTGATAAAATGGAAAAATGTTCGCAAAGAAAAGCCACATTCAGTTTGATAACTCTCCAACATATATAAAACAACATTTTTCAAAAATCTTACTCAAATTTATGAAAAATAAAAAAAGAATTTGCCTCTTTCCAAAAACAAAAATGGATAATTACATATTGGCATGGGAATTAAAAAAAAAATCATAAGCACCTATAATCTTAAGAAAAAAAATAATTAAGTAAAAATATTATCAAGCTCAAAAACATACTTTTATTTATAGGGAGATATATAAAGATATAAGATTATATGTTATAACCAATTATTTGTACAATGATGAATTGGTAATTACTAATTAATATTTGAATATTATAATATAGACGCATATGCATGAAAGTTAGTAAGTACCTACTACCGATATGTGTGTGTTTTATGAAGGAAATCAAATATAATTATTATTAATATGTTCTTGCGAGCGAAGCGAAAAGTCACCTGTTCTTTTATAAGTAACCAATTTGGGTTGGTCAAAAATGTTGGTCCTCTATTAAAAACTGAAATGACGCCACTATACGTCCAGTTATAATAGAATACCAATACGTAGATGTGAATAGGTGATTTTAATACTAGCCCCCAGGTTTTTAAAATGCCATGATTAAAAATGCAGCTTCAGTTGAGTTGATATACCTAAATGTATTTGACAATGCCACTAAGGATACTGAGAATTATGTTAATTCACAAGGGATTAAAGGGCTTCGCTATGGCTTTTATAAAGGGCATCAATAGGCAGTTACTAATCACGTCGTCGCCGATATTTATCTATATAATATAATATTGTGTTGGTCATAAAATATGATTATTATTTATTAGCAGGGCTCGGGACTTAAATCATAAATCATGAACGATTTTTTTTTAAATATATGCTTATTTCCAGTTTTTCTGATTACTTTTGCTTTTTGCATATGTCTGCTTAATTATGATTTATTTTGCTTTTATTTAAGGTGAAGCTATCCTCCCCGTAAGTCGACCCACTTATTTTCTTTTTGCGCACGCAGTGTATATGATGTATTTAATATGTTGTGACAATATAGTTCACTACGTATACACTGTGGTGTTTCGTGACGTTAAACTGTACAACTACAGTGAACTATAATGTGATTGTTACAACGTTTTCACCCTACTCTGCGTGCGTAAATTAATAGCATAATTTATTACGTGTTAATTTAATTTAATTTTGTCAAATCTTTTGGTCTTTTGAACTAAATTGTATGGTAGTATCTATCTATAGCGAGGCCCTTCGAAAGCTGACGTAAAACCAATATAGTATACCAATATATATATTTATATCGGTAAAATTAAAATATTCGTCTTAATATTATGTTCTTCCATATAAAATAAGTCCAGAATTACGAAAAAAATGTGTGATTGCAAATCATAAAAGTAATCCTTGTATAATTATAATGACATTGTGCTTATAAGTATATTATGGTTTTAAGATTTGTTTTTATTTTTTATTTTTTGTGTCTGGACACTATATATACCTAGCAGGAAAAATGTTTTGATTTTAAACTTACAAATGTATTTTTTTACGAAAGTTAATCCAGTTGATACATTCCCGGTCAAAAGTAATACTTTTCTTAGTGATTATACATAACTATTTGAAACAAAAAAAATTTACCCAATTTCATACCTTATAGTGACTATTACCTAGGTACCTACCCATTGACGATAAGCGAGGTACGCACTTGGGCACTTGACACTTATAAGCAGGGATCGAAACCGTTTCAAATTTTAACTGTTACTGTTTCGGTTTTTGAAAGCGGTATTTTCAACATTTTATGGTTTTGGTTTATGTTCTAAGATCGGTTTTTCAAATTTTTTGGTTTTGGTTTCAAAAAAGGTTTTTTCAAATTTATCGGTATCAAGAACGGTTTTTGAAATATTTACCACTCCACAATCGCATACGAATTGACATAATATATAAACAATAAAAAACATGATAAACAAATTGTAGGTACTAAAGTTATAAAGGAAATCAAATATAAGTAATACTATCCATTTTTTTGAACTCGAATACAATTAATTGCATTGAAATATTCTAAATATTATGTTTTTAAATTTGTTATTTATACGAAAAATGTACCCTCCAGCCTTTAGTATTATTCATATAATTATAAGTACCTATACCTACATAACTATTATTATTTGAAAAAAAAAAAATTGTATTTGAATCCATTAATTCAAAATGTGTTTTTAATATTTTAAATAATATGTCATTGTAATGGACGTAAATAATCAAACTAAATAATATAAAAAAAAAGATAATATAAACATTTGGTGAAAATTTCAAGAGTTTATTCGTTTTAGAATTGTAAAATATCAATTGATAAATTGAAAAAATCGATTAACCGGAATTTGTTAATTTACCAATATTATCCTATATTAAAACTGTTAAATTTAAATGCACATAAAACATTAATATTACTTTCCGATAAAGTGTTTATTTAGGTTAAGGTTATACTTACACTATTTTCGGCATTTTTTCAACATTTTAATTTCATATTATCGCTCTTACTCCGTCAGCTTACATTAGTGCTACATAAATTAAAACTATTGTAACTACATAATATTAAAATTGTTGACCAAACTTTACATATTATCGTTGGTATTGTATATGATGAAGAATATTAATAATAATATCTTTAATGATTAAAATTTAAAACTATGTAGGTACTTACATAATATTATAGATAAGCTGATAAGCAGAATATCAAGAACATCTCACCTGGTTTGTCAAAACCCAAATCAATATATTATATGTTGCATACGTCATGAAGGCAATTCAACAATTTTGAAGTAGTGTCCAAACGCTTTGTGCAAGTATAGTATGTTTATGTTCAATTCCTAAAGTTGTTTGGCACTCACGGTGAGCTTGCATTTATTTCTGGCAGACTCCATCACGAAGGTAGGTACTCTGTAATTCAAAAATTATTTGTTATTCATTATAGTAATACATTATTATATAGGTACCTAGCATATTCTTATTTAAAAATATTTATTACAAAAAACTACCTGAACAAGGTGGGCATCTTTGTCGGCAGTTTGCGTAATTTATTAATAATATAGATTATAGATTATAGAGATTTTTATAAAAGCCATGGGGGCGTAATTACGGGGGGGATATGGGGGAGAGATCTGACCCATGAGCTGTATTTATTTATTGTCTTATACCTACAAATAGTTCAAATACAAACTTATAAATTAAATATTACCCGGTTATAAATATTTACCCTATAATGATAAGCATGATTTCAAAAAATAAATGGTCTGCTTCATTTTAATTATTATTCATTAATAAACATTGGGTGCCTTGTCACACTCTGTACCTAATTTTGAATAGATTATAGATGGTAAGTAATCCGATAATGGGAAAAACCACCATTCCATAAACATAATATAGTAATAAAAATGTAACTTCAAGATTTACATTTCGTAGAACGAATAGATAGTAGGTAATTGCAGTCACTGCAGTTTATTCAATAACTATTATGTCATATAAATTATTATAAAATGTTTAAATGAGTTTATTAAAAAATAATAGAATTTAATAATTTATGATAATAATAATTAATAATACCTACCTAATATTTAATAATAATTTAATTCGAAATTAAATCATTATTATCATTATTATCATTTCTAATTAAATTGGTACCTAGTTTCTATAAAATTCAAAACAAATAAAATATTCAAATAATCAATCTATATTATTGAAATCTACATTTAATGGTTTATGTATAATGTATATATGTCATATTTTATAGGATTTCAAAGTCTATTTTCCTATACATTAACTTCTAATGAGGAGGTATCATTTAGAAAATTACTTGAATTTTATTCACCTTCTTTGGATGTGAACAACTCAATTGCAGAATTGAAATTGTGGAAGATAAAACTTGAGCGAATACACAATATTCCTAATTTTATTCATTACAATTGTGTAATGCCAATATTTATCCAAATGTGCATTTTATTATAAAAATACTATGCACACTTCCCGTTTCTACAAGCCTGAAAGAACTTTTTCCAGTCTTAAAAGGATAAAAACGTATCTTATAAACAGTATGTCCGAGGTTAGTAATTAAAATAGCTGGGCACCTGTGCTTAAAAAAATACATTTTCATAATATCTGATAAGAAAAATGTTTTAATTTTGTTGGTAGAATAGACTTAATGGTCTGGCAATGTTGGAAATTCATAATAATATTACATTTTCAAATGAAAAGGTCATTGATGAACTTGCCAAAAAGACTAGGAATCTGGACATAATATTGTAAAATATTAAAACATTTTATAACATATTTGTAAATGTATAGTATTATGTACCTACTATAGAATGATTATATTGACATGTGTTGAGTTATTAAATTATACAAAATATAGATAAAAGGGGTGTGGGGGCAAAGGCCACCACAAGTTTACCCTACAAATTTATTTTGATCCCCCCATGAAACATTCTCAATTAAGCCACTGAAAAGCCACACCGGCTTAAAATAATGTTCAAAATAAATGTATCTTATATTTTGATCTTTATAAAGATATTGACATACTCCCTTTTTCACGAACACCGTCCTTATATAATTAATAAGTTATCATAATGTAAAGCAATCATAATGTTCTCGAATCTCGGCACAGTCATCCCGGCCATCACTATTATTTCATCATTATTCATTATTTAGACTAGTCAGCAGTATTGGCCGATCGGCAAGCGGCAAGCTCCGCCTTTTCCTCCAGCACCACTACGGCACTACTCACTTCTAACTATTATAAAAGTCTATAAATTAATATAATAATCCTAGTCGGTTTAAGTCGGTTTAAAAATCGGGTCTGCAGTTATTCGGTAAAGAAAAACAAATTATCAAAAACCGTTCCAAAAACCGTTCCAAAAACCAAAACCGAAATATTTCAAAAACCGTTCATAGTATTCAAATATTAATTAGTAATTATTACCAGTTCATCAATGTGAAAATAATTAGTTATAACTTATAATCTTATATCTTTATATATCTTCATATAAATAAAAGTATGTTTTTGCGCTTAATATTATTTTTACTTAATTATTTTTTTTTCTTAAGATAGGTGCGTATAAATTTTTTTTAATTCCCATGCAAATATGTAAGTATCCATTTTTGTTTTCGGAAAGAGGCAAATCCTTTTTTTATTTTTCATAAATTTGAGTAAGATTTTTAAAAAATGTTGCTTAATATAAGTTGAGGCGTTATCAAACTGAATGTGGCTTTTCCTTTCGAACATTTTTCTATTTTAACAAAATATAGTGAACCTTTTTTTCTTTTATTGATTTCAATAAAAATAAAAAATAAATTGTTCATCTTTTCTTAAATTTTTCCGTTTGTTCGATGTAATGTAAGAACCATTTTTGAATATGTACAGGTACTGAACGATGGGACATAATCATTGATTATAAATACTGAGTGGTAATATTTAGTATATACACATGTTGCCACAGATTATAGATATAATATAATTGATCAGATGTAATAATTTTAATTTTTTAATCCAAAGTTAATAGACTTAAAAACCACTAGAGCAGGGATGGCGAACCTTTTTGTACCAGCGTGTCAAATAAAAATATTGGTTGGATTTTGTTTTCCTTGCGTGTCAACTAGTTTGATAACGCTTCTTTAAACTTAAAAATTCCTACATCTATAGTTTGAATGATAAAAACACTAGTCAAATATTATATTATCAAACAATTTAAATATATTAGATACTAAAAGTATAAGTAACACGTAAGTATGTAAAAAAATTTAATTTATAAAAAATAAAAAATATTGAAACGTTAAAAAATACAATTTTTATACATGCATTTTTAATGAAAAATTTGTTGCTGCATTTTATTGGCTAATGAATCAATTCTTGGACTGTAACTGGTTGATTTTAGTTGAACACACGCTTCACTTAAATCTGTTCCAAGACGATTCCTTACAGACTACAGTTGACTTAATAAAATTAATTGAAGAAAAAAGCTGCTCACACGCATAAGTAGATCCAAACATTGTCAAGTAATACGAAAAGTAATACAATTAATAGTTGTTGAGTAGACAGTGTAGATATTCAATTCAATGCGTTTAGGTAAAATACTATAAACTTAATATTTAATTTTTGTAATCTCAATATATTTTAGTCTACGTCCTACGACCAGTGTTTTTTAAACTAACTTTGTACACAGTTGAGTGTGTCACTAAAATGGTGTGTGCGTGTCACTCTGTGACATGCGTGTCATAGGTTCAACATCTCTGCACTAGTCAGAGTCTAGTAGTTTTTAAGTAACTAGTAACTAGACCGTTTTTAATAAAAAGTTATACCAATAGATTCCTTGAAACTTAGATGGTGTTTATAGTTTATTTTTTTCAATCCCTATACTTATATCTATCTAAAAGGTATATCTCAAAAGTGACTTTTCTTTTAGCTCATGAAAAAAAAATACTTTTTTGTTTATGTGTAGTTGGCAGTTGCCAATATTTCTATTATAACTAGTAGAAATATGGTAGTACATTTTTTTACGAATACATTTATAAAAAAAAAAAACAAATCTTTGACACGGCCGGTACAGCTAGTACGTAATATTATAACGCGTATAACGTGTATGTCTATAGTCATCGCCCGATTTTGCAATGTTGATACTAGTAAATACTAGTATACGTAACAACATCTTTCTATTAAGAAATTTAGATACCTTATCATTAATCTTTGCACTCCGATACCTTAGTCCATAGCAATAATAAACTATACAGTAATATTACAGTGAGTTCTATGTGGTCATTAGTTTATAGGATCAACCATTTATTGGAATCAAAAAGGACAAAATCCAAACCAAATAGCTCATATGTGACAAATGTTAAATTTACCTTTTCATTTTTATTAGAATCACTAGCCAGGTATGTACCTGAAAATTGAATAACTTCATAAACATTTATTTTATCATTCTGCTGGCTTTTAAAACTGATTATATAAGAAAAAAGAAGACCAACAGCTGGTACTTATATAGGCTATAGCCTATAGTTATTACTATATTAGCCATTATATTTAGCTATACAGCTTTATTTTTTATACTTTTCAGTGTATTGATAATCCATAATAATATAATATATGTATATTAATTGTAAATCTGTATATACAGTGGCGTATTTACGATTTTGGTGCCCTAGGTACACACATTTTGGCACCCCTTTTTTTCTCAGTTTCCTTTTATTCATTGTCACAAAAAACTTTTAAGCCCCCTTTAATTTACAATTTACTTTTTCTCTCAGTTAATTATAGTACATAGCTTGAAACCGGTGTAAACCGTTATAAAACCGAAAGCGAGAACAAAATCAAATCCGAAACCTAAAAAAATTGGAAACCGGTATTAAATTCAATACCGACTCGAAAAAGTTGGATACCTGTATTGTAATTAAAAACAGAAAATATAATTTAAAAAATGGTATTTTTTTTGAAAATCTTTGTATCATCAACCTAGTAATGCGATAATATAGTTTTTAAAACTGATTCGGATTAGTTGTAATGTCTACTTATACATTAGTCATTTCACTTTTCCCAATTTCACCCTTACAAATACAATTAAATGAAAGCTAAACGCTGACACGTCACTAATGATGTGAAAAAATTAGCGTCACCAACGATGGGTTAAAAATGTAGGTATTAAAAATGACTTATACGTGGAAATCCGAAGATTTAGGTCGGTGGAACTCGTACGCTTTTACGCACGCATGGGTTAATGAAAACCACAATATTTATAACAAAGAGAAGAGAGGCAACACTACTTAAATATAATAAATAATAAGGTAGAGTATTTTAAATAACAACAAGATTTTTGTATTTTACATGGCGCAATCATTGCAAATAAGTTAAATAATATTAGAATAATATTAAACAATTACAATAAATAATAAAAATGATAATTTTGGCATTACAATAAATAATAATTTGAGTTAACATAAGTCATTAATAAAAAAGTTAATCTGGCAAAAATGACAAATAATGATATAATGTTTCTCTCGTCATGTGGCGAAGAAAAGGGACAGTTTTATAAGTTTTACATTTTATTTTGGTCAAGCATGACAAAAAGAGAATAATATTTTGTTACTTAGGAGAGGAATAATAATGTTTTTTGTGTGTCGGTCGCTAGCGTACATAATAATATTTTTTTTTTTTATAATAATTAAAGACGCGTGGGGGCGCGTCATACAACGTATGGGTACTATTTCGCAACGATGTCGGCGCCAGAGCAAGGCGTTCTGTGAAATTTTACGCCGTCTAAGCGTGTTCTTTATTATAATAGTATATTAATTGAATAATTGAATAACAATAAATGCACCAGAGCAAGGCATATTTTTGAGATTAATTTTGTAATAAATGAGTCCGCAATTGGCATTCAGGAATTCACGCGTCATATATCGTTCGTAACGTTTAATCTCCGGAGTGAACAAAACCGGTTTCTTTTAGTATAAATAATTTAACTTGCGCTCGCGACACATAATAAGAGCATTATAGGGAAGAAAATAAAGGACCCACGTCTTGCGACATCTAAGATGAGTGCTTCTAAAAGGGGGGGGGACATAGGGGAAATTAATACTTTACAAATTACTGCTGACGACTATGATGTAGGTTGAGTGTTGCCGATGAAAGGTGAACGCGCACGTGGTTGGCATGGCCCATCAGTACCACGAATGGATTTCCGTCGTGGAATGTTGTTGCAGGTGGATTTCACGGGCACCCAGTAGCCCCATAGCGTCGGCTTCGCCCATCATCAAAGGTGAATGCATGTTCGTTGTAGTAGACAGTCGCCGAAAATTAAATATGTCTGACAGACGATAGACGGTGCACGGCCACGAGGCTCATAGCAGACATTTTGACCAACGTTCGTCAGAAAAGCAAAACAAGTATCGGCGGCTGCAACAATACAATTTAAATAACTCGGGACACAGGCTGCCCTATGATGTGTACCGACGAACGCTTCAAAAGCGACCGACACATTTTTTTCATTAAGTATGGTTTCTAATGTTACTTCTACTGTTTTATCGTATTTTTAACTTAAAACAAAGTATCAACGAAAATTGTGCCAAACCGCAATCACAGAACTAATAACAACCAGAGTATGTTTATAAATTATTATAATCTATGGTAGGTAGTATGATATTGTGTGATACGGCTAGAAAATTATCATCCATACTAAACGCGAAAATCACGTATATGATGTAGGTATATATATGTACAATCTAATAGTTATTGTCCCAAAGTAATATCATTTTTTGTACGTGGTTCCAAAATATGTACTGGTATTTTTACTAAGTACTTAGTTTTACATATATTATAGGTTCGATATTACAAATTATAGGTACCTGTATTTTAAAGAATGATGAAGTTGACAGAATAAGATGGTCATATTGCCCATTTGTCACGAAGTCTGAAGTCTAATAACTTAAAAATTCATACCTATTACCTATTGTACAAACGAGCGTTAACCTAGTATAAGAGGTTTATACCAACCACTCTGAGGAAATCTTCAGAACAACAGTGGATTTTCCCACTACAGTATTTAACGGTGATGGCGTTGGACAACACCGGCCACAAAAATGCAAAAATCTTGGAGTCCAATATTGCTTTGGATATGTAGCAATTTCCTCCAATTTCCAAAGACACAGTGACATGTTTGAAAAAGTAAGCATGAGTTGATGGTTTTAACGGAATAAGAAGTAGGTATATCCGTATACTGTGCAGTGTAAAACATTATCTTAACTAATTGTCAATATACATTTTATTAAGCCCTATTTGATTATAAATGTATATTTATCGTTCACAACAATCATAACCATTAATTATTTTAAAAAAATACATAAAGTAGCTAAAAAAATTTGTGCAAACGCATATCGACTAGTAATTGAAAATGGTTTAGACTTTAGATGGTTTAGCTGATAGGCGGGTTTTACCTTAGTTGTAGACTGTAATTTTTTTTAACTCTTTGAGGGGCCGTGGTTAGTATGCTAACCACTTTTTTTTTTACCTTTCAGGTGCGGTGGTTACTATTTTAACCACTTTTAAAATTATTTTTAATATTTTTTTGATGATGGTCAGCATACCAATCACCTTATTATCATCTTATACATGCATCAAACAATATCACTGCCGCTGGTCTGATATCATTTCTCGCGTTTTTCATCATTTATTATCATTAACAATATTTTGATATACCTACGTACTAAATGTTATGGTAAAGAGACATATTGCCCACATGGGTCTTTTTTCTAAAGGAAATTTTCGCCCCTCAAAGAGTTAATACTATTTGTTCCCACATCTGCAGACTTATTTTAATAATAAATCATATTAACGTTGGTTGTCGTGTATACTAATTCGCCACATGTTTTGACAGTATCTAGTGAATGCAACTGGACAAACAGGCTGGAGAGTACCCTATACAGACCGTCGTTGTATGGTGTCTGGAAGTAGAGCTTCACCGCATCGTCCAAAAATTGGAACATAACAACATCAGTTGTCAGAGATGACTAACCTAACCATTTTAAATCATCATAATAATAATTAGTTCCTAATTAATGTAAAAACAAATATAACAATAATAATATATAATACACGGAAAAAAAAAGTGGTTGATATAATTATCGGAAATATTTAGTGTACATATTTACTGTCAATATAACTATGAGTAAGTAACTAAAAGTACATTGTATTTTTCATCAAATAGGCATAGTTATAACCAATAGATTATAGTAATATCGACTATAATATTTTTAACCATTTAGTATAGTAAAATATTTTTTTTCCGCTTATAAACGTATAATGCATTTGAATACCTTGACTCAAACTACAATCAAACTATAAATTTGTATTTTCAATACAATAAGATGTATCAATATTTTGATGCAATTTATTTGTTGAACCTATAATATTAATCAATGAACTATAGATTTTTAATAGTCTGTAAATATTTAATTTTAAATGAAACATTATCGTATAGTTGTGAGTAATTAGAACGGTTTTTTGAATATTATGTTTTTTTATGGTTAATAGTGGATAGTTTAGAATGTTTATGTGAAACGTCAGTCTTAGATTGTTAATTAGAATTTAAAGATTTTTTTAGAAATATAAGACACTGATTTTCCTTTAAATTTAAGTTAATATAACAAGGACCAGGAATTGGTGCTAAAAAATGAAAAATAACTAAATAAGTAATAACATATTAACAACATCAATTTATATACAGAGTGTTCAAATTGTATGTGAGCAGATTTTAATACGAAATATTAAAATTAGGAAAAAATGACCTATGCAAATCTAATTTTTAATCATATTATAATCTAGGCAAATTAGATATTAAATATTTTTTTTATTTATTGGAAAGCGGAGGTATAAAGGGTAACTTTTAGAATTAAAATGGGAATTATTTTTGAAATAATATTCATGTACAGTTTAGTTTTTAATGCATTTTTACGGGTCGTTTATATTGATATGTCAATAAAATTTCAAAGAAATTTCGACATTTGAATTTCGGTTTTAATTTGTAAAATGTCAATTGTTTTTACATTAATTAGGAACTAATTATCAATTATGATTATTTAAAATGGTTACGCCGTGTCCAAACTGAATCCGGTGAGTGCGTGCGATTTCTATTCTGACCATGCTATTCCAATTGCGTCCAATGCGTCCGATGAAGCGAAATACAAGCTGTTTTGTTTTTCGAAGCATCTGACGCATTTACCTTAGCCATCGCTGCCGACTGGTGTTGTTATTTTCCAATTTTTGGTGCGTTTACCTGCGGTAAAGCCGTACTTCTACAAAAACTCCAGGATTACACCAAGTGTCCATCCAAAGCCGGTCTGTACAGGATACTCGCCAATAGTTAAGCCTGCTTGTCCAGTTGCATTCACTAGATATTGTCAAAACATGTGGAGAATTAGTATATACATGACAACCAAAATAAGTCTGCAGATGTAGGGACAAATAGTATTAAATATAAATTATAGTCTTGTAGTGAGCTGTGTCTAAATACCTGTATAAATAACATAAATATATGTACCTAATCATATATTATACTCGCCGCGTAAATATAAATACCTATAATTGTAATACAATAGTAATAATTATAAACGTGAGTAGTGCGACGATACCGTGTATATAGCGTGTAGATAATAATATCGAGCGAGTGACCATAAGTGACTACGATTAGATAAATAACATTTATTATGCCCGTGTAGAAATTGTGCTGTTATATTAAATAACACCACAAATGAACAATAACAATAAATATGTGTTGGATATCCGGCGTGTGCAAAAGAGTGGGACAATCCCACGCTAGGCCTAACCGAAAGACGACCAAAGTATAGAAGGGACAGGGACTGAACCATCGAGGAAAGCTGATGGACAAGCGTTCATCAGACAAGCAAGCTGCCTCCATCAGAACAGTCTTTAAAGCCAAATACTTATTCACAACTCGCTAACTTACAGTTTAAATTATTTGGACTTAGAATATTTTAACATAATTATTATATTTGAATACAAATAAATACTAATTATACAATCACCTTCGTAGTTTATTTCAAAATACTTCCATCACTTCAAATGTACTAGTTGTGCACGTTACAGTCTACAGCTAACGTATAACCCACCTATCAGCTAGACCATATAAACCATTTTCAATTACCGTCCTGCAGACCAGTCGATATGCGTTTGCACCGGGGCTTGCAAACGTTATAATAACGCTATATTTGACGAAAAACGATTGAAACTTGTAAACGTTATTATAAATTATAATAATGGAAAGCGTAAATAAAAAACAATTAAATACCTACCACAAAACAAAAGATATCTTAACAATTGAAAAAAAAAATTAGTCTGCTATCTATTGGGGGTAGAGATGGTAATTTTAGCGTATATTTTTTTTCGGTAAATTTACATTAATTTTTTAATATCGAATAATAGTTTTATTTAGTAAATTTAATACGAACTCAATAACGTTTTTATAACTAAGCTCAACCATTTAACTAATGTACCACCCGTCCGCCCCTTACTTCAAGTATTATATTTATATATATTATAAGTATATATTGTCACACAATAATAAATGTAATAAATATTTAATTTTTCTAGCTTCAAATTGAATGTCCAAAAAAATGTAATTATATCTATTTGTTTATTAATTTATTTCAACTAATGGGTACATTATATAGGTATATGATGTATTAACAAATGATTAAATAATATTATGTAATATTTATTGAATAATTATACTTAAAAAATTACTTTGACTTAGTCTTTACAACTAATACTGTATTAATTATATATATTATATTAGGGACTATTATATTATGCATGAATATTATATATATTTATAACTTATTGTTTGATAAAAATAAAATAGATAACATTGTTTTAATAAAATAGATTTTTATGAATTAATTTAGCATGCGGACTATTACCCCATTAGGTGAGAAATTTTACCCCAATAATGGGGTAAAAAGACGCATTTGTTAAAATTTCTAATTATTTAGAAATTTTGGTATTTGCTTTGGTACAATCAACTTTTGACCGGAAAATTGAAATCTACGTCATATTTATGATAGGAAAACAATAAAACAATATTTATAAAAAGTGTATACTACAACAGCTGTTAAATATTAGGTGCTCCATTATACCCAGGTTACTCTATACCGATACACAGTAACACCTTTCCACCATAAAAATTGTCTAATTTTGTTATAACCATAAAGATAGATTTACTTTTTCAAACATGGCGCTGTTTCTTTTGAACGCAAGGTACTCGTTACAAATCCATTTGGAATCTATTTTGGACTCCAAGATTTTCACGTCTTCATCGCCGTCACCGTTATTACTGTAGTGGGGCCCATGCGTTGCAAAAATCTCACTGTTGTTCAGATTCCCTCAGAGATGGTTGGTATACACCACTTATACTTCAATATTTCTGCTTTTGTTAAATAATTTAGTACCCTAGACACAACGTAATCAGTATTATTTTCTTCAAACCAGTACATAGTGTTAAAATGTTAGTGGGGTAAAAATAATTTCGCTTTACATTATTTATCATATCGAAGTCCTCGCGCCATATTATAGCACTTCCGTAAATGCATCTTTCCATTGCTTTGCAATATTTTCATATTCCTCTGCCCTGACGGTGACATGAATATCCTAGGACCAGCTGGTAGAAATTTCTCAATTTATTTGCATTCCAATACACTAATGAGTTTATATCTACCGGAACGATTGACGTAGTTTTTAAATTTAAGCGGTTTCCTGAAATCATGCAATGACATCAGTTAATGTATGTAACTTTTTTGACCACATCATAACCTAAGGCAATACTTATTATCCGATAAAGTTAAACTTTATCTCACTCCCCTTCCCCATGTTATTGTGATAAACACGTATCTATAATATATTTTCATATTTAATGCATCGTTCGTTTACTATTGAGTTAAAATATTACATTTTTAATGTACAAATTAGAAAAAAAAATTTAAATAATAGATAACAAAATTAAATAATTTTCCAACCAATATGAGGATTATGAATATCATAAATTACCTTGATCAGAAATGAAGTACCTAATTATATTATATTCAATGAGACGTAATATACTATATTAATCAAACTCAGGACTAAGTTTTATTTATGCGTATGACAGATTAAAATAAAATAAAACTAATAATATGCTTCATATTAATCGTTGTGGACGTGTTTCTAGAAAAAAATATAAAAATAAAACGTATAAAAACTGAGTATAATGAACTTGATGATACATTTTAGGTACACATCGTTTATGACTGTACGTAGGATACAAGGTATAGCGTATTATCGTTACGAAAGTGGATTGTTCGGTACTTTGGTCTACATGACACATGAAGCACGTGAAGTGTAAATGTTTTAGATAAATTTACTCTATAGGATAATCTTTTAGGGCTCGTATAATACGAGGCATAGCCGCAAGGAGTAGTTACATAGAATTTAGGGCCATTAATTGACAAATTCACAATTCACTGAACTCTCCCCCCAATAATTTAAGAAGGGGTCAGCTAAAATAGTATAATTATTATTACTGATACCTACAAGTTATGTACCTAGTTCTACTATTAGCTGATATACGTAAATATATTTTATAATTTTCCATTATTTTTCCGATTTTTATTACTATACAATTAATTAATAATTTTTTCTATGTGGAAATTTTAATTCTAGTCATTCCGAGTAATATGTGTGTGTGTGTGTGTGTGTGTGTGTGTGTGTGTGTGTGTGTGTGTGTGTGTGTGTGTGGTCGTACACATAGTATGTTCCGAGATCCAACATATGGAAACTGAGCAGCGTCACGAGATCCGTTTTCGTTGTGAGCTCCAAAAGGGCGGAACTCTCAACGTTTTTCACTGAAAATAGTGTTTCAGCCCATTACGGTCATAGTTAGTCAGAAATTTATCGGATCTCGTTACGATATTTTTATACATAATTTGTGTGTTCGGTTGTATCTGCGCGTGGCTAAAATGTTAGTTGATGTATGTTTTTTGCCATACTTGTTAGCCTTTTATGAGATCCGAGATACTCATTGTCAGCGGCAACGTCGCATTTTGTGTGTGCTGGAGTTATATCTGCATTTTAAGAGATCCAATAGTTTTATACTGCTTGTAATTATTTAAATAATTATGATATTAACCGATAGGTACTCTATTGCAAGAGCTGTGGATCTCGTAGAGAAATAAATTGTTCTCAATTATGATAATGCGCATAAATGTTATTTAAACTCTTTTACTATAAGTAGTGTGTCGCGACTTATAATTTCCTAGTTGGATATTATTTAAAACATACCATTTAAGTACATATGTAGGTACATGAACGATACAATTGTGGAAAATAATCGAAACGTTTTAAACAAATTTGTCAAATATTTTTTCGTAAGAATTATTATTATAATCTCTAATAAAAACATGGTTATATAATATGTTTAAAGTCCATAAATCAGGGTATAAAGTGACGTTCGAGTATTTAACAGTTTCCAACGACAAACCATTAACCACAAACAATATCACTTTTTATTTTCTATGTATTATTTTGATATTAGGTTGTACATGTGCCGTGACTATAACCAGGGGACATAAAAATATACCAAATGTCCAAAATATGCATTTATATATAAAAGAAAATATTTTCCTTAAATCTGTATCTACAATCTATATATATCTTGCAAAGTATGTATTTTAAAAATAAAAACAAAAATTATATTATTTTATTATTTTTTGTATTTTCTTTAACTGAATTTATTATTTGAATTCCTTTTATTTGTACCGCGCGTTTTCACGTTTAAGTATTAAGTGTTATTATAACTTATAGAATTATCAGGCGTCTAGGAAAAATGTGCGCCTGCCATCAGCCAAAAACCATATAATTATACGACAAAAATTAAAAATAAATTTATGTTTTGGTTGTATTATTTAAAATCAAAAAGTCAGTGTAGAAAAAAACTGATAAAAATTATTAATTAAATAAAATATGTCTGAAAAAGTATGCCGCAGTAATAGCCATTAGGTTAGTTTACTATAATTACCTAATAATAGTAAATTAGTAATACGGCTATCGTCATGTATAGCTGCTCCGATTTAAAACAGCCTTTTTAATTCCACGAAAAACGACGCGGAAAACGAGGCGGTATCCTCCATGTATAGCCCCGGCCTTACCGTCTTGGTATTAGAGGTAGTACCTAGTCGTTAAGAGGTCCGACGTATTACATATATCAAAAGCATTTAGCTCATACTAAGCCATAATAACCAATAATATTATGAAAGAGATTATGGAACTCGTAAAGATATAACAGTATAAGTGCATATACTTGTCTATGTATAAGTGTATAACACAAAACTGCAATAAGCGATAGTCTATAATAATAATATAGTATATATATATAATTGTTAGCACATAATTCTATTTTATAAATATAGAAATATGAAATGTGAATAAAAATAACTATTATTTCTGTAATCAGAATAAATATAATGTTTGATATTATAGAGTTTTGGAATTTCCTAAAACTATACTCAATGGTCATTGCCCATTGGCCAATAGTAAATGTCGATAACAATATTATTAACAGCGAAGGGTCTACTAGACGCGTCCCTACTCCTAATTTTTATTTCATTTAGTGACGTCTGTCGTCTTGACGTCTTGTACTTTTGTCTAGCTGTCTCATAACGACTAGTGTACGTCTTAAGGTCTGTATGAGATCTTATAAGCAGTGTTTAATTATATAATAAAGATATGACGTCAAGAACTAAAAAGTTATTAGCATTAGCTAAAGCTAATAACAACTCAGAAACTTGCATACTGAGATCCGGAAGAAAATTAGATGGTAAGTAAAATTTATAATAAAACTTGCAAAATTTTCGAAAATATTCATGTCTCCAATATAGGTACGTTATTTTTATTTTACAGTCAAGATTCCATGCATCAAAAAACAAAAAAAAAGGTCAAAGTTTCGAATATTAAAACAGGTAAGTGTATATTTACAACATCACACACCTAGCTTTATAGATTATATTTAATTGGGTAGGTACCTAACGTATTTTTATTCGATTAGGTATTTTAATTGTATTTAACGTACGTTTAGATATCCGTGAATTGCGAAAACATACACACATTATCGAATTCCAAACTATAATATTATGATCTCGTAACCTACCATGTGTATATTGTATACACAATACACTATAGGTGTAGGTACTACACACTGCAGTGGTAGCGGTAAAATGCAGTCAAAATTTTGTTTTGATGACTGTATGAGATCCTGTATATTTTGTACTTATACGTATTTTATACTATTCTGAATATTTTATTTGACGTCTGTTTAGAGATCCAAACTATAAATGCATACGTTACTTTTGCTAGTTCAATTTCAACTATCATTTTAGCCGCCCCCAGATAAAACCGAACACACAAACTATGTATATAAATATCGTAACGAGATCCGATAAATTTCTGACTATGACCGTAATAAGCTAAAACACTATTTTCAGTGAAAAACGTTGAGAAGGCTGGAACTCTCAAGGTATTCAAATAAAATTAGTGTTATAGACCATTAAGATTTTGTTCCTATGTCAAAAATGTACCGGATCTCATTATGATATTTTAATAAAATTTTTGTGCGTGTGTGGTTTTATTTGCGGGTGGCTAAAATTGTACGTGTATAGTTGTAAGTTCCTTGCCATAATGTGTTAGCCTTTTATTACAATAATATCCTAATATTAATATACCTAGTATCTTAGTCCGTGGCCAATGGGTATTCCCTACTTCACGTATGATATTAATATGTTGGATCTCGGAACATACTGTGTGTAACGACCACATAAACAATGGGGATCTCCTAACGTACCTATACTTTAGTACCAATTTCTCATTATTCCGGAAATCGATCTAGTATAATATAATGTCTTTTATTTTTATTCAATGTTGTATATTTCCTTTAAATTGCAGTTTTAGATTTTGTTCCTCAATTTTTATTATTAGCTAGTTTAAATGTTTAATGATTGCAATTTGAGAATTTATAAGTAGGTAGGTACAATAATACACAATATGAAGGTTAGTACATAGAACATTACGAGATCCTTATTCCCGATACATTGGAACTCACAAAGGTTTTATGGTTATGTAGGTACATACTAGTGTATGTAATTTTCGGCAATTGCTACTCGGACATCTTAACAAGCATCAAATAAAATACACTCAATAATAGCTACCTACCTATAATAATATAATAGGTATTATACAATATAATGTACCTATGTATTATGTGTTAAAAATAAAAAATAAATATTATATAATATGTAAAAATATAAGCTTAAATCAATATAATTTTATAATGACAAAAATGAAAGTAATAAAGATTTTAAACAAGTAAGTAACTTTTAGGTTCTAAACAGAGCAATAAGGGATCCGTTGTCGTTGTGAGCTCCAGAAGGCTGGAACTCTCAAAGTATTCCAATTAAATTAGTGTTAAAGGTTATAGACCATTAAGATTTTGTTCCTATGTTAAAAATGTACCGGATCTCATTATGATATTTTAATACAATTTGTGTGTGTGTGTGTGTGGTTCTGTTTGCGGGTGGCTAAAATTGTACCTACTTGTATAGTTGTAAGTTTCTTGCCATAATTTGTTAGCCTTTTATTAGACTAATATCCTAATATTAATAATATAGTATCAAGTCATGTATTATCATTTAACATTCATCACAATATATCTAAACACAATATATAACTTGTGAAATTCTGTTCTCTATTTGGGGATTACAATCACACTTGAAAACATATACCTAGTAGCATGAGTATGTACATAGTAGGTACTTAATTAATTCATTATAACTAAACACAAAACATACATACATATTTTTTTGTAATACAAATTTTTAAATGAGACAGACAACAATTATTAAAAATATAATTATTAGGGTAAGTATAGCCTTGGTTTGAAAGATATACATTTTAAAAGTGAATTCATTGTTACCTTTAGTTTATTTAATATATTATGTATATTATGCACTTCGCCAAAAAGGTGACCCATAGATTAAAATAAATTGAACAAAAGTTGAAACTCTTAATTTTGGTTAAAAAATATTTCTGAGAAGGTACCATGTTAAAAATGGCTAAATACATAACATGATTAAGTTTTTTTTAAAACTTATCCATCTTTTTTCCATCATTATTTTGACTAGATATAGGTAGTACTTATATACAGAACTATTTTATATTTGGACATATCATATTTAATTTGTTAATACTAAAATGCAAAAACTATGATTTCTCAAAATTTAGCTCTATAGAGTTATCGTCTTACCATTGCTCAACTAATGCTAAATCAATGATAGCTTTAACATAGAGCTTATCCATTAAAAAGTAATAAAGTATCATAAACAAAGCAAATTACCTTACTATCAATCAGGCACAGATCTAGATCAATGATATAGGGCTGTGGTCTCCTAGACCCCCTGGATCCGTCCCTACCATCAATATTTTTTATATTTAACAATCCATTTATATACATTAAAAACAATATCTATGTATTTATAATTTTTTATTTAATCTTATAGATAATGAAGCAGTTGTAAATTGGCTTTTAAATAATGAACCAAACATTCAATCTACAGTTAATGAAGTATTTGCTAAAAGTAATTATTTATATTTTCTATTGTAAAAATAGTTTTTGTAATTTTAGAAAAAAAAATTAACTTATTAAAAATGTAGTACTATGTCTTACCATTTATTAGATATCCATAGGTTTTAGGTAGGCAGTTAAAATTGTAAACAAGTTGCAAAAAGTTTATATAATATTTATATTTATATAAAATATTTTTAGATGTTGAAACTGGTCCATCTGTTAACAAATATACTCAATTTGGCTTGGAAACAGAAAAAATAAATGATGATTTTATCGATTGCCAATTAAATAAAATTAATGCCAGTGGTTTTGACAATTATGTTTTGGAGAATGTGCCTGACTCTTCTAATGAAATACTGTTAAATAGTAATTACAATATTTTCATGCTAAATAAATATATCATTTGTATTAACTATTAAATTTGTTCGATAGCTAACAAAACTGTTGCTGATGTTTACGAATACACAGAGGATTTTCCATTGAATAACAAAAGTGAAACAAAAATTGATGAATTCACAGATGGTATTTATAATTTAGAAATAAGATAACATTGAAAAAAAATATATAAAAATATTTTTTATAATAATTAAAATTAAATACAATTATAATATGTGATCATAATATTTTTTTAGATGTTGAAACTGGTTCATCTGTTAACAAATATACTCAATTTGGCTTGGAAACAGAAAAAATAAATGATGATTTTATCGATTACCAATTAAGTACAATTAATTCTGATGGTTATGACAATTTTGTTTTGGAGAATGTGCCTGAATCTTCTAAAGAAATACTGTTAAATAGTAATTACTATATTTGCATGCTAAATAAATATATTATTTGTATTAACTATTAAATTTGTTCGATAGCTAACAAAACTATTGCTGATGTAACTGAATATAACGCAAACTATCCATTGAATGACAAAAAAGACACAAGCATTGAAAAATTCACTAATGGTATTTATAATATTGAAATAAATAGCTGATTAAGTTTCATGAGTATTTTTAGTTTTTACAATATGATAATTTTATTTAAAATATTATGCGGTTCTATGAACATTGATTAACTTTTTTCAAACTGTACAAGTATAAATATTATGAAGATAATAATTATATAATAAGATTATAATTATTATAAATTCAATGTTTGAATTTCTGAATGGTATTTTCTTTAAAAATTCAAACTCAATTTACTTTATTCATAAAAAATCATTTAACAAATTGATCGCCTAAGTAGGTACCTCATTAATAGTCGAATCATTTTTTTGTAATGAAATATTTTATTTATTTAAATATAAGTATTAAATAAATTTTATTCTTAATAATAGGCTATATTTGCATATTGAACATTAATATTTGACATTCCTATGTTTAGGCTAGGATTGTATACAAAATTATTGCTGTCCTTAAATAAATAATAATCAATACTACACCTAGGTTTTAACAATTGAACAATTGTACTATGATATAATATAATTTCTACAATTTGTTTTTTTTCTTTTTTAGAGAGAAGTTTATCACCTGTAGATGAAAATAAAAAAAGATATCCTGGTTTAAGAAGAAAAAATATGGATGGTTACCCCAAACCGTTGTATGATTCAGATGGTACAATTCAATCAGAATATGATTCAGACTCATCATATAATCCTTACGAAAAACAAGTCAATGAATCATTTTCTTCAAATGACACTCCGAAATCACCAACAATTGAAAACCACCATCCAACAACTTCAAACATCATTCAAAATCATCAAAATGTAGCTAAAGAAAAAATCTATAATCTTTCAGCAGTTATTGATACTTCGAGAAAAACTGCACTATCAAATAAACGCATTTGGGATAAAAAAGATGTTTGCATTTTTTGTGAAGAAGCAGTTACCAACTTTGTTCGACATTTAAATAGAAAACATAGCGAAGAAATAGAAGTTGCAAAATTGTTATCGTATAAGAAAGGTTCTCAAGAAAGAAAACAACACATAGATCAACTGCGTAAAAAAGGAAACTTTTTTAACAATATAAGTGGCACAACAAAGTTAAAACCGGTCAGAAGACCAAATCAATTTGTTGATCAACCTAAGGCCATCGATTACCTGCCGTGCAAATTTTGTTTTGGGTTATTCAAAAAAAATTACTTACGTCGTCACATAAAAATATGTACCCTTAAAAAAGAAGAGTTGGGTAATGTACGTCAAAATATCCAAGCTAATGCTCAATCACTTCTATTAGCCTTTACTGATGACGATACAAAGTTGGTTCAAGATGTTTTTCCAAGAATGGCTCCAGATGAAATATCTATGGTCGTGAAGGCTGATCCATTGATTCGAGCATTTGGATCGAGATATCTTAAATGCCATAAGGAAAAACATCTTGTAACAGTTGTCTCTAATAAAATGCGTGAACTTGGTAGACTTTTAATGGCTATGAAAAATTCCAAGATAAAATGTCAAACATTACTAGACTGTTTAGTACCAGAACTTTTTGATGACATAATCAAGAGTACAAAAATTATTGCAGGCTATAATGCCAAAACCGACAAATTTGAAGCACCATCTTTAGTTTTAAAAATTGGTACATCATTAAAACAATGCTGTGACATTGCGGAATATATGATCTTAAAGAAATCGCCATTACTTAAATTTAATGAAGACGTTGAAAAATCCATTTTAAAAGTAAAAACCACGGAAAAATTGATAACAAAACAATGGTCTTTTGAACTGTCTACAAATGCTTCTTAAGAAATATATCAAAGAAAATGGAATAAACCTGCATTCTTGCCTTTAACTTCGGATATTAAAATTTTTCGTGACTACTTATTATTAGTACAACAGAAATCTTTAGATGCATTAAAAGCTAATCCAACAAATGTAGTTTCATTCAAAGCGCTTCAAGATTCTGTACTTGCACAATTAATTTTGTTAAATCGCAAGCGGGCTGGCGAAGTGCAACGAATTTTTCTTGAAACATATTTGAATAGTTCACCAGAAGCACCCCAGGAAGAAATGATGTTGTCTTTATCTGAAGTAGAACGGGAGCTATCTAATAAATTCAAAAGGCTTGTTATCAGAGGTAAAAGAGGACGAGGAGTTCCAATTTTATTTACGCCAAAACTTCAAAAGTCCTTGTCAATACTTTTATCACTTCGCGAAAAATTTTGTTCAAAACAAAACGAATATTTGTTTGCAGTTCCTAATACACATAATAGCTGTATAAGAGCATCAGATGTTATGCGAAGAATGGCTATTGAAAGTGGGGCAAATAATCCAGCATCCTTAACATCAACTAAATTAAGAAAACAAATTGCTACGGTTGCACAGCTTCTGAGTTTTAATGAAGGGGATGTTGAGCAACTTGCAAATTTCATGGGACATTCAAAAGAAATCCATAAAACATTTTATCGTCTACCGGAAAACATATACCAAGTGGCTAAAGTAAGCAAATTTTTGCTAATGATGGAGAAAGGAGACGCAAATGAATACAGGGGTAAGAACTTAGACGATATCGATATCAACATTGATGGGCTTATATCTGAAGAGAGTGATAATGACAATTCTGATTTAAGCGAAATAGAGTTGAATGATGAAATAATAAAAGAACATGAGCCCAAAAAAAAGTTTAAAAAAACAACACATTGTGTACCTAAAAGCATCACATCGTCAATTGCATCTACCAAACAGAGTAAAAAAAAACTTGAAACTATAAATGACGTAGTAGAAAATAGATCAAAACCGAAAAAAAAATTTGACCGCATTCCATGGACAGATGAACAAAGAACTATTACAGTTAAGTATTTTCAAAAGCATATACTTTTGAAGAAACCACCAAAAAAGGGAGAATGTGAAGATTTTATTTTGAAGAACAAAACAGTTATGACAGGTACATTATTATAAAAATAAAAATATTCAAACTGAACCTCAGTCTTTAATCTAAATACTTAAAAATGTTTTTTTTTTTTGATTACAGGAAAAAATTGGCAAAAGATTAAAACATTTGTTTACAATTTATATAAGAGCAACTAATTACTAATAATGGTTTTATATTTTCTTAGTTTTTAACTAAAATTGTAAAATATTACCATTAATTAAAATCATAGTTCTGATAAAATTGTATACCTACCTTATAAAGTAATAAATAATACTATACAGTATACATGATATTGTGTATTATGTCCACACAACCAGTGGTGCCAAAATATTTATTTACCTATGATAATTGTCATATTTAATTTTAGTAGGTAGGGTTCACTTTTGTCATTCTATAGTTATTTAATGAAAATTTGTTTAATAGAGAACATAAAACCTATACTTGGTGTATAGTAAGGTAATTATAAGAAATAGAGTGTCAAAATTTTATGTGGAGGTGTCTAATGTCATAGGTAAAATTTTGGACTTCAGTGCCACTGCGGCACACCTTAACACTTCATATTATGACTATTGTGTTTGTTTGCAAATAACTGATAACTAGATTATTTAATAATTTATGTAACTTGAAGAAATGGCAACATTGCATGGAACTCACTAAGTATGTTAAACACAATAATATGCAATATATTTTGGTAAAGGATCTCTAAAAGTGTAGAACTTGTGGAATATACACTGGAGCTCGTAAAGTGTGTAACAATGTTTAATTTAATTGGCGTATGTTCATGTATATAACAGCAATATTGCATCAAAACTATATTTTGAACCTAAATCATTTGGTCCTATTTAAAAATATAGGTTTTTTGTGGTGGATCTCGCAACATCACCATTTACAAGTGGATCTCATGAAGTATTATACGCCCGTATATGTGTGTGTGTGTGTGTGTGTGTGTGTGTGTGTGTGTGTGTGTGTGTGTGTGTGTAGTGTGTGTGTGTAGTGTGTGTAGTGTCTGTGTAATGGTTACAAGAACACTACTAATTAATATTACGAATACGTAGTATATATTAGATACATATTAATATTATAATCGAAATCGAATTATATATTGTATAATATATTATTACATATTATATTGAAATTTAGATTATATATGACAATTGTAATTATTATTATATTACATATTTACATCAATATATGTAAAATAATTATATATTTCGTCGTTACAAATATATATAATAAATATAAAAACTAGTAAGTTATTTACCTTCATTCGTTCCATTGAGGATGAAAAAACAATTCGAAAAGTCCCACCCAGATACCTAAGCCGCTTTGACCTCAGAATAAAAGTTTTCTTTTTCACTTTCAGTTGTAAGGGGTTGTGTTTTGGTGATGTTTATACCTGTAATAATACAAAAAATATTTTGAAATTATAAAAATTTGATATGTAGATGTAGTTTACTAATAAACCCAAGTATATATGTATGATTCTTAGGCAAAAGGGAGTATTAAAACCGAATAAATTATTAATTTAATATTTCCTTAATATCTGTTATTTTCATAATTAATAGGTAGATAATGAAGTATTTTAAAATTAAAATAATACAATTTTTTATTAATTTATCTGTATTTTTAAATACTTACGAAAAATGTTTACGTTTGTGATTTACAACATTTGGTCTCTTACCATCGAATTTCCATTTGTATACCAAATGAACGCAGTAAACGGAATTAAAAGATAACGGCAATATAATTTAAGATTTATTTTACCTGTCACACGTGTCAGAAGTTGAAGCATTTTCCAAAGAACTCCAAGTACCAGAAGTTTAAAAGACGAGGAATATTATAAAATATTTTATGTTCATCATCTTGCATCTGCAGTGTGTAGCTTTTTTCCGTTGGCTTAATGTTTTGACTTTTGACAAATGAACCGTGAAACCGACAGCTATCTACAACGTCGTGCGACGCTTTGTATGAAACCACATTGATAGGTACCCCACTATTTGTGTAATTTGAGAAATTTAGTGGAACAATTTTATTTCTTGTCATTCTAACCAAAGATTAGATTTACTATAGGTAGCTGTAGTTTAACATCATATCTGAGCTAAATTTTTTAATATTATATTATACCTACATATTTGATAATAGGTACCGTGTATAAAAAAACAATGATGAAATTGTATGTGGTATCTCCGTATATATATTATATATACAGGGTGATCCATTTAACGTAAGACACTTTATAGTTTAACATTTTTACTTTTCGTATAATAAGTTTTTGACCGAACATACTTATCAACATTTTTTTCGTATGATTATAAATCTATTCAAATTCTTATTTCCTGAATATTTTTTCAAATACTTACGATTTGTATACCATTTGTAAAAAGTATCTTATGGCAATAAAAGTTTCTTTTTTTACAAACGAAAAGCAAAATTTTACTCTAAATATTTTTAAATATTTTACTCTAAATACTGTGAAGCAGATAATTTAAAAAAAATAAGTATGAATTTAATTTAATATATATAAGTAGACACTAGATCAGCGGCGGCTCGTGTATATGTGCACAAGTCCATGTGCAATACCTACCCAAACTCAAGAAAAATGTAAAACATAAATCATCAAAAATACAACTAATTTCTAATAGTGTTATTAAGATTATTTTTAATAATAAAAAACATAAATTCAGAATATTATGAAAATAATATACTATTTGGATTGGGTTATTACGAAGGTTAAACAGGAAGGCGGTTATCCGCGCCGGTAATTACTATATCTGTACCTATATGTATTATAGTGGCGCAGTATAATGCACACAATCGCTGTGCACGTTTGAGGCGATGAGCTCAAAAGTGGCCATTTGACTCAACCATCATTCCGAGTAAATTAGCTGTAATGGTTTTACTAATTTTGTATCACTGAGAACAATTTTAATTTTTTTTTTTGTGGGGTGGGGGGTTCATGTTTAAATCCACTGTAGATTACATCAGCGTTTTTTAACCAAAAAAAAAAGTCAAAATTGCCTAAGTTAATGTTGGATAGGTCACTTTTGAATTTTTCTTATAACCACTTCATAATTATAAAATGTGGTTTAGGTCAAATTTGTATAAAAGAATCAACCATGTCATGTCAACTAAACTCTTTTAATCAACTTTATATACAATTTTAAAATAACAATAATTATATAGGTATTTGAAATTTAGACTTATAAATAGGCCAGTGTTGCATTATAATAAAAACAAAAATGAGTGGGTGCAACAACAGAATAGTGCTGCTCTCTAGAAAAAAAAAATGATATTAAATAAGCCGGTTTTGCTTTAATATTAATTACACGATTTTGAACAACTTGGTACAGTTACTTCAATTTTTCGTTTTTTGTGGTTTAGGCCACTTTTGCGCTCAGCGCCTCATTTGTACCATGACAAATTAGATAGGTATCATCACAGTATTTTGATACACATCATCAGCTCTTTACTTCGCCTTTATCGTAGTTATCCACTTCTTATAGGCTGTCAATCATATACATACATATTATATAACATTGAACAAAATCAAGCAATGAGAAGTAGAGAACTACGATATAGGCCGGAGGTGAAGGAGATGCGTATCTACTGAGCAAAACTAGTATAACTGTGATGATACCTATCTAATTTGTCATGATTTGTACAGTGAAAAAATTAAAACAAGTCGAAACACGCAACCCACGTTGTAATGGAATTGATGTGCATATACAGTTTAGAACAACTATTACCCTCTTGACCCCGTCTATCCGTTATTTACCAGTAGGTACAATTAAGTACATAGTTACAATTGTTGATATTAAAATATTCATTTATTGTATATAAGTATTTAATATAATATGTAGATTCATACTAGCCTATTTCCTTATCGTAAAAATATTATTAGGAAACGTGATATTTTATTTCGAGGTTTTAATTTTTACAAAAATATATATAATAAAATATTTAAAATGATTAATATAATGTGCTTTAAATGTGTTTTTTTTTATCAATACAGAAAGTTTACATAATATAATTTATAAATTGAGGGACGGAGTGGCCGAGTGGACTAAGGCGTCGGGCATGGCAGATACCTACGGGTGCCCACTAGAAATATTCGGATACTTATCAAAAAGTCTTAGTTATTAAATTAAATATATTTTATAATAAAAACATACTAATAAAACATAACACTTCCCTTCCAAGTAGTATCTCCGTAGTACTACCGTTTCACTGTTTTAAGGGGCCGGTGCCTGTTTTTCAACATTTTCAAAGTTCTATAACATTTGAATATTATATTTTATATTTTAGTTGCCACCTTAAATATAATACTTTCCCAATAATATACTAATATTACACAACAATAAATAAACTCGCCAACGACGGGTAATTCAGCTAGTATAATATAATTCAATATTGAAAACAATTACTTCATAGGAATAATTCTTAGGCATTGTTGAACTGTCGGAATTTAATAACTACTTTTTTATCTGCGTACGAAGAAGACTTCCTATAGGCCCCGTATTTTACTCCGATTTTTATTTTATTTATAATTACGGTATAATAAAAAAAGCTTAAACTGTATTATTTTTTAAGCATATTATAAAGTTATTTTCAAAAACGGATTTCAATGCGTCCTGAGAATATTACCCTCTAATAGCTTAAAAAAATAATATATCAAATTTGAATGATTCTATAGAACAGGATCATTATTCCCGTAGAGCGTACATTTGTGGACAAAATTACATTGGCACCAGGCACTTTAACGGTAAATCGGTCCAAATGGATTCCAATTTTAATTATAAATGTTAAATAATATTTATTACGAGCGGTTAAAAAAAATACTTTATAGGTAGGTATATCGTATTCCTATTATTTAGTATATGCATACTTAATGTTTAAGTTACATGTATATTATATATTATAGTACAAAATGTCCACGTTTTATTTTTTAAGCGATTGACATCTACAGCTTACAATTTGTCAGTTATCACAGAGAACTGCAATCAATTTGCAACGAAAATACTAAAACAAATAAAATTATCATTGAAAAATGTATTCGTTTCTAAGAAATTTAATGAAATATGCAACTCAAATATTGTTGACGCCAAGTCCGATAATACTTTTGGTATTCGTGGTTATCGTATACGACTCGAGATGTGTTGAGGCTGAAAGAAAAATTACCCAATAAAAAAAAAAATAAGTAAACTATAATTATAGAAATATATGCGCAATATGCATTACTAAATGGTATTATAAACAATCATACAAGTGCATAAGTAATATATATATATATAGGGTGCCTCAAATAATAAATGAATAAATTATAACAATATTAATAATATAGTATACACAATTAACAGAGCCGGATTGGTTAGGCGAGCTACCGAGAAAATCTCGGTGGGCCGCTTAAAGTTTGGGGCCGGTCGTGCGAGCGTAAGTGAAAAAAATTCTTCTTTAAAATACGATTGGTCACTTATCAGCTCATAACAATTTTCGAAGTAATTTTGGGACAGTGAATATTTAAATGGACCGCGTAGAAGTGAAAATCTCTATGGGCCGATACATGTACCTACCAATCCGGCCCTGACAATTATTAGTCTTGGTAAGACCACAAATTAATTTCGACGGCTACTGGCTCGCTCTAATAAAAAATTAGACAATAACGTAAAAACCAATGGAAACCTGATCGCCCACGACCGCTCCACTCACATTTGTCGGGCCCCTTGCTTGAGAAGTATTGGAGTACTTATTATTAGTACATACGTGTTCCCCGCTGGAACGGTGACAGCTAAGGTACTTAGCTTGGTACTTTAGGTAGGTCAACTCACTTGTAGACCTATAGACGACGAACTATGAACGCGTAACGGCTCGACCACGAGGTTTTCAGTAGTCGAACATACGAGGTACAGTGACTTACCAATTTGCGCACAACCGGCGAGCGAACAATCGAAAATGCTCAGCAACGATAATGGTGGAGCCGAAAACACTAAAACAACCAACACCAACTACGACTACAACTCAATCGCGAGGTTTACGTCGGCCGAACATATTACAACGATAAGCGCAGAGGCTATGTTCGCGTCAGATATTCCTCAAAAGGACGGCACGCAAACACGACGACCGGCGGACAGGTACGAGCCAACTGCATGGAAAGGAACGACGGCTTAGCACAACAATTGACACTTCGTCCGTATCCGTTGGTTCTGCCGGGACACTGCACACGGTGGTGGCAAACGGACGCGACGTTGCGTCAACTTTTTTGTTGTGCTAAGCCCAAAAAACAAACAAGTATTATGTACAGCAGTACGAGTACTCCCGGCGACCAAAAAAAGCAACATAATATTATAATTTTACAATGTAGGTCATCTGTGTAATTTAATACATCCATTAGACTGTTTTTTAAATAACTCCATCAGTTAATGGATTTTATATATACCAAATGATTATGTTGTTAGAAATGTGTTTAATTTGATAAAATAAGTAAAATAATAATAACATTTTGTAGATTGTAGATAATATAAAGTTACTCCTAATAGCATATCATGTATTTGTCACGTAATACTTATTATAAATATATTTCCAAAATATATGATGTTATAACTATTATAATATTATTATAATATGGTATAGAGTCTATACGGGCCCGCCAAGCTAATTAATGTTTTGAAAATAATATATTTATTATATTATTTTCATTTAGTTTTTATTGTTTTGAATTTTTTGAATTAATTAATTATTTTTTTTTCTTTTGGTGTTATGCGTAACAGCTTATATTAGTCATTTATACATTGGACGGGCCGATAGCATATAATAATAGTATGCGCACCCCGGACACCTAATTGTTGACCACTAACACCTAGGACAGGTCTTAAATATACGAGGACTAGCTGGGTGTGTAGTGGTGTAATAGCTCGAACAGCAGTGGTCGGGATTGCCGGGCAAATACTGTCGAGCTACGTAATGCGTGTAGTGTATTTATGTGTATTGTTTGTGTGTTATGTCATATGTGTGTATATATGTGGGTGTGTGTACAATAATTAAACTAAGATAAAAAAAATGGTAACACGATTGCTGGTAACTAACTAGTTGCTGTATAATACAAAATCTAAATAATAATGGTACAAATATATAAAAAATCACAGCAACACAGTAGGTATAAAAATATAATATAAATAATAAATCAAAGCCCTTATGGCTATAATAGTATATAATATATTGTGGCCCTTCTGGCCCGACAGAAAAAAGGTATATATAAATGCCCAGCCCTTATGGCCAAACAAATAACAATTTAATATGATGGCAGCTATTAAAGCTGAATTTCAGTATAAGCATAAATGATACTAAATGATATATATTATAAAATTCACAGCAATATAATAGATAATAAAAATAAAGGTTTAATTCACAGAAGCTATAAGAGCTATGTGAAAATATAAAAAGATTAGCCCTTCTGGCTCAACATAATAGTAATAATATATAAAATAATGCGTGCAAAATAATGTGCGGCCCTTATGGCCAAACAAAATATAAATATAATGTTTTGTAAAATTGCAGTTATTAAATATAAAAATAATAATAATATGCGGTCCTTATGACCTAGCAGAATAATAATATAATAGTACTATGCGCCTTTCTGGCACGACAGAATATAATGATAATTGTAACAAAAATATAATAAATATAATAAAATAACTCACAGTAGTTTGTGGAGCGCAGACTGGCCAGTTGCTCCTGAGCTATAGGTATTAAAACACAAAAAAAACACATACGATAACAGAGTACAATTCTTTAAAGTGTTACAAAAAAATAGGTAACTGCTAATGAGTATAATATTATAAAACTGACGATTGCGCTTATTACGACAGTAATAAATAACAATACTATAGTGTCGCACAGAAAATGTAATATAATAATTTAATTTGTTACAATTGAAGTAGGCCCTTCTGGCGCTAATAATTATAATAAAAAACAATATTTGCACTAACTAATTTAACAATTATTGAAAATAATAAATATATTTTTTGTTTGCACACACCGTGCTAGCGACGTTTTATACGAGACGGACAAAGGAAGACAGTGTCACGGCGGCCGTGATAAGTAAAAATCCGCGTAGACGGAGCGGCGGCACGATATCATTTAATCTACATATTATATAACTCACAAGACATTTAAATAGGTACATACAAAAATAAATATTATGACAACAGGTGATAGTGTGTGTGTGTGTGTGTGTGTGTGTGTGTGTGTGTGTGTGTGTGACCGGCTATCCTCGCTGCCCGACAATGATATAATAATAATTTAAATGATGCGTATATAATATTATTTAATTATGTTGCGGCGGCAACATACATAATCTACTAAGTTCTTGTACTAACTATTATAATAAAAAACTAGTTATAAAATAAAAAAGTATACGAACAAACATTAATTTTTTTAAATAAATCTTATCTATTCTTCAATTTCTTAACCGATCTAGGTATTCCCCTAAAAATGTTTATTAAAATGTTGATTAAAAATCAATCATATAAAATGTTAAAAGGACTTGCTTATTTTGAAAACTAACTTGGTATATTACTTGATATTTATTCACTATTTTTTGCCATACATCTGAAGTGGATTGGGTAAAGTGGGTGGGCCAAGTTCATGGACGTCAATAACACATAAAAATATTAAAAATACATAGGCAACATTTTTTTTTATAAGAAATTTAAGTTCAAATTTTGAAAAAGTTCGTAAAAATTACAAATTATTTTGTAGTTTTAAAACATCCTAATATAACTAATTGGTATATATTATAAGTTTACTTAAAAAAAATCCTTTTAAAAGACATAAGCTTATAAACAAATGCCTTAAAGTAACATGATGAACATTTAGACATCTGAAACTAAATTTACACAGCACATTATTCCAATCAGTGGCACAACCAGAATTTTTCCAATACATTTTTCATGAAAATGTAAGTCAATGTTTAATAATATTTCAGAATTCGAGAAAATACATGATAATATACTTATATTAATATTTTTGTAATTACAAAAAACGTAAAATAATTATTAACATAAAATCTTAACGACATATTTAACCCTTTCAGTGCTATGTTATTATTTACATTGCTACATATCTGTACTGAGTTTTTTTTTTCTAAGTCTCATTTTCATATAACATATTTATAATTTCTTTATATTGTACCTACTGACGTCAAAATTAATATTTAGAGCAGCTAGTCGCCATAGAAATAAAATAAAAATAAGTGACATTTAAAAACAAAATAATATGTAAATTGTTTTGCATAGGTACATCATACATATTATAGGACACACTACTATATTAGTAGCCAGTAGGTACTTGGTACACAAAATCAATTTTATTTTGATACTTGATTAATTAAGATGTGACTGCTCGAACATATTGCTCATGTTATCGACAGTCATGTGGCCGCCTTAAACATTTCACGGTCACCAACCACGGACCGAGACCAGAAAGCCGGAGTGCCGTGGATTTTTTAATAATAATAATGATGAGAACAGGATACATTTGGACCAGTAATATGAAGGGTGATCATCAATGAAATAAGAAAAACTTCAATTTCGGGCAAAATATATAATATATTATGTTTATTTCATTAATCACTTAAGTTGGTGCCGAGAAAACCGACTGGCATAAAACTCGGTCAGAAGGTAATAATAATAAGGGTATGAATTTATCAATAATAATAATATACAAAATACCATTTAATTATAAATATAAAATCACACTCATCGCACGGTTCCGACTGAGCGGTTCACCGGCGGGCGAAATAGGCATAAGATACCATATTTTCAATAATAATAATAAGAAACAATAATACACTAAAGTACCGGTCACGGTGAGAATAATAGTAATATACAAAACATTTAAAAGTTAATAATGTGTTGTACCAGCAAAAAACCGCTGCTACTCGCTAATGTTTTTGTTTTCGACGATGCTGGAAAAAGTGTAGGTAGTGCTGGCTTCTTGCTCTGTCGGCCGATACCCGGCGATCTTGGGTGGTACGAACAGACGACAGGTGACAGGGGGGTCACATATGAGCAGATAGCGAATGAGTGACCGATACTCTAGGTATTTAGTTAAAGGTATGGAGATCGTTGGTGATTATAAGAACTTTATAATTATTATATCTAAGCCATAAGTATTATAGGAGGGGAGAGTGTGTGCGACTTCCGTACAGGTCATCGATCGGCGGAGTCCTGAGGTCCACGTGATAGCATGTATTATATCTAGTTACATGTCGCCAGTGGCAGATCCAGGGGTGGGGGGGGCACAGGGGCACGTGCCCCTCCTGTCAAGTGGGATCTAAAAAAAATGACGGGGAAAATTTTAAATTTTATAGCTTTCATAAATGTTTTATTTGAATATATTATTATCGGCGCATCCGAGTTGGGTCCCGAGTACTAGGGATAAATCACAGGTACTACACTAGTTGGGTCCTGGATTTTTTTAGGTACTACACTAGTTGGGTCCAGGATATTTTTGGGTACCACACTAGTTGGGTCTGAGATTATTTTAAGTAAATATACAATCCAAACGAAAAATGATATTGAACGATGGAGATGCATTCAGAGATCATGTAAGTCATTTTTTTTAAATATTCCAACGATCAATTTATCAAAATTTATAAAAAACAAAATGAATCAAAAAATGCAGGAATAATAAATCGATTTGATTTTGCAAAATGAATGTCTTAAAAATTTTTAACAATACACGTGTGATTTCTTTTAAACAATATTTTATTTATATTATACAATACCTATGTATTTTTTATATTTGATTTTTAACAATTTTAATATTTTTCTTTGTTTAGTACCTGCATGTTATTGCCATTTATTATTCAAATAAAATTCTAATAATTTATATTTTTAATGGCAAATAAACTAAAAAAATAAATTGTAAAAAACATTTTTAACCATAACTTTGGTCTAAATTAACAGTCATAAGTCTGTTAAAAAGGGAAGGAAAATAAACTTATGTAGTACTCAAAAAAAAAAAAATTAAGACCTCAACTATTGTTGTACGTGTGAAAATTCCGGATCCAACTAGTGTAGTACCTGCGTAAATCCCGGACCCAACTAGTGTAGTACCTGCGTAAATCCCGGACCCAACTAGTGTAGTACCTGGAAAAATCCCGGACCCAACTAGTATAGCATTTTTGAATTCGGGACCCAATTCGGATGCAGCCATTATTATATATAATTTTTTTTTATTGTCCAACTCCGGAACTCCCAACATAGCACTACCACCACGCGTCGGACTGCTTATCGCTGCGTTATCGCATTTTTTCCGATTGTTATAATTTAAAAGCATTATTATTTCACTAATCTTATTATTATATTATCTTCTTTCACAAAATAACTTATTGTGACAAAATATACTAGTAATATCGTACATTAGTTCACGAACATCTTATGAGGAAACATCTTAATAATCAATGTAAATATTTATTTTATTTCAATTTTTAGAATCTGTAGGTACTTATTGATAATATTGAATATTAATTATATAATTTTGTGTATTTTTATATTAAAATATATTTAAGAATAATTTTATTAATGTAGGTAAAAGGTATACTAGCAATTATTTAGATATATTAAATAATACATTTTTATTAATCATAATGAGATTTTTACGTCGTAATTCAGCACGACGTAATGTAACCATGTGATTTTTTTCGCTTACTTTTAATAACCGTCGTATTTAATGAAAATAAAATATTACAGTTAAATTATTATTATTACATCATTATTTTTAATGATTTTTATTTATACGTGTTGATAATGGTTTTAATATTTTTGTAGAATTGATTCTTAAACACAAGATAAAACAAAATTATAAAATGGATAGAAAACGAAAACAACAAAACAATTTTTTGAATTATTTTTAAAAAACGAAAACTATTGATGATTATGAGCGTAATATACAAACTGAAAATAAAAATGACACAACAACCCAAAATGTATCTCAAGTGGCTCAAACTCATGGCGTTGCAACTTCTACATCTCAGGATAATGAAATTCATAACGTAAATGATATAGGGAACTATATTGGTACCACGTTAAATAAAATAACAGATCAAGAACGTTATAATATTTTATGTCATCCGTGGGTTCCACCTGTTAATTTTAATCGAGCAAATACTAAACATAATGATCCAGAGGAATATTATCGAATAAATATTTTTTTACCTTATTTAGATTAACTTATATAAGAATTTAATTTACGATTTCCTAAAGATAATAATGTTATAATTTCTAACTTAAGAAAAATTATTCCAAAATATTATTTCGAATATGATACACCTGATGAAGAAATATTGTATACGGCTCAAAAATAATATGAAGCTGATTTACAATCTAGCATTGAAGTACTTCGTGGAGAACTGTGTTTATGGAAAGAGTTATACAAAATCTGAGAAAGCAGATACACCTATGGAAGCTTATAAATCTGCATATATGTTACCTAATATTGAGTGCCTGTTAAAAATATTATGTATTATACCCGTTACAACAGCGACTTCAGAACGATCATTCAGTTCGTTGAAACGCATAAAAACATATTTAAGGTCTACAATGAACCAGAGTAGACTCAACGGCTTAGCACTGCTTAATATTAATAAAGGTATTAAAATAATCCCAGAAGAAGTATTGGACATATTTTCTACAAAACATAATAGAAAACTCCAATTAGACATTTAAGAATTAAGTTTGTAATATACTAATATATAAGTTAATGTAAGTTGTTATGTAAGATAGATAGTAATATATATTAGATTATTTTATTTTATTATATTTTTAAATACATTTTTCAAGAATGATTATTGTGCCCTCCCTGTCAAAATATTCTGGATCCGCCGCTGCATGTCGCGCTCATAATATGTACCTGCTGTATTATGACAATCCTAGAATAATAATAAAAATGCACTGATTTGCGTTGGACGTCACAATGATTATGCATTCCTATATTTATACATAAGTTACCTAACTAAACATTATATAATAAAAAAAATTAAATGCAGCTATGTACCTACAATGCAGATGACGATGTAAATAAAGGTTTTTTTTCATGTGTATAGTACCTGCCTATGCTATTTTATACCTATCTGCCACCATATATTATAACTTATAAGTGTTACATGTTCTATAGAGAATACCGATTTAAATATTGTACGAAACAATTTTGCAACTTCATCAGCATCTCTTACAAAAAAAAATTCTATAGTTTAAAATATCACACACCTAGGAAAATCGCCGACAACAGTTAGTCGAGCTAGAGTGAAATATTCGAAATATCCGGATCAAAAAGTCCTTGTCTCATAAAATATACCATTTCTCTTCCAAGTAGTATCTCGGTAGAAAGTTTTTAGTGTTAAAAGCCAAAGGTTCACAAAATACCTTGTTATATTATATGAGCGATGCATATTTTCAATTTTGTGAAATTAATTTTATAGAATCATAATAAAAATGTATTTTACCAATAAAAAGTAAACAATATCGAATATACACTAAAATACTTTTCTACTTAATTTTTGAATTTACATATTTGCATCCAATGAGCTTTAGTTTTATAATAATTTACTCCTATTTTGTTTGTAAGATATATTATTATTTTGAATAGTTCTGATTTTCCATCCACTCATATATATTATAGATCTGATATTTAAAAAAAAACTTTCGAAAATTGAAATATGTCTAGAAAAATAACTGTTATTATTATATAATTGCACTTATGACATGCTATACCATATTACTATAAGTATTTTTTAGGTTGAACTTCTTTTTCCCTGCCTGGGCAAAAATAATAATATGACGGTTGAGTGTTACGTAAGTAAATAAGTAAGTCCATAGTCAATATCAGGGGTCAATGACCCTCCAATTAATTAGTTATTTCTAAAGGGTTCGTTTTAAAACTTACCAAACTTCCTATGGTCCAAACACATTTAAATAAACAATGGCTTTTTTCACACATTAACAATTAATAACAATCCTACAAAATTGTGATAAAACGTTCTTCGGAAATCCTTATTACTTATTCGAAAATAAGTCTAACATTATAAGAACGTACTTATCAGTCAAATAGTCAACTTCTTGGAATTATTTTTTTCACCCATGTACACTCAACGTAACGCTCTGTGAAGGTGACACCTATATAATAATATATATGTATACCATACTCACAATATCGGAAAAAATTGTATTAAAAAAAATTAATGTAAAGACTATAGGTATTATATACTACGCAGCCATTAGGCATTAGGGTCAGTAAAAAATGTGTCTGAGGTCCGGATGCGGACAGTGATCTGCCAGTCAGTGAAGCCTGGTCTATATTGTAGAATATAAATAAAATAAAAATATTGTAATAAATATTGTAAATTATAAATATTCAATTTATTCACAATTATTATTATTCATTATTCATTTTCGACCAAAAAGTTTAATATTTACTTTGTGTGATACATATATAGAAAATTATTCAAAATATAAGTCGTATTTATAAACATTTTTATTTTTATCATAGTAGTATAGTCATAGGAGCACATTGGGTGTGAATTTATAGGGTGCTGGAATAATTTATGCTTCACAGATCCGTGGGGGGCTTTGCCCCCCACACCCCCCTAAATCCTAATATTTCTGCATTGCATTAGATTTAATTTTGTATAGTGTATACAATAATATCTAAAGTGCAATGTATCAAATAGTATGTATGATTGTAAAGAAGACGCTAGTTACACCCACATGTGTTGTCTCCATATTACAAACGTAGGTACAACATAGGCAAAACTGTTTTGCACGGGTATAAAAAACATTCAGGCTGTACTCTGAGCTAAGAAACTAAATGTTCACACTATAAAAATGAGAAACTTTACTGTGTAACTTTGTTTTTATACATATTTCATAAAATTTGAAAAAAATATATTATCAGCCTTCTATTAAATTTTTAAGCTTTTATACCCAACAAATAAAATTGTATTGATACTTATAGAAAAAAAAACTAAAAAAAATGGAAACTAAAAATGTCCGTAAAAAGCTCAAAATAACTCAAAATATTTAGAAAATTTTATTATGTATAGAAAATGGAAATATAAATAACCAGTGCAAATTTCATACTACGGTCATTTGTTTTAAAGTTACACCAAAAACAAAAATCAATTTTCTCAAAAAACAGATTTTGCGTAAAAATTCCCGTTTTTCCTTAATTTTTCTTTTGTTTTTCCCGACACTTTTGAAAATTACTAGGAAATTTTTACTTTTGACCCCCCCCCCCCAAAGTACCAACTAGATTCATTTTCCTATCAGAAAAGTTACTATTGAAGAAATCCAAGCAAATCCAAGGTGATGACAGACACCAAAAAAAATTTTGCAGGTCATCCAAAGTGCCTTCAAAGTTCAAATACATGTGAATGAATATGAAAAACTTCAACCTGAATCTGCACATATTTGACGGTGGATCCAGCACTTTCAACTATCGACATATTCTAAATAAAAAAAACAGTAGACTTATTAAATCAATACTTAACATGCATATTTCCCTAACTTTGAATTCCAAATCAGGTACCTATAGTCGTATCACAAGTATTCAAAAGGTTCGTATTATTGTATAATGTAATTTCTTATTTAGGTTATATGAAAAAAAAATAGACAATATTTAATCGATTATAATATTATCTACATCACATAATTGAATTGTGTATTACCGATACCGATATGATAAATCGTATAAAACAATCATATATAATATCAATAATATATTTGCAATTAATATACTTAAATTTGTATGTTAATTTATACTTAGGAGAATTCCTGTAGTATATGTGTAGTTATCTAGAGTACATCCGCGGTCTAATCAACAAATTATCCGAGGTGTCCGTTGTCTTATAATCTTATCGACAAACTATAATATTGAATAGCCCGAGTGCGTCCGTGGCCCACAGCTATTATGATAGGTACCTATTTTGGATAAACTAATGGACTAAATACTTTTAAAACATAGATATAAAGATCGAATAGATAGTTCAAAATATGTACAACTATAATACGTCATTTTTACAGCTATGACTGAGGCAACAGCGGGAAAAATTTAGTTTACAGCATAAAGTTTGATCATTGATAACATGTTATAAAATAATGGTATCACAAAATGAAAACTAGATATGACGTATTGATTCGGTAGAGCGTCCTCCACAATACTTTATAACTTGTGTCGTTTATTACAAAAGTGTCTATTACAGAAAATAGCCTTTTAAACTACAATATAATATAATAGGTATACATTTTTGGAAGCACCATGGGTAACTAGAAATTACTGGGACAAACTCGGGTTATGTAAAAAATATGATCTTTTTTTTCTTTTTATCAGTGGCGTGGAAAAGAGGGTAATCGGCCGCCTCAGAATGTTTTAAGGGGTGGTGGTGAGTAATTGCAACTAAGTAGTTTAAAAGTGTAATCTATCAGTTTTCAATTTTCGGATATTATAAAATGCTGTCTAAAACTAAGAAAAAAATGCAGTGTGTTACACATCCATCCTATAAAGTCACAGAGTATGGATAGTAAAATAGTAGGTACCTATATAATATATTTTATGCCATGGATAAATTGTATATTTGTAGTACCTACTGCATATTTTCTTAGTTATTTGATTTGAATTTTCACATACTGCGTATTTACTTAATTTCTTAGCTAAAATGACATCCAGTATAGACCTACCACCTACATGAAAATTTTTTCTATGTCTTTCAGTCTTTGTGTCTTTCAGAATTGACTTAACATTAAATTAATTTTGCTACACTAATGTAAAATTCAGTAAGTACCATTACTAAAAAATCAATAACTATGTATTATTTTATGCCAATTTTTCATAAAATTTAAAAAAAAAAATGATGAATAATGAAACTTAAAAGTCAAAAATTAAGAAGTAAAAAAACTAATTTACAATTGTACAGCTGTACAATTTTCCAAGAAAATTCCAATTCATGTATTATCATTGTAGTTTTGTACCGATTAGGTATGGGCTATGGCTCATAAATACGACATAAGTAATAAGTAATAACATAATAAAATTCGTAGATATGTGGTACCTAGTCAGTAGTGTAATATATTTACTATATACCTATATATATTGGGTAATCATAATTTTGGGTGATAATATATTAATGTACCTAATATATTCACAATGAAAATACAATTTTATTGTCACTTATAGGACACCATAGCATCCATTATATAATATTTTGAACAAAATTATAATTTGTAATGAATAATATACCAATTCAATTTAGGTAAAAGGCCTTAAAAAATATTTGGCTACTAAGTACTAATTGCCGTCACTTGCTTCTTTATTTTTAAATTAGGCCCAAAATATATTATTTGCAATAACGACGAGGTTACGTATTTTCAGTATACCTGTATAATATTACAACTAAAATAATGTCAACGTTTTTCTATGAGCTAATTATTTTAGTCTCTTTTATTTTCTCATGTACCTACATATTAATTTATCAGTATTATCCATTATTATTATCCCAAAGTAAAATTTGGTGAACAAAATTGAAAAATTGTTTAAATGGGTAAAATAAACGATATTGTAATAAAATTAAATATTGAACTTGAAAAATGTGTACTTGTAGATTAATACCAACTAATTTGTTATAGGTATTTGTAATTGTTTTTAATATATCAAATTTTACCTCTACATACTGCTTTTATAAATGCCTACTGCATGTAAAGTGATAATACTTACTCGATAAGCCGTCGTGTATTCTGCCAAATAAGCTAATTTGGCAAAGATCTGGTCAAGGTTGCTCGCGTTTCACGACCACCACTGTCCCGCGCGCCTTACTTGATCCACCGGTCATTGCCGTATGTCGATCTGCGGTATGTATATAATATTATTATCACCACTCACATTAATATTACTATGATAAGCACCATTTTGTTGTTTTATTATTATTATTTGAATAATTATTAGCGTATTTTTACCATCGAGATTTCGTGCAACAAAAAATTTATTATCGGCGGTCTGTCACACAGTCCCTACACACTTTTCACTTTTCATCGTATTGTGATATTTTCCTAAAGTTATTACACTTTTTCAGTACTCATATATACAGTCCACTATCATCGCACGGCTGTATATATATCGCCGGGTCAGTAACCGTACGCCAGCAATAGCCAATAGCCCGTGAGCGGGCAATACCTGACGACACCCTTATATACGTCCTATATGTACCTAAACTGTTTTAAGTTAGACCTATACAATAAGTAGTGGAAGCCCAGCAATTAGTGATATTTAGAATACACTGTTAAATGAAATGGTGTTACAACCTAAAGATTCATTTGTAAATAGTAAAACAAGAATGGATTCCTATTGCATAAACGTAGGTATAGTACACCATAATTTATAACTTGAGAGTAAACATTTTTCTGGAGATAGTGTGCTAAAGGTATAGTATAAAAGTTGTCATTTCATATTCCGGGCAGCGAACCATCTTTTAAAATTAATATAGGAGGGGTCTATCGATTCTTTTATTACCTATATATATATGTTTTCACACGCCCACTTAAGCGGCCGATCACCTTTAATGGACGATGCGTTAATTCGTCTCTAATCTATTTGTAAGCTCATAGGCGCACATAGGGTGTTAATTTAGGGGGTGCTGGGATAATTTATGGTTCACAGATCCGTGGGGGGCAAAGACCCCCACACCCCCCTAATCCTAATATTTCTGCATTGCATTAAATTTAATTTGTACAGTGTGTACAATAATTTCTAAAGTGCAATGTATCAAATAGTCTGTATGATTGTAAAGAAGACGCTAGGTACACCAACATGTGTTGTCTTCGTATTACAAACGTATAGGTACAACATAGGCAAAACTGTTTTGCACGGGTATAAAAAACATTCAGGCTCTACTCTAAGCTAAAAAACTAAATGTTCACACTAGAAAAATGAGAAAATTTACTCCGTAACTTTGTTTTTATATTTCCGATATCAAAACCAAAATAAAAGTTATTTAAGTTTGATAAACAAAAAAAGGTGCTCTGCTGTACAGTAAGGTACAAGTGGGTCACTGTATAAACTATGGTATTAAATTTGAATTCAGTGATATACTAACATCATTGTTTAAGAAAAACGATTCTGAGCGAAGATGGTTAAGTCAGCCTATGATATTACTAAGTATATTTAATGATACTAAAGTGAATAAAGCAATTTATATATAACCTATTTAAGAAGAATCTTGTTTTAAATTTTCAATCATTAGCTATAAAAGTTGAACATTTTATAAATTTTTAACTACAAAATTATTATTAAATTTTAAATGTGATAAATTTTGTCAAAATTTGAATCTTAAATAATTATAAAAAAAAATTGTGCCTATGTATTTTTAATATTTTTCAAGTGTTAATGTAACAATATATCAGGAGCTTTGCATTCAATTTTCAAGCTTTTTTACCATACAAATACAATTTTATTGATATGAATAGAAAAAAAAATTAAAAAAATTGAAAACTGAAAATGTCCGTAAATAGCTCAAAAAGAATCAAAATATTTTCAAAACTATATGGTGTATAGGAAATGCTAATATAAAAATTTAGTAAAATTTTCAAGTATCTACAGTCATTCGTTTTTTAATTACAACAAAATTAGAAAATCGTTACATGAGAAATCGAGTGAATATCAAATGTTGTAAAAATATGAATTTCAAACGTTGATAAAAATTTAATTTGAGATTCTTGTAGACATTTTTTTTTGATAAAGGTAGACAAACTTATGAGGAATCTTGCATTACATTTACATATCTTAGATTTAAAAAGAAAAATTTTTATGAATTTCTAACTCGAAATAATTTGCAAATTTTGGTCATTCTGTAGTATTTTGTTAATATTTGGAATTTAAATGCTTATAACAAAAAACTGTGAGTAAGGATTTTTAATATTTTTCATCTGTCTTTGAAACAATATATTAGGAGCCTTCTATTAAATGTTTAAGCTTTTATACCCAACAAATAAAATTTTATTGATACTTATAGAAAAAAAAACTAAAAAAAATGGAAACTAAAAATGTCCGTAAAAAGCTCAAAATAACTCAAAATATTTAGAAAATGTTATCATGTATAGAAAATTGAAATATAAATAACCAGTGAAATTTTCATATATCTACGGTCATTTGTTTTAAAGTTACACCAAAAACCAAAATCAATTTTCTCGAAAACAGATTTTGCGTAAAAATTCCCGGTTTTCCTTAATTTTTCTTTTGTTTTTCACGGCGCTTTTGAAAACTACTATGAAATTTTTGCTTTTGACCCCCCCCAAAGTACCAACTAGATTCACTTTCCTATCAGAAAAGATATTGTTGAAGAAAATCCAAGCACTTTTACTGTCCTAAAAGATGATGACAGACAAAAAAAAAAAAAAATGAATTCGTGAATTCGTAAACAGTTGTCAATATTTGTAATGAAAAAAAAAATTCCGAACCAATAAACCACGATAGTTTATAAATGATTGGTGAAATACTGAAATAAACTTAGGGTGCTAGTTTGAAGCTTGGGGGTGCTAAGCACCCCCAAGCACCCCCCTATGTGCGCCTATGTGTAAGCTTCTCTAGGACGTATTCAAATGCGATTTCTGTTACGGACGGTGAACGGCGGCGGCTAGTGCGCGACGATGCCACTTCTCTGTATACTATGCCACTCCCCGGAATTTGTTGACCAAGTAAAATATTCTTTTTTCTCAGCGTTCGTTAATGTGAACAATATTGTTATACTATTATAATATTATTATGACATTTATAATTTATATATAGGTACCTAATACGTAAAATAGAATCTATAAGTATGTGTATATATGCTGTACGCGTCTTTGTAAAATATTCAAAGATTATATTATTTTATTTTATTAACATATTACCCTATATGTAATACCGTTATATATAACTGTTCGGGTTTCAATGATCTGCTTCAAATGTCGTTTTTCTTCTGAACGTTTCCGCTCAGTTAAGGTATGTACGTAATCTGCATAGTAATACAATGCTGCAATTTGTCGTATTCTATACCACTGCCCCAAAAATTGTATTATGGATGATCCAAATAGCTGACGTCCATGTAAAAATAATTTAACAAACAATATTTAGTCGAGTCTTATAGGTCAATGTTTAATCAGCGAATTTTTTCAGAACGACGATGGACTACGAAAATTATATATATAATATATTAAGCGTTATATTATAATATAGATGAATTAAAACGTTAATTTTTACCAACTAGATAGGTACCTAGATTTAGCGTTAAGAATCACTAGTGATACTGTAGTAGGTATTGTCGAGGCCGGGTCGACGCAACAATATTATACAGCCGACCGATATGACTAGTGTTTGAAAATTTCATGAAATTTAAAAAAAATGAAATATTTCAAAATATGTGAAATATTTCAGTATTTTAATATATTTTGTTTTATTTTTAAATAATTTTTATATTTACATATAATTGTCATAAATTACCTTCATAACTATATGGTACCTGTATGTATACCTAACCTTTGGTATTATACATTTAAATTGGTATTCAAAATGTTTAAATATTTTAATGTTTAAATGGTACAAGTAGGTATACAATATGATACATGTATATTGTATACTTACTGAATTCTGACATTAGAATTTAGAACACTGAACATTGTGTTAAAAAAATAAATAAATTGTGTTTTTATTTGTGTTAAAAAAATTTCAATGTTTCACGTTTTTGTGAAATATTTTACAACTTAGTGAAATATTTCAAAATGAAATATTTCTCATACTTCAAACACTAGATATGACACACACCCATACCCATACACCCCTGCCAGTTGATTATTATTTATATTGTTTAATGTTTGTTATAATCGTGTCTTAATTGAATTATATAATATGTAGATTACGTATCGACACGATATCGGATTATAACACGGCCGCCCAAATAATTATTCAGTAGGTACTGTTCTGTCCGCATAACCAAAGGCACTCGACCGTCAAGCGTCAAAATTATTATTGTCATATAAATGCACGAATTGTCACTTTTATTGTAAAAGGCACGAATTACCACCCTCTTATAGATATTATTATTGTCACTTTTTATTATTGTATCGTGGGAGCGAATCGCCACCTTATTGTGTTTATTGGCAGGCACGAATCCCCATTGTCGTATATATATTTTATTGTTCTAATTATTTCTATTTTAAATGTTGTGAACTATATTATTGATTCAGGATAGGTAGCAGCTGGCCAGCCGTGCACCGTCAAATGTTTGAGTTATTATTAGCATTAGTATTATTACATAATAATAGGAGGGCCACGTAAAATTATTATTATACTTATCATACGGGTTTCAGCACGGATAGCTGCATTTATACACATATACATTTATTCTGTTGGGCCAAAAGGGCCGCAAATTGTATATCTATAATCTGTCGATGTCTTTAATAGTGTCATAAATTTATTCTGTTTAGCACATTATTATTGCATCGATACCATCGTGTCTCTGTGAATTTATACATTGTATATTAAAACAGCAACTCAAATCAAAACTCTTGTTACCATTTATTGCTAGAGTTACCTTTTTATCATTAGTCTTTAAGTACACACAGCACACAACACATATATACACACATTTACACACCCACCACACACTAGCATTCGATAGTTTTTCTCTGCAAACCCGTCCACTTCGATCGAATTGCTACTACAATATATACATGATATATACGCAGAATTCGTTAATGGGGGGGGGGGTTACCATATTTTATATACAATGATCCTAGTCTAAATATAATATTCCATAAAAAAAATCATTATTCGTATTTTACTTGGGGGGGGATTAAACCCCTACCCCCCCCCGTCGGTACGCCACTGATGTATACAGTTACACACATATACAGGGCGGTCGGTGTGTGAGGGCGATACGAAGTACGTTGGATACCGGGTGCACGGTCTATTATTGTTCGTTCCCGGCCCAAACAGGTATAGGGATTAAAAAATAAAATATCAAGACTTTATAATTATACTGAACTTTAATTTTTTAATTTTTTTCAAAAATTAAATATGGATATTAGAACATATTACCAAGTCTAATATTACGAGAAATCTATTTATTATTGTTATTGTTATATTGTATGCATATACAGAGTGTCCCTTGAGGATAAACCTATTAGCCTTAGAGGGGGACTCGCCGCACGGACAAAACCCGATTTTTTGTTGTTTTACCTATAAACTAAAAAAAATATTAAAAATCATGAGACGAATAAAAATAAAATATTGAAAAGTCAAAATTTTCTCAAAAATAAACTCTATAAAATGGCTATCTTTAATTGTTTTAAAATTAAAAAAATATTTTTCTCTATGAGCCTAATAAAAAAAACATATTTATGATAGATATATTTATTATTTCAGGAGATATCACAATGGGTAAATCCTCGGGGCCGCGGGACACTCTGTATAGGTAAATAATGGTGTTAGGTCCCATTGAGTCACAAAAAAAACCTAGAGCTAAGCACCCTCTTGTTCAAATGTCTAGTTGAACCTATGTAAGTAGGTACATATGTTTATGCAGCCATTTGGCAAAATCAACAGTGTGGTTCAAATCGTATTTGTACACTTTGCCACATACAAAAAAAAAGTCAAAATATATAAATATTTATGTTATTTTTTTTTGTAAAATATGTATTAAAGTACATTAAATATTAAACAAAAAGTTCTTGTTCAACATTTATTATTAAAATTAGTCATATAAAAGTTGGGTAAATGGTTACCGCTCTGATGAACATTATAATATGTCGTGTGGGTATCACTGTAATGGATGTGTTAAATTTTAATTCAAAGATATAAAATCATAGTAGGTAGACGAAAAACAATTATTTCCATTGGTTGTAGCTATTAAAATATCTATTTTGCAGATAATTTAAATAAAATCATACGTATTAGGTACCAGCTATATTTTGTTCTGACTTTTCTGTCCCCTGGATTGGGTCAGTCTCGCTAAGCCTTTTCTACAGTTCTGTACGTCATAATTATACATACTACATGGGTTATATAGGTATGATTTAATTATACAGCATTATCAACAATATTATTTTAAGTGGTTTATTGTTACAAATTTAGTATTATTTTACAGTATTTACATTTGTCACACGTAATCGAAATAATTGTTAGGTACTTAATTTCGTTGCAATATCGACCATTCGACCATATAACAAATTATTTTTCTTCCGGCATTCTTTATCTTTTAAAACGCAGTCCGCAGTTAGTTGCTGGGCACGTGACACATTCTCAGTAGGTAGTCCCTATATAGGTTAACTCACGGCGATAGTATTGTACAACAGTCGGTAACATACGGTTCTTCGTCGGTGACTACGTACTTAAACCGTCGTATTCGCCGATTGTTTTTGATTACGTCGAATAACTTTTATTATTCGTGAGTATAAAATATGTTTAATAATATAATATATAATATTATACATTGCGTCCATAATTTAATATATTATAAATAATATTATTTCCATAGTAATCATTACGTAGGTACCTACGTATCATTACGATTAACGTATAACATTAATACGTCATATTTTGTAACAAGTATAATGTATATTTTCAGTATTTGTTCTAATATGATATAATATATGGCGTACCGAACTTTAAATCATATGGAAGCAAACAAATTATTTATGACCTACCCCACCCAACTCCAACTTATGTACCTATACGATACTCATATTCTCAAATAAGGTGGTGGGGTAGCACCCAAAATAAAGTTCAAAGACTGACCGTGTATGTGGGCTTTATGAGGTTATGACCCACTACCACCCCCCAGAAACCAGAAGCAATTGTTTCTGAAAAACATGATTCGCTACGCCACTGATATGCCATTATATAATATCATATTATATTATATTGTTATTAACTTTTGAATCAATACTTTCTTATCATAGATCGGTGATTAAATAGGTTTGTGGTATAATCAATAGCAACAGCATACAATATTAATTTAAATGTTTTTATAATCTCGTTATATATACCTACAAAAAATATTATAATAATGTATACGTAATACATCAATAGTTTCAAATCCATATGACTAATATTATTTAATTAGCTGGTAGGAGCTTTCAACAAAACAACTAAAATTATTATTCATCGTTTACATATCTAATTTCATTTAAATTCCAACTTAAAATGTCTATAAAAAAGCTGTGTTTATATACTTTTAGATTTTATGGTTACAGTATGAACAACTGATGATTTAAGATTTTAACTTGTCTCAAAATTGCACTCAAATTGTCTATATACAACCTTTTAAGAGTCGTGTCTTATGGGAAAAAAATTAAGGTTGTTACAATGGTCAGAAACTACCTATAGATAAGTTAGAAAGTTTGACATTTTTTTAACTAGTTAATAATTATAATTTATTTTTGTGTCTTTTCATAGATATAATAATATATTAATTATTAACACCAATCGGTATACGTTAAACCTACAATAAATATTTAAAAAAAAAATTACCTATTGTCTTCGATATATATATGTGTCGTTTAAACATTTTGAAAATTAGTAGGTATCATAATATACAAAAGTATTCTAATTAGGCAGTTTCTATCCAAAGCCATACAATGATGATAACAATTAACAGCTAGTGAATCTAATAATTAAGTAATGTTGTGTTTAAAATATCTCATTGCCAAGTTTAAGTGTATATGCAGCTATTTTTTTATATTATCATCATTATGTTACGAACTGTTATCTATAACATGTATATTGTATATAATGTATGAATAAAGACGCGGAAAAGACCTTACCTAGGTATATCGTATTTCATAAAAAAAAATATGTACCTATATGCAGTGTTCATACCAAATATTTTTAAGAATTTTTGTATCAGAATAAAATTCGCACAAGAAACATTGATATGAATATTAAATTTATCTTCATACGTCCGATAATCTGTGTAGGTACGCCACTTATCGTTCGTCAAGGTTCACACTCTCACACGGCGTTCGAAAATGTCTTTTTTGAAGGTTTTGTTTTAACGTTTCTTCAATAGATTGTATATTCGTAAAAACTAAAAATTATGTTCTGACGAAGTGGTCGGCTTACGGGTACGTCGGACATAGCTCGCCGATGGCAAAAGTTCCAGTGACTCTTCGGGGTTCCATGAGGCGAGTGTCCGATATGGCACCCGCCTGGCGTGCAGCTACCATGGTCCAACAATGCCTACAGTCCGAACCCAGATCCGATTATTCGGTAACCTCAATGCCATGGAATTACATACGAATCTATTTGAAACGTAAACCACAAAAAAAAAAAAACATTTCGTCCGTCCGTTGTGGACGATGCATTTTTTTCCCGGCAATAATATAATATTACAATATCTAAATTTCCGTAATAAATATTAGTACAATCTTATATTATTATTTGTGACGTTTTAAAAACATAAACGCGTACGTTCAAATCACCTATAGGGTATAGTATATTATGTACTGTGTGTCCGGGTTGTCCATTTATCCTGTCAATTATTCGTACAAATGGCTTGTTATTTTATTTTTAAGGGGTGTCGCTACTACCGTAAATTTTGGTTCAAAAGACCTATAGTTTTGAAAAAATTAAATTTAGTTTAGATTGCTTGATTTTAATTCTGAAAACAAATATTTTACTAGGTAGGTACCTATATACTTTGTTAATTTGTCTTATTTGATGACTACGGTAAATAATGACAGTCCTCTGTTAGATTTTCTAAAATTATTATTTTTTATAATTATAATTATTTAAAAATTATTTTTAAACACCTACTACAATTATTTTGAGAGAAACATGTCTGGGTTTATTATAGGTTTACAGTATACATGATTATTTATACATATTTTCACGCTCACTACACACACATTTGAAAACGCACACAAACAAGATATAACCTAATATGCATAGGTACTTAGTGTTTTTAATACAAACGTTTCAATATACTAAAATTAAATTAAATTAACTACACATATTTGTAAAATGCAAAACAATTATATATTTTTTTTTCTTGCAGTCATTAAATTCACCTTAACGCTTCAACTAAATATTCAAATTTTTACACTAGCAATGTTTCTGACCAGTGTTACATGCGGCCCTTCAGGGATCCAAAAGCTTGTTGCACTTTTACAATAAAATGTAGTCAATTTTAAATATAAATCAATTGTAATTTATTGAAACCAATAATAATTAATATAGTCGTGGTGAATTGCAGCGTCGTGAGTTGACTCGTTGTAGTAGTCGATAATTTCCATGTAAGTCGTGTGTAATGGCTGGTGGCTAAACGGCTCGCTCGGTCTTGGCGGCTCTGGTACATCTACTTTGGCTGTCTCGCTGTCCCCTATATATATGGTGGCGGCGTCCTTTGAAGTGAGCGGCACGTGTACAGTCGTCCTTGATATGGACCTCACGACTATGAAAGTGGTATTCTTAGTCGAAAACACTTTTGGGTGTGGTCGCATTCCTGGTTGTTTTTATGAGCAAATATATGATATTGCGTAATCCCAATTCTGGTTGTTATTATGAGCAAATACATGATATTGCGTAATCCCATTACACCAGCCAGTGCTCAACAGACCGGCAACGACGAATGGATCTTATAAGGAAAAAATTTTTTGTGTCCGTATACAATATTGCCTACATTTAGCCCCTTTTTTGCAGTTATCAAAATGTGATAACATTGATAAACCGATAACATCTTTTTCATTATAAATTATAATACAGTCGATTCCGCTTTATTGGGACACATCGGTTGGGTGTTATTTTGTCCCAATAAAGCGGTTGTCCCAATAATCCGAAATACAAAAACCAACATATAAATTTGTTGAAAAACTGATTTGTTTTATATATTTTTATTATTACAAATTACAAACAATGTATTATAGAAATTATTTGATAGTACAAAAAGAAAAACATGATATAACCTAATTATTTATAAAAATACTTACATATAAAGTACATATAAATATTTTTTATTTTTTTATTATGTATTTTATCTTATTTAAAAAAACTGTTGATTTTGGTACTCCTAAAATTTCCGAAAGACGACGTGTATTACAGCCTGGTAGCTGTAATTTAATTTTGTCCAGAATTTCTAATTTTGGAGCAAACGATAAATCTTTACGTTCACGAGCCATCGTTGCTACATGCGACAAACACGACTGATGCACCATTGCACCAAATAACATTTAACAACTATCACATTTGAACATACGATAAAAGATAAGATAAAATAAAGTTAAATAAGATAAAATGTAATGTAATAATCGATTACTAGAGTCCGTCACGATTGTTGAACTATTGCTCTATTAATATACTCGATAACAATGTCCCAATTACCCGGATTCGTGGCCCAAATAAGCGGTGAATGTTTACCCTACAAGTATACATTTGTTTTTGTAATTGAAGAATTGTCCCTATTAAGCGGCTGTCCTTATTAACCGGTGTCTCTATTAAGCGGAATCGACTGTATAATATTATATTTTATTATATTAATTATAATTAAATATTAGTTAAATACATTAATAGTTAATAAATTTAATAATACACAATTCAAAAAAAACACAATATTCATTATTCACTTACGATCGTCATTTAAAAGATACAATTCAACAATATATTAAGAAATTCATTTTCTTTTAGCGCTATAAGAATGATCGTCATATGAATGAACATTTAAAACACTTGTATTATTTAGTAAGGATTTTCTTATTATATTACCTTCACTCGACGACAATTGATGAAATTCAAGTTTATTTTTTTATTTTTAGTAAAGAAACGTGGTTGTTTTTCAATATTTTTTTTTTATGTTAATATTGTATTTATATCTTCGGTTTGCATAGGTTTTGATTCGTTTGTAAGTAATTCAATAATTTTATTGCAATGTTTTAAAATATGTTTTTGTTTTTCTTCATTTATAGCCCCAGCTCGATTTTGCAGACCAATCATAATTTCCATTTTCGTATTTATTTCATCAGTTAAAGATGTTGATGATATTTCAGATATTTCAGCAGTGCTTCCAAGTATAATATTTTCATAAACAACTGATAAGGGTATAACATTACTATTATTGCTATTATCATTCATGACAGCATTAAATTTGACAATGGCATGTATATGTTTACAAATATTAAAATACAAAACATTATCTATGCATGAGCATTTAAATGTATGGACACAGATATTACAAGAATCACAACGTAGAATACAATTATTACAAATTACATTACATTTTTCTATTAAATATTTTACATCTGATTCAGTTTCAGAAATAACAATCCATTTATTTTGTTCCGTTTCAGCAATCATATTCGATGAAATATTTACACTTCTATTATGACTAGATATAATTTTAATTAATTTGGATGACTTTTTATGTTTAGTAATTTTGATAACCCTTTCAAAGAATTTGTCTCGAACTAAAAGCAATATTGCATTTATTGATGAATCCAGTCGTCTACATTGCTTACCTTCTAAATAACAATATTTTATATTTTTATGGAGGGCTTCTAAATACATGTTAGTGTTTATACCAACATATTTTCGATTAAAAAATGCCCATTTTTCAACCCTTGAACAATATGTTGTAGCAAAATAATTACCAAATTCAACTGTGTCTAAATCATTTTTGAGGTCATTTAATATTTTTAGTAATTCAATATTAAATGCCTTTTCATCAGTTTCAAACATTAGAGATTTTAATGTTTTAAAAACTATAGCTTTTTTTTCATGGCAATGTATTTTTGATAGGTTTTTGTTCCAATTTTGTACTCAGAATTAATAAATATATAATATATATAATATTTAGGTATATAATACAAATATGATTTTAATTTTTCATTCATATGTTGTTTTTAGTTTATTTTAAGAAACAATTCTATGGACGAGGAAAACCAAAAAAAAAGAGTATTGTCAATATATAACGAAAGTCCCATGTCCAAATTGCGATGATGTAAGTACCTACAAGTAACTATATATTATTAATAAGGAATTATAATACATCTTTGTTTTTAATAAATAACAAATCAAGCGCAATTACATTTAACCAAAATATGTAACGGTTTTTCTTCTTTTTATAAAAATGCATTAATTGTTTTAAGAACTTATTCAATTTCCAAAAATATTATAATAAAAAATACCTATTATATAGGTGATCTAATTGAAAACATGTTGAAAATATTTCACATTGAATAAATTTTTTGTATAATAATTTATGTCTATTTTAAATATTTTAAAATTGATTAGTATAATGAATCATAACTTTATTGTAATATTGTCACCTAACTCAGTTTTAAAATTATTTAAGTCACAGAAGTACATTGAGATATATTGTACTACATGCAATCAATTGCACTGTGCCAATTAGTGAATCATAGAGCTCACAATTTTAAAAGCAAAGCTATGGAGGAGATCCGTTCAAATTTAATGAAAAATAAAGTTAACTTATGGTATGGTTAAGATTTTTATAGTTTCAATATATTAAATTGTTTATGAAATAATCTCTACTGTTTGAATTTTTTAAGAATAATATATTATCTATATTTTTTTAAACAGTGAAAAATCAAATTTTGCTTATCAAGTAAAATCATGCTTAGTGTCAAATATAACTACGCTAAGAACGCAGAAGCGTGAAATGAAAATAGAAATACAGAAAAAATTTGATGAGTAAGCATATTACCTAATTCGGTAAAAATTAAGCAATTTAAATATTTAAGCATGAAATATCTGCACCTACATATTATTATCATATTATTAACTACAATAACCTAACCTATGTAGGTATTCCGGTACTCGAGTAGATATACATAAGTTACATAACCTATATATATTATCACATAATACATTTGAAAAAAATCTAGGTCTACCCATTGGCCATTTCAGCTCTAAGCAATTTTGAATTTTCATAACGTAATAATATGTTTTTCGTAAACTAAGATTTATATTCTGCTCTCGAAAAGTTATAATGTGTACCTACTTACCTAATACCTACGTAATAGGCGGTGGCTAATAATATAAAAACAGTAAAGGTGGAATTTATAAAAATTTTAATCGATATATCTATATGTACCTCCAACCCTCATAATTTCTAAATGTTTGTAATTTCATATTTATTTCTACAAATAAATAGATTTTGATAGTGGTGAGTGTTTTTTTTTTCGAATAATAAATACATTTACGAATGAAATTTACATCGTTCAATGATACATCTCTGACATTTGATTGAACCACTTGACGCATTAATTTGAATGGACGTTCAGAATATTAGATATCGTTTTATTTCATTAACTTGTATTAACATTAAACACAGAATATTAAGACAAATATTATTGTCTATAAACATATTACAAGCACAAAACCATGTGTCGTGTACAATATACACGAGTATATGTGTTGTACAGTAACATAAATTATTATCTTTGGGACGAGGTGGCCGAGCGGTCCAACGCGTCGGCTGCGGCGCAGCCTTTCTGGGTTCGATCCTTGGTCACCGGGCGGCATTTTTCTTCGGGCAAGTCACGGTGTCCGGAGAATAAGTTCCGCCACCCCCCACTCCGGGGTATGGCAGAAACCTACGGGTGCCCCAATAAAAATTCTGCCAAACACTCACGTGTTCCTAACCGACCGTATCAACTGCCCCAACCCTACCGTACCTACCCTACCACAACGTCAAAAACACCATACAGCTAATTGCCGGGCTTACGATCAATAGAAAAAAAAAAAAAAATTTTATCTGAATAATTATTATTTTATTATAGAATGATAATAATATTATGATATGACACGATTTTCATGTCACAATATGTAATTTACAAAATAATATTATACGTTACAGGTTTCGAGACGAACTGATAATAAGCGAAGATAGAATGATGGGTTATGTGGAATCGTATTATAACATAAAATTGGAGTATTTGACTAAAAATAAATTGTTAATGGAGCCATGGAGGAATTAAAAAAAATACGATTTCTATTTGTATTTTTCTCAGTCTGCTTTGAAAAGGGAAAACAAGGCAGATCTAGACATGACAAAGTACGCAGCTCCTTTATCATTTAAATATATTAAATATATTAGATCTAATATGTAATCTGAGTAGGTTTTGATGTTAAAGGAATTCAACTCACCTGTTTTTTTTTTCATAAAAATTAACCCATCTTATGCCAATATTGTTCCAACTGTAATAGTTATCGGATAAATTCCTCATGAAGTTTATTAAAAATTACTTTTCACTTTTTTGAAATTCCACCGATCACTTATAGGTATACTGCACACATACTCGTGACTAGACTTCATCGGCAGTGGTAGCCTATAGCTAATAACCGGTGCTACCTTATTAGTGAACTGAAAAAAGCCCTATACATCCAAAGCCGTATTTTTTAAGCCCCGCTCCACAATGAAATATTTATATAATTTAAAAAAAGTCTAAATTATCTATTTATAATAACAATCTACAGTAACTACAGAAATATTATTCATCTACAGCCTTGGATTACACCACCTATATACCTACAAATCAAAAATAATACAACAATAATATCAATAATACCTAGATGCGTACTGTACCGTCGTCGTCTGTCTCAAGTCTTTATAGTAGGTTTTTCCGATTTCGGAAGTCAGGAAATCAATCTTTTGTAAGTAAATGGTAATTATAACGATACCCACAGAAAAATCAAGTTTTAAAAAAAAAGAAATGTTGTAACCTTTCTGATTTAAAACTCGGTTGACCTGCATCTTTCAAAAATTTCAGGGGCAGCCCAGGCACCCTAGGCTGCCACCGTATACACGTCTATGATTGCACACATATATGCACGCACGGACTTAGACATTTAGTTTATATTGAAATCCTTAAAAGCAGTGGGTATCGAATAATTGGACGTAAATACATTTATAGTTTATAAACAAACTTCCAGATTTTAATTGGCAGTAATTTATTACATATTTTCATTAAATTATCACATTTAGGTATCACAAAAATGTAAAAAAACTTATTTACGATTATGTACCTAGTTGCTTCTTATGTTTTTTCTTCGTCACCACAATAATAAAACGTTAAAATATTACGTACCACTACATTAATTCGTAAGAATCGCACGATAATTAAGACTTGTAGATTTGTTGATTTTTCAGTTTTTCATCGTTGTCGTAAAATAAGACTTCATCCAGACTGCATCAATTTCCACTATTACATATTACAATTTGGCGACTTTATTATAAATATTACATTTTTTAAGCAGATTGATTCGCCTGAAAAAAAATATAATTTTTATTTGCATTATTTCATGTACTATTGTACCCAAAAATCTACAGAAACATCTACAGACGAGTGGCCAAATATAAATGATATTTTTAAATGTTTAATTTTTAATTTTTCTTAAATAATCGATAGCAGTTTTTATTTGCACTTTTATTAGCACTTTTACGAAGAAAATGTGTCATCTATACGATCACTTTCTCTTAGCTGTTTATTATTTACGTATCTTACGTTTTAATAAATAATAATACTTTGTTATAGTTTAGTCAACAATCAACTGTCGAGTGTCAGAAAAGGTTTCATAATGGACATCCACATTAGATTCAACTAATACAAAATGTATTGAATTAAAAGTTGTGTTGGACGATACACTGCGTAAATTAATCAAATGTGAGTATACCTACATTATATATTTATACAGGGTGATTTTTTTTAAGCATGCTCATCACTCTGTATGTTTAAGTTATGCATGCATTCAAATTCTGATATTTGGAATTTTTAAATATACATTTTAAATTGAAGAACATATTTTCGAACATGATAGATTTTTCTGTACCTCTTAACGATGATCCTTTGACAATATAAAGTTTGTTTTTTAAAATTGGTTCTCCCATTTTTAATTGTATTAATAATTATTCAGCAAATATTTTTTTTGAGAATTTTTATGTATCTAAATCAAAATTCGAACAAGTAGATCTTAAGTTATACATAACTTAGTGACTACTGTACTAAGGATAATATTATGTATATGGTATTATGGTCATGCATTATGTAGATACCTATGGGGACTTCGATGATTTTAAAATTATAGTTACTACTATTGATCTAACATTATAAATAATATTTATAAAAATTATACTAATAAATAATATTTGTCTACATCTATCTAATATTACTTATCTATATAAAGATGGAGCGTGAAAATATCATTATACCTTATCAATCGAAAACGGCTAGTCCGATTTGGCTTAAATTTTTTTTAAATGTTTTAAAGATTTTAATGAAAAAAAATTTTGGAAATCTGGGTGTAAAAAATACAACAGTGGTGCAACAGTGTATTATAACGGGTTTATCTTATGTCATTGTACTCGGGGTTTTTTAACGATTATGGAACGATGCGATATGGAATTTCGTTAAAACGAAAAAAGAAGTGTTTCTTTATTTTTAACAGGTTTTTTTTTTATAATAATTTCAAAATTTTTAAACACTCAGGTGTACTAATAGCAAAATTAATTTTTTTCTTCAAATGGCAACCACTATATTTTTTAATGGATCCTTATAAAGGTTTTTTTTCTGAAAATTTTGATATTCAATCCATCAATTTTGGCTCTCTAGTAGCTTATATTTTTGTAAAACCATTTTTAAGAACTATTATCCTTAACATAAACATTTTAATCACTCAAAAACTATACTCATTAGAATTTTGATTTAATTCCATCGAAATTTTCAAGACACTCATCCGCTAAATAATTTGCAGTAAAAACGCTGGTTCTCTTTTGAAAAATCGATGTTTATATTGTCACAATAATACTAGATATTCTTAAATTAGTTGGCACAAAAAATGTCAGGAATTAAAAAATACTATGGTCTTTAGGTATAATTAAAAATTCTAAAAATAATAATTTAAATAAATAAAGGAAAAAGCAGGGTGATCAAGGTTAAAAAATCACCTGTAGGTACTTACCTATATTATAAGATAATATAATATAACATATCCCTTCGTGGCTTCGTCAAAAACGAATAGACCTAATGCTGTTAGTGTTTATTGGTTGATAATGCAGTTTATAATATTTATATATTTTTTAGCCGTTCAGTAGGACACGTGTTTTGGTCCTGCAGTGTGGTGTATTCTAAGCACCCCCCCCCCCCTACCAACTGACATACGACTATTATATGAGTGCCTACTACTGGATACTAACATTGTTTTTAAATACTATAAGCACCGTGTATATTTTTATAATCAATGTATATTATTGTTAAATTAATTTGAACTAATTTATGTTTGCATTTATAATTTCATATTTTCACCAGGATCTTATAGAAATAACTAATCAAGTCGATATACATTTTGAGGATTTAAACAATTTTCCTATTTAAATAATAAATAATACTATAGATTCAGATATTTATATTCAAAGTAATACTGGTAAGTAGGTTTTGTATCTTTAATGAATATAAATAAAGTTTATATTTAATTAATTAATTAATTTTTTTATTGTGATTATTTTAACTTTAATTATTATCAGAACACAATTATACTGAAAATGTTATGATTGAAGATATTTCCTTAAACGATTCAAATAAGGTACCTATTTATATTTATAAATTAGCCTAAAGAAAAATGCAAATATAATAAGTATTTTATATTTGTATGTCCAAATAGGTCAATTATGAAATAGAAAACATATTAAATTTATATTCAGATGGAAAAATGATTATAAAATATTACAAATTAAATAAAAAATTAAGCAATTCTATGAAAAATATTTTATCTACTGTATTGATAAAAAATGAACTTAAAAATGATCCGGAATTAAAAATTAGCAAAATAAGATTGGAAACATTATCTCAAGGTATGATGTTCTAACTTATACTGTTTCGTTATATAAATTTAAAAAAAAAATTAAATTTTTAGGCATCGTACAACTATTTAGCAATGAGATTAAATCAACATATTTTATTGGTTATTCTCGAGAAGGGTCCAAAATGAATAAAGGAAAATTACATAATAAATATTGTAAAAAACGACGAGAAATTAAAAAAAATTCACCAATAATAGTTACTTCAACTAAAAACCACCAACATGATTTTTCTCCGAATGTGATATCTGATGGTATTTTTTTTTTTTTTTTTGCTAATGGATATTGAAGTTAACTAATTGTTTTTACCTAATTAGGTATAGAGTTTGATGATGAAATTTGTTGGCTGAAAAATAATACAGAGCCAAATGAAACAGTTTATCCTTATTGGAAACTAACAGCACCTTATAGGCTTGGATCGAATATTGAAAATGAACTTAATATGTTTCCTGCTCTAACACTAAGTTCCTTGGGTCCTTCTCTCGTTAGTTAAAATTTTATTTTTAATGAAATAAGTTTAGTTTTAAATTGTAATTAATTAGGTAATTTGATAGTATTAATTATGAATTTTTTTTTTGTATTTTGGTAGATTGAATCAGATTTTAATTATTTATATCCATCAAAAACTATGGAGTTGCTCACTAAATTCGAACTATTTATTCAAAGTTTTAGAAAATATATAGATGATAATTATATACATTTTGGAACTAATGGTCTAGAGTATATTGCTGAGTTAAATAACCCAAAAAGACCTGTTAAGTATAATAACATTTATAAAATGGACTGGAACATCATCTGAAAACCTGCAGGGCATTAATAGATTTAAACTTTAAAGTTATAAACAAGTTACCTTTTTATGAAATTAATTACTAACTTCAGTTAAAATGTGTTTTATATTTTTTTTAATCAAAATTAAGTTAAGATCCCACATGATTTATATACTAACCATTTATATATAGTATGTATAGTATAGTACCAATTTATATATATAACCATCATATATAGTATAAATATATAATTAATAATGAATAGTATTAATTTCTGTATGTACGTACTACAGTTTGTATTATTAATCAGTTTTACAAATGTTGTGTTATCCTATGAGGTGTATGGTTTTTGGTTATATAATATATTTTATATTCAAAGTTAAGTTTAATTTTAATTTTTAAATATATTTTGTTATAGGTAATGAAGTCTATGCTGCTTTATGGTTGTTGCCACTGATTTTTCCACCACTTTGTATAAAAAATACTGTGAAAAATAATAAAAAGTATTCTTGGCGTACTTCTAAGGTGGAACAAGCTTGTTCTTTCATACGTTTCATTAATGTAAGTTATAAGTTTAATTATTTACAATATGGGCTTAACTAAAAAATTCCTTCAGCAAATTGTAGGTACTTCAAACCAAGCCTGGGTATAAAAAGTTATAGTTAAGTTAATTACTAGTTTTACTGTTTTTAAATTAAAACCATTTGGGTTATGCTCATTTCTATTAAAAATGTTTATATTTATTAACAGTCAATTCTCAATATCTTTATGTTATTAAATCAAAATGCTATACTTATTATGTATGTTTAATAGTTGGTAGCTGGAACCTACTACATAATTCTCTTTCATAAAAAATAAGTTAATAAATTAATTGTAAGTTTCTATATAATTTTTATCTGAACGGAAATAAAAAAAAAAAATAGCATGACTATAAACTTTGAACTGTTTTCTATCAACTTAGCTCAGTTAAAAATTCCCATTAAAATGTTCGGGGTAGCTTCAAACAATGATTTTAAGGTCGAAGTTGTGTATTGAATTTTCAAAAAATAAAAAATAAAACTATTGTATTAATATAGGTATTAATGATGAAAGATTGAATTATGTGTTTGTAGTTAGGTATTCATTTAATGTTTAACATTATTTATTTTAGAACGTAAATGATGTGAAAAATACTCAAGAATCGATCGTCAAGAAGGCATATACATTTGGTCTCACTGTACAACCATACATTTTTATTGTGGGTTCTATTTTTGAAGAAATTAATTCCGAAGAAAGAATCCAAAGTTTTTTGGGTATCAACAGCACCAAATACAAATTTGAAACGCCTCTCAAAGCAGTTGATACCTGTTTTAAATCGTTCTTTACATTGAACTATAAATACCCAGTCGAAGGAGAACAAGTATGGGGCTTTATTCAAAAATATTTTTTCGAAATAAACACAGACACTGATAAATGTTTTCCGCAAATGGATACAATTATCAATGATCTACGTCATTGTAATTAAGCATAGGTACATAATACATATTAACATACATACAATGTAAAAATATAATTAACAAAAATCGTATAAAAAATATAATTACTAAAATAGTATATGACCTAGATGAGAATGTGTGTAAAAATCAATTATTAAAAAGTATCTATGTGTAAATATAAATGATTATCTATTAGTATTGTTTAGTTATATAATTATAAGATAATGTTATTTAGAGAAGTAAAATACATCATTCTCAATTGTATAAGACACATTTTATTTTATTTTATTATATTATATAAGTAAGATGGGTAGGAACTCCGTATACCAGAAACGAGCTTGCTCAGTTGGTATACGTATCAGCTCTCATCACTATTATTGTAGTAATTTAACTTTTGTAATTTGACTATTGTATTATTGTATTGAAATAATGATATTGATTTTGCTGAAATAAATAAATAAATAAATAAATAAATAAATAAAAATAAATAAAATTATCTTTTCAAGTCAAAGTTGTCAAATAATTCATAACAGATTTATTTAGAATTAAATTTTAAAACAATTATGCCTTCTTGTTTTTTGTGTAATAAAAGGTACATAATATTCAACAACACGATCATGAATTATTAATTAACAATAAGCAGTTACACCTGAAAGCGTTTCTGATAATTCAATTTCATTGTATTAATAACAATAATTGAAGTTTTTGCTAGAAAAGTAGAAGGACTCAATATAGGATTCCGTTTACTGTTTTTCATAGAATGATTCTTGAAACGATGTAGGTATACATAATATCATAACATAATAAGGTGAAATTATTTTTTGCAAAATCTAAAATCTAAATTCAAATTATTGTATGGATAAGCTATTGAGTTCAGAAATACTTTAACGTTTGTTAGTTTGCAATGATCAAATATAATACAATATTTTGCTATAGAATTTTTGCGTCCTTCAACATACATCGTCAAAATAATGTACAACAGGTATAAAAAAAATTAAAAAAAAAAAATCAACCAATATTATAATAAACATATACAGAGTATGGTACAGAAAGGGTACAGAGTTTACAATAGTGATTTTAAAGTGATAAAAAAATTAAATTAACAAAATATCATGGGAATTTTCTTATTTTATTGTATTCACTATTCAAAAACTAATAACTGTAAGTATACCTACCTACTTGAAATTTTCACCAAACTTTTTTATTTTATTATTTTCTATACATGGAAATTGAAAATTGAAAATAAAAATCAACTATTAATACTTAAATACTTTTCTAAATTTACATATCTAGACAGTAGACACCTCCCTACTGTTCAGCAGATTACTAAGCACTTGTAAACTTTTTTATATATAATATTAGTGCGGGGGGACTACCTACCTTGTGATTTATCTTAAAAATTATGAATCTATATAGTGTAACAGATAGAACTGACTTTTGGAATAACTTTAGTTCTAATCAATATTTAAATTTTTTTTTTATTTATAATTTATAGTCACTCATGTTACAAGTATATTATACAAAAAATATTTTTATTTTTTAATACTAAATATAATCAAAATACCTTAAATACCAATTTCTGAATCTGATTATAAGAACAATTTTGATAGTAAGAACATTTATCTAAGTCAAGTAGTTTGTTTATTAGAATTTTTAATATTTCAATATTTTTTGATTAAATGAATTTGGAAAGTGTTAACTTTTTCAAAAGTATTTTTTTCGGGAATTTGCTGACATGAGTATATTTTTTAAATTATTTACTAATCATATAATTTTAAAAAAATTTGTCATACGTTAAAGTAGCATCGTTTTTTTTTCGTCAAGTCTTTCTGTTACAAATTGTATAGCCCCTTCACCCAATCAAAATTCCTGTCTACGCCACTGGTCATACGATTATTGAATAAATTTATTATTTACGAACAATGAAATTCATGTATAGGTAGTAGGTACTTAGTCTTAACTATACAGATAAACGTTAAGATTGTATGAAATTATTTGAAAATGATCATTAAACAAATTTGTGTAACTATAATATCATATTCGATGGGTGACTATATAATAATCTATGTAAAAATCTAATTTGCCAACACATATTTTGTAAAACACATTATCAACATTAATAATAGGTAAGTAAGGGATAAAATAATGATGTCGGAAGCTTGAAAATTTAGAACTAAAACGATATCTGAACAAAATAAGTACTTACCTACGTTATAATATAATTATTATATATTACAATACTCTTATTAGTTATTCATTTATATCAGCAAAAATTATGGAAATTATAAAAAAGTTGTAATGTGACAAACTATACTTGTTGTGTTATTATCGGTACCTAATTACATATTTTTCATATCGCCGTACCTACCTACCATTAAAAATTGTTGTTGGCTACAGACCGCACTCCTGACTACAAAGTATTTTCCCATTCATGAAATAGAGAAATATGTTTATTTAAGAAGTGGTGTATTGTCATGGTATATTATGTGAGAAATGTAAAAAATTGTGGTTTATTATTTTGTAATATTTATAGATATTTGAAATTATTTACTAGCTGATTTTAGTTTTATTTTCAAAATAGCACGAAGAGTTCAATCGGATTACACACACTAATGTTCATTTACTTCTCACCAGCGACTGGTAAATTTTAGTTTTTACGGTTCCGGTTCCGGTACTTAATTGTTTTATTAAGAGGTTATGGTTACGGTTCCCGTTTATCAAAATGAATTTAACAGTTTTAGATAGGGTTCTAGTTGAAACAAGTATTAAAGATTACAAAAATGTATATATTTTATTTATTCTTTAGTATGTTCAAATTAAATGTTTTATATACCTAGGTACATTAAAATATATTAATTTAAAAATATGGGTTCCGGTTCCGGTTATTTGAAAATATTCAAATTCGGTTCTTTTCGGTTTGATTCTAGTCCCTGTTTCTCATACATTGACACAGCCAAAATGAACATGTAATATTAAATGCCTAAACACTACTCCTTAAAACATGGCAATGGTATGCTTCAGCCCCTTTAATTATTATTACATGCTTTTCTTTAACTCACAATGTTTCATTCCTGTTGTCTTCAAATCTTGCGCGCTCGATTTGAGGCACTTATTTATTTATTTCTATGTCTATACCAATTTTCAGAATTTTTCATCGTAAATAAGTGCCTCAAATCGAGCGCGCAAGATTTGAAGACAACAGGAATGAAACATTGTGAGTTAAAGAAAAGCATGTAAAAAAGAGACGGTTTGAATAAACTTCTTTTCATAATATTATAAATAATATTGTAAGCCACATTGAAAATCCAAACGATAAAAAACTGACATGTTTGTATTTGTGCCCATCACAACTAATAGGTATAGCTTAAGGATGTGTAACCTTCCTTTCATAAATTCTTAATTTTAATGTAAGTTTTGGATAAAGAAAATATCTAGCTTAAATAAATAAATTAATAGGTATGTATTATTGAAAAAACAGAAAATAAACCTTTAAATACCTAGTTGTTTTTCCTGAATAAGTAGATACACGACAAGTAGGTACCTATTATCTATTTACCTTAACTTAATGAATGATCGTGCTATTATGGTAAAGTACCTATACTTTAAGATAAATAATTACCTATTTATCTTGATACATCATAATTTGATATGTAAATATCTAGCTTAAATTCAGAGATTTGTTCATTAGAAAGCACTTTCGTTATATTTTGAAATCGATGATAGCTTTTATTTTTAACCTTATATAAATATGTTGGTAAGTATATAATTTATACAGTCGAGTCGTGATAACTCGAAGTTGAGGGGGATAAAAATTCACTTTGAGGTATGTATTATTCGAGATATCTAACTAATTTATTTTGGTACCATTTTCTAGAAAATTTTACCCCAAAATTTTCGAAAACACAATTCGAGTTGTCAAGTTTTTCAAGTTATCGAGGTTCGAGTTATCATGAACCGACTGTATTATTAAATAATATGAATTTAAAATTATAAAAAGTAATATTCATTAAAAATATTACATAGTCGACACTCACCATTTCTTAGATTTTAACCTACCTTAATATTTATCATCTCAACGAATTTATTTGTGGAAACACTGCATTACAGTTGAAACAAACAATGAATAAAGTTCAATTTATTATTTGAACGTGGCCCGTGGGAAGTACTTAGGAGGTTATCAAATATCTGTAGGGCCAAACAAAGCAATATAGGGAAAATATTACGAACTAATAATTACATTAAACGGTCAGACTATTATTGTATTATAGATACATTTATCATTTGCATGTTTATTAAAAATCATATACCTAGATAATAATTTCATAATTCTTGTCACGTGCCATTAAGCCGTGAACTTATACCTACAAAATATGTTGTTATTTTTTCTTTCTAAAAAGTATTGTTTTGCGGGACTTTGTTCATATTATTATTTACTATGGATTCTAAAATAAAAGCGTTTTCCCCTGGCCCAACAGAGTGGAAGCACTGAAAGCACATGGCTCCACCCTCGTGAGCATGCTAATAAGCTGCGGATTTATGCACAAACGGAAATTAAAGCTGCTAATTCCAGTAGGAGGGGTGATAAAATGTATCTGATTTGAATTGAGAAACATATCAACATTTATGTTTCAATATCAAAAATGTGATAATCGGGGATAAACGCATGAAATGTTCGGGTCGTGAGGTTTGAAAAAATATTATAATCTTTGTACCTATATTAAATGATAGGTAGGTACATCATTGGTGTTATTGATATTTCGTGGGGAGGTTAACCCTTCGAGGCGAAACAGATGTTTTCAAAAAATGTCCGGGTTTGTGCACTATACGTCGTTCTATACTAGCCATAATGAGCATATTATTAAAAATAATTAGGTATAGGTTTATTTCCCCATCCATTTTAAAAACAAATTAAAATTAACTTCGTAGAACTGTATATTTCAAATGAGAACGTACGAGGCGGAGGACGATAACATAATATTAAACAATAATATTCAAATAGTTAAATTAAACGGCTCAATCCGTTGTTATTATAAATATTATATCATTATATTGGTATAAATCTAATATTAGTCATAACTACTAAAAAACAATTAAAACAAGTGTAAAAAAAATGAAATTTATCTAGTTAAATGTATTGTTGTATTTATATTTATCTATGTGACGATACAGGTGCGTATCACCACGTTTCTCCCTGACCAAATGTTAATGTAATTTGAATTGCCTAAATATTACTCCTTAAAACATGATACGCTGGAACGCCCAGCTGCACTGACCCAATTGTAAGTTGTAACCTACAACTATAAGTCTGTACCTACAGCAGAGCGACACCCGCTTAATATCTATTATAACCTCTATAGAAAATAATATTTATTGATGACATAATGACCTTTATGGAGGTAAATACAAAATATTATATTTTTGTATTTTAAAATTACTGAACTACATTGACTACTGTACCGAGTGCCCATTAGTGGAGGTCCTCTCCTCACCCCAAGACGAAAGTCAAATTATAGTATTTTTTGAATTTTAAATAATAAACTATTAATTGTACTAATGATATTAAAATACAAGGAATTATTCGAAAATGATTGTACTCACCTGTCCAGCAAAATGCACTCATCCTTGAATATTTGCTTAGAGCTTCAAATCATTAGACATTGATGGTAACTATTATTTACGATATATTATAAATTAATTATTTTTAAGGGGCTAAAGCAGACCATGTTTTAAGGAGCAGTGTTTAGGTAATTAATATTACACGTACATTTTGGCTGTGTTAATGTGTGAGAAGTAAATGAACATTAGTGTGTGTAATCTGTTATCGCACTTTTGGCGACGGAATTTGAATTCCCTGATTTCCGATTTATTTTGTATTGCCGTAACATCTATCGTATTATTTCATTTCCGTAGTCATTGACTATAATTGATTTAAAATCGTAGATTCTTAAGATTCTTATAAATGTTCTAACACCCATTCGCATGTCAGTGAACACGAAGAAAATACTTTTGTTCCGGCTGTAGGGCAGACATTTGATGTAAACAGTACCAAAAAGAGGGACACATTTGCACCTTGTTACTATAGACTTATATTAATTTTGAAAAGACGAGCGTACTCGTTATTCTTTTTTCTAGGTTTTCTCGGAAATATGTTTACTACTTCATTTTTAGTCAATATAATACGATGCATAGTAAGTTTATATTTTTATCAAAATACATTTTTACGTACACAATTGTTATAAGGCTATAGGCTATATTATAATATTATATGAATATGAGCATGGACCATCGAACATTTTTCAAAATGTTTAAGTGTATGAGTCATTAGTATGATTAATTAATTTATAGTTGGTAGGTATAGTTAAGTTGTACGTAAGTTAGATAGGTACCTAACGTATAATACACATTATTAATTTTGAGCACAGTTTTTATGTGTACATGTGCGTACGTAGACATAATATTATGTACCCACCAAGTTTCTATTATTTCTTAATAGATCAGTTTTATGATGCTTTATATTGTGGACATGTGTTTTAGTAATGTTGTAGTCAGTAAACCATGGTAATAGTCATTGATTACAAATAATTAAGGCTAGGGACTTCATGCCATTAAAATCCTTAAAATATGCATTTATTTGTGTCCTAATTTTTCTATAATTATTTATATTTCGATATTATTTATATTTATAACGATGGCGATAAACTTATCAATGTGTACCTTCCTAAATCAATTAAACTTAATAACGATGAGATTCTCGAGTTTAATTCGAGGGTCTACAAAGGTTGTAAGGGGAGAGCGTTTGAAATACTAATAATACGAATAATTCAGGATATAATACTTTGTTTATTTCTGTACGTTTAGCCGTTCTGGATAAATACAGAACAGACATACAGACAGACAATCAGACAAGATACGAAGTCAAATAAAAACCTTTAAAAATACTATACAACTGGTACAAGTCAAAAGACATAATTTAATGTAGGTAGGTATATACATTGCTTTATATCATAAATCATATCATAATATATTCATATATTTTAAGGACATTACAACACAACATTTTTTTTTTTAAGTTTATTGATGGATTATTGTAGTAGAAATAATGAAAAATATTTTTGTAAAAATCCGAAATCAAAAAAATTATTATTTATTGAGATAAGTCATAGAGCCGACAAGTGAGCAGCAACCCATGTCTTACGTGTTAAAGTAGTTTGATTTACTTAATGATTTTAATAACTTACGATAGTATTTCAGAATTTGGTTTTTCATAATCATTATGTATATTATATTATAATTTTATAGCTAAGTCTTTGAACTGTTCAACTACCTATAGATATCATTAAAATAATCTGCTAAATAATTTAATTTAGCTTAGCGACTTTAAAATACTTGGTTAGTAATACACTATACCTTTTTCAATGATAGTACCTACAGCGACTATTTGTACTCATTATGCAATAGTATTTTGAAGTTTTTAACTTAGTCACCAAGCTAAGTTCAATATTATTTAAACATAAATTATATTTATAGTTCAAATACTTAACTATAAATTGGTATAACAACTTTTAGAGCCGTTTTTTTTTACACGGAGTTTGGCGGAGTGTTTTTAAAGGGATATCACTAATTTTTGGTTGATACATTATTATTTGTATAAATCATTGTTACGTGACTAGAAATAAGTAGTAACGTGCTTTAATTTTAATAATATGATATCGTGATTGAGAGTGTAGGTTGCCGTAGTATGAGCAGTAGTGGGCTGGATAAGCTGTGGATCGGGGGGACAATATTATATTTTATGATATTTATGTCACATATATATAATAGGTATAAGAAATAGGACTTAAAAGTGCTTGAACATTTTTGGTTGTTACATTTAAGCCATCCAACTAATATGCTTGCGAGTTCCCATCTGCATAATATTTCTCCCTATATTTCTGATCGATGAATATCTTATATCATTATATTTATTTTAATTTTGTATATTTATTAATCGCCAAAAAGCAAATATTTTTTACCAAAACAATTAAAATATTTATAAAAACAATTCAAATGCAGATACTTAATAATACAGATATAATAGACAGTAGAACAGGTAATAACATAAAATTACCTTATATATCACTATCCAGTACAAAAAGTGCTCCCGATTATATGGTCAAAACTATATTCAACAATTTAGGAAATGATGTAAAGAGTCTAATAAAGTATGAATGTGAAAATCAGTCTAATAAAACCAATGTAAAAAATATAATTAATAAAAATCGTATAAAAAATATAATTACTAAAATAGTAAATGACCTAGATGAGAATGTGTGTAAAAATCAATTATTAAAAAGTATCTATGTGTAAATATAAGTGATTATTTATTAGTATTGTTTAGTTATATAACTATAAGATAATGTTATTTAGAGAAGTAAAATACATCATTCTCAATTGTATAAGACACATTTTATTTTATTTTATTATATTATATAAGTAATATGTGTAGGAACTCCGTATACCAGAAACGAGCTTGCTCAGTTGGTATACGTATCAGCTCTTATCACTATTAATGTAGTAATTTAACTTTTGTAATTTGACTATTGTATTATTGTATTGAAATAATGATATTGATTTTGCTGAAATAAATAAATAAAATAAAAAATAAATTTAGTACAAGTATTATATACTCTGTTCCAAAAGAGAACGGTCACTTTTCGAACATACAACTTACGGCTATGGCAGTGCAAAGGCCCAACATCCACCACCTTGCTAGCAGACGTTTCTCGAAGATGTTGACGATTGCCGGCTAGAAAAAGAGAGGGGAATTTTGGCCTTTGCACTGCCGCAGCCGTCAGTTGTTTACGCGAAAAGTGACCGTTCTCTTTTGGAACAGAGTATAGTACATATTATACAGGTAGGTTTAGTTAAATTAAAAATTTTAACATTCTTGAAGTATAAAAAGTTTACATAATTTTGAGATTTTGATGAGTTTTATCAACACTTGAACTTAAAATGCTTATAAAAAAATTAATGGCTACATATATGATGTATCTTTAACATAGGCGTAATTTCAATAAAGAAACTAAGCTCTGAATATTCTGGACTTTAAATTAAATTATAACTATATGAGGAATTTATGACTTTTTTGAGCAAAAATGTTTTATGACGATTTAACATTGAATACTTATATTGTATTAGGTACATTATATAACAATTAATACAATAGTCAATTTTAATTTATTAAAAATTGAAAACCACTTTTTTATATTTTATTAAAAAAATATGACGAATAAATATTAGTAGGTACCTATGCAAGGTGTAACAGAAAGACTTAAAGAAAAAAAACGACTCTACTTAAAAGTATGACAAAAATTGTTAAAATTAAATTAGTAAATAATTTAAGATTTAAGGGAGCTGCACCGTAGCATATTTAAAGGAGTACTATTTAGGCAATTCATGTGACATATAAATTAATACTGTATCTGTGTAGGAGTAGTAAATGAACATTAGTGGGCGTAATCCGTTATCGTTTCCGAGAATCGCTGCACGTCGATTCGGGCAACCGCGCCGGAAACAACTCACACATGGATGTTTTAGTTATTTTAATAATGCATAGGTACTAACTACCAATATTCAGAAAACATTTCCACAAGTAGGTATAAGGAAATATAAAAATCAAATATTATATTTAAACAATAAGCTGTAAGTTTAATTATAATATATCATTCTTGATGATTAATTTTTAATATAAATGAACACAATTTAATTAGGTTGTTTTGAATTTGAAATTAATTTTTAATGCGAAATGTCGCATGTGTCAAGGCAGTTGTGTGTATGTTGTTTTCTTCAAAATATTATTGTACTTGATGTTCTTTCTAATTGGCAATTGCATCTGAAAAAATTGTTTTTAACTTTTATTTAATTTAAATGTTTAAATATATTATTTGTTCGTAGCTAAAACAATATGGTATTATAATTTATATTTAATATTTGTTGTACACAGATAACATTTAATTTATGTTAGAAACCTATTTATGTTATTCACAGATTAAATTAATTTTTAGTACCTACACAGTGGCGTAGCCAGGGGGTGGTTTTAGGGGTTCAAACCCCCCCCCTTGGCCTTAAAAAAAAAAAAATGTTTTTATTGTATGATTTTAATACTTTTATTTTTATTATTATTTAATATTATTTTAGTATTTTCTATGTACGGCTGTGGGACGCTATTCGGTGATCGTCGCGTGCTTATCGCACCGACGACCGAACGATATCACATCTACTCAGAATTATATAAACATATGTATATGTCTATGGCGTGTATCGTGTATGTATGACCCGACGACAGCGACGGGTAATATTGTTCTATTTATATTTTTATTAATTATTTGATGCAGTTATTGATGGATTATCAATTATTTCTACATGGCCAGACAGAGAATCGTCATCAGGAGCTTATCAACTTTTGTGTGCTATTAAGCAACCTGAATTTATTTTGGCAACACATCTGCTAGCAAAAGTATTTAGCATAAGTGTACCTCTTAGTAAACTTCTTAAAATGCAAAATATTGATTTGATTGAAATTTGAAGCCATGTCTCTGGCAGATAATGTATCTGATGTGTTAAAAAATATCAGAAATAATGCAGATGAGGATTTTAAGAAACTATTTTTGAAAGTGAAAGAAAAATGTATGTCACTTGATATTGAAATAACTTTACCTCGTTTAACAAACATACAAAAAAATCGGTTTAATGTAAAAACTACTTGTCCAAATGAATACTATAAAATATCATTGTTTATTCCATTTTTAGATAATTTTATTAGTCAACTTCATGATATGTTCATTGCACATAAATCTCTAATTACCAATTTTTGCTGTCTCTTACCAAACAATAATTTGCCAAATAGAGAAGAAAACATAAAAAGTTTGGCAGAAAAGTATAGTGAAGATCTTCAATGTAGTTCAGATTCAGTAATTGGAGAAGTATTGACATGGACACAAAAATTTGTTGGAACAGAAAAACCAAAAAATGCATTAGAAGCTCTTATAGCATGTAACCCACTCATTTTACCATCTACTTATAAACTTCTCCAAATAATAGCTACACTTCCCGTAACTACAGCAAGCAGTAAAAGGTCATTTTCTACGTTAAAAAGACTTAAGACATACCTTAGAAATACTATTGGAGAAAACAGATTAAGGGCCGTTCTTACAATGTCCGGTAAAGTGTCGGTTAACTCTAACCGACTGATAACAGATTTTATTACCGGCAGAATTCTTCCGGTTAAGTGTCGGTTAACTTTAACCGGACGTCGTAAGAACGGCCCTAAATAGTTTAGCACTACCAAATATTCATCGTGAAATTATTTTAACAACAGATGAAGTTCTTAATGACTTTGCAAAAGACTCAAGAAAAATAAGATTGCTATAGCTTGTAATTTATAATGTGAAAAAATATATTAACTTTAATATAAATATTACAATTTAAATTTGTTTTTATTTTCTATTTTTACTTGTTTATAATAATAAGTCAATAAGTATGTACTGCGTGTTTAATATTAACATAAATAAATATAATTATTATTCACCTTCAGTTAATAAAAAAAAAATGTATTACTAAATAAGCGTATATAAGCGTATAACTCGGTACATTTTAGCGCATTTAGTTTTACCACTCCTGAGCAATATATTTTAGAGTTGAGCAAAAATAAAAGTCATTAACCCCCCCCCCCCTTGGGTAATTCCTGGCTACGCCACTGTACCTACAAGTTACTTTCCTCCATCAGGACTATAATATGCGATTGGAGTTAATTAAATTGGTAAATTTAGTAAAATTATTGTGATTTTTGTCACGTATTAGTAATTTTTAATTAAGGGGGCTGCAACGTAGCATATTTTAAGGAGTACTATTAAGGCAATTCATGTGACATATAAATTAATACTGTATCTATGTGTGAGTAGTAAAATTGAAAATTGTAAATCGACTTTGTGTAAAAAATTTAAATCGGACATTCCGAAGTATGTGTAATTTACCACTGCTTATTGGTCTAAAATACGTGCGCTGCAACCCCCTTAATATTATGCTAAATACCATTTTATTTTATTAAGACGTGATCAATTTACAATCGTATTGTGTTTAACAGAAGCTAATCATCACCTAACTCTCTCAAATTATTTGGATTTATATTTTAATTATACTTCTGCATATATTGCATATATGTAGTTAATTAGAGTTAAAAAGTAAGTTTGATTTTAAATTATATTCGTAATATTCTAGTAAAATAACGAGAGAATTATTTTAATTTGAGAGAGTTTTTTAATCAAAAATATAAACAATACAAAAATTGTAGAAATAACCAAAAGTACAATTTACAATTATTAATAATATAATAGTCTTTAAGTCCAAAATTGTATTATAATTTATAACAATACCTGAATAAATATGTACTAATATTTTTACCTAATTATTATGGATCAACATAAATCCGTAAAGTTACCGGCTTACCTACCACTCCACGACGCGACGGTTTGATACATTATTTGGGAAGGTCAAAAATTCCGGAAAATGTATAGGCGGAAAGTATAAATTCTGGAACTTATCAAATGTCTGGAATCTAAAAACCTAAAACAAGATTTGGCCGGAATATATAATTCCGGAATATTTTAATTCCGAAACGTATATTCATCCAGACCGTATAAACCCGGAATGAACTTGTCTATATCGTATTCAAGTATAATCCCGGGAATTAATTACCCGGACTGTATATTCCAGAACTAAAAACCTATAATGGTCAATGGATCGATAATATAGAATATCAAAAAGGTTAAGGGGATTTTGATGACTTTACCGCACGGCACTTTTTGAGATTTCAGTGCAGGCGTGACAAAAAAAATGATAATTCGTTATGCAAGGGGGTTTTAATATGAATATAAGATGTAACCAAACGTTTATGTAATTATGTCTTGTAAGGATCGTGATATAAAATGCATTATCTGGTTGTGCAAGGAATACGCGTGATATGCGCACTTTACAGCCGGCTGAACGGAATAAGGTAACTTTCCAATGCTTTAACAGTTATTGAAAACTAAAATATCGGTGCAGGCGTGACACAAAATTATTTATATTTCATTTTAATAGAATAAGTGCACTTTTATAGTCTCTGGTAATAACAACAACCTTCCTTTAGTTTTCAAAATATTATAGTATGATATTATTATATTAATCTCTCAACATTCACTGAATATGGTTTAGCCGGAACTAGGAAGGCAAAAATATTACACAAAAATAAAATATGAATTGATGTATAATACTATAATACTATAATACTATGCAACATAATAAAGGACAACACTTTTTATACATTTAAGAGAATAAAAATCATACTACATAAATATACATAAAAGTATTTAGATAGGTACATTTACTTAAATACATAACAAGACTGGATATAGGCTTATTTGGTGTTTCTGTGTTCCATATTATTATGTTGTATAGGGAAATGTGAGTACTCAGTACCCACTATTCAATCACTACCAAATTTGGATCTAAAATATGAAATTAAACAGATAAATGTATAAATCAAAAATCGAAATGGAAAAACCCGCTTTATTGACTTCACACCACATCGCCACTGCAGGTAATGCCGGATGACATTAATATAAATACATAATGTAATAGTATAATGTATAACGGTTTGGGGCAGTAAAAATGTTTTAATTAACTACTTACATGGAATCTTGTTTTAAATTTTAAATCCTTAGCTATAAAAACTAAACATTTTTTAATTTATTAATTACAATGATTGATAATTTTTAAGATTTTTATATATTTTGTTAAAATTCGAACTTTAAATGATTATAATAAAAACGTGTAACTATATAATCTTAATAATTTTCAATTGCTATTATAACAATATATCAGGAGCGTTGTACTAAATTTTTAAAAAAAACTATAAAAATTGAAAACTGAAAATGTCCTTAAACGGTTAAAAAAGAATCAAAATATTTTCAAAATTGTATGGTGTATAGGAAATGCTAATATAACCATTCAGTGAAGTTTTCATGTATCTACAGTTATTCGTTTTTGAATTACAACAAATTAAGGAAATCGCTACATGAGAAAACGAGTGAATATCCAATATTGTAAGATTATGAACTTTAAACGCTCATAAAAATTTAATTTTATGAACTGTAGATACATGAAAATTTCACTGAATGTTTATATTAGGATTTCCTATACACCATACAATTTTGAAAATATTTTGACTCTTTTTGAGCTTGTTGAGTACATTTCAGTTTTCAATTTTTTTAGTGTTTTTTTCTATAAATATCAATAAAGTTTTATGTGTTGGGCCAAAAAGTGTAAAAATTTAATACATGGTTCTTGATATATTGTTCCAATATCAGTTGAAAAATATTAAAAATACATAGTCACGATTTTTTTTATAAGCATTTAAAGATCGAATATTGACACAATTTATCAAATTTAAAGTTGAATAATTACTTTGAAGTTAAAAATGTATAAAAGGTTCAACTTTTATATCTAAGGACTGAAAATTTATCACAAGATGTAAGTAGTTAATTCTATTTCCGAAAAATCTAAAAACTACATACACAGTTGATTTTAATAGGCATTTTAAGTTCAAATTTGGACGAAATTACATATTAAAATCAATATAAACAATTTTGGTTTTTTGTTGTAATTTAAAAATATTACTCGGGGATATATGAAACTGAAAAATCAAAATTATTAAGAAGTATGCTCAATGATAATACTGTGCATATTTATTTTTATTACCATTGATATGTATATAATATATCCTAAACCTACACTCACATACCGTTTCCGCCTTTGTCAAAAACCGATTTTGCTTAAAAATTCCCTTTTTTCCTTTAATTTTAGGTTGTTTTTCCCGGCGCTTGTGAAAACTAATGGTAATTTCAAATTTTGACCTCCCCAATGCACCAACGATATTCACTTTAAAATCGAACAAGATACTGATGTGGAATATCGAAGCATTATTTCGACTATTTATCGTGTACACAGACACAAAAATAAAAAAAATTAAACAAAAATCAAACATCATTGTAAAATCAATACATTTATCGTTCCACTCAGAATCTTAAAGTAGAGTCTGGATTATTACAGGAGTGAATAAATATATAGTTGAAAACAATAATTTTTTTTTTAAATTTAAAGTTAGTTTCCAACTATTTAAATTGTTGTGTACCTAGGTACAGTATATTGTACTTAGATCCAGAGTTGCCTTTTATGCAACCCATCCCAATTTATATCAGAAAAAAGAAAACAGGTGGTATCAGCATAATATATTACCATTGCACCATGACCACCTACATTTAAATCACAAACACAAAAAAAAAATTATGTTTGTACAATATAATATGTACAAGTTAAATAAAATTGGATCCAATACACCACAAAAAATGTTTAAAGGTGTGCAAGTTAATGAAAATAATTAACTGTAGCAAGAAAAGATAATTCAACTAAATTGCCTTCAGTTAAGTTAAAAGTTAATAAAAAAAAATTTAACCAGATAAGTTTAATATAGAAAATAAAATTAACTTAACTTAGTTAAAAAAAACTTTATTTTATAGTTACGATATTTCTAAGTCATAAACTGCCCTAGTATTTTGTTATACACAAACATTTACCTAGACGTTTAACACTGAGTACAAAATTAGATTATTATAATATATAATTCGAAAATAAATAACTATTTATTAATTACTATCTGTTAGTATCTTGAAGTATATTTTTTTTTAAAAATGGACTTATAACAAGTGTGAGGTAATAATAGGTATGCGTGTGTGTTGTTTTTGCAATGAAATGACAGATTTGAATTAGCCGTAATTAGCAAAGGTTGACAAGTTAATGAAAATAATTAACTGTTGCAAGTTATAAAAAAAATAAATTTATAAAATGTTCAACTTTTATAACTAAAGATTGAAAATTTAAAACAAGGTTCCATGTAAATAGGTAAATATATAAATTACTTTATTCACAATAATAATATTATCAAATATACTTAGTAATATCATAGGCTGACTGACCGTTTTCGCTCAGAAACAATTTTTTTTATACAATGATATTTTTTTTTTTTTTTTTATTAGCTTCTAGTTAAAACTATGATAGCTCGACAATTACAAAATTTTTACAAGTACAAAATTTAACATTACAATATGATATTTATTAAAATATTACAGTAATAATATGAATTGAAGACCTATAAGGTACAATAATTACATTACATAACTGGCGATTAAAAATATTTTAATTCAATTTAATTAAGTGATAAGTAAGGTACTATCGGACTATGCACCAAGTTGTTTATTTAAAACAGCTGAAAGGAGCGTAATGAGGGGAGAGATTAAAGAGGAAAGTTCTGATATAAATGTAGTTAGTGGCTTAACAATTGCGTGAATATTGGGTAGAGGTATATTTTTAGAATTAGTGACGGAGGCGTAAGAAGTTTTGGGAGGGTGAGGGTTAGTTTGGAGATGGAGAGAAGTGAGTACTGGAGTCGGAATCTGTAGTTTTGATTGAGTGGATTTGCGTCGTTTGAGAAGAGCTTTGTAATTGGAAGTATGATTACCCAAACAATGATATTATATCATTGAATTCCAATTTAACACCATACATTACAGTGACCCAATTGTAACCTACTGTACAGCAGAAAGACATCTATTTACCCACTTTTTTTTCTATTTCTATTTATAATTATCTTTTTACGACTAAGAATGTCTTATTTTATTAAATAAAAATAAAAAAAACTGAAATCCCAAGCTGATTCATCTTTAAAGTTTTGTATTATATTCAACACTTCTTTAATTTCAATGGGTATTAAAAATGTTTCATTAAACGAATAATTACAATTTTTTTTTCTAGTTACGATATTTTTAAGTCATAAACTGCCCTAGCATTTTGTTATACACAAACATTTACCAAGAAGTTTAACTTTGTGTAAAAATTAGATTATCATAATATATAATTAGAAAATAAATAATTAATTATTAATTTTATATTTATTAGGTAGTAATCATGCGAAGTATATTTTTGAAAAAATGATCTTACAACAAGTGTGCACTAAGCCATCAATAATAATATGTGTGTGTTGTTTTTTCACTGAAATAACAGATTTGAATTAGCCGTAATTATTACTAATTAGCAAATGTGGACAAGTTATAAAAAAAATTAATTTATAACCTGTTCAACTTTTATAACTAAGGATTGAAAATTTAAACCAAGGTTCCATGTAAATAGGTAAATATATAAATTACTTTATTCACAAAAATAATATCGTCAAATATACTTGGTAATATCATAGGCTGACTGACCGTTTTCGCTCAGAATCTTTTTTCCAAAACAATGATATTATATCATTGAATTCCAATTTAACACCATCCATTACAGTGACCCAATTGTAACCTTCTGTACAACAAAGCGACATCCATTTACCCACTTTTTTAGATTCTGAGTGGAGAGAGTAAAGCAAGTAGTTTTACAAAGGTATTTATTTTTTATTTATTTATTTTTTTGTTTTATATCCTGTATACAAAATTTCTATCAGAAGGAGTCCTTCAATTTCAACATAATATAGTACCTTATCTTTTAGCAAATTGGATCAAGATGGTACTTTAAACAGGCCATTTCTCGATTTTCTCAATAGTTAGGCTCTTGATATATTATTACAATATCAGCTGAAAAATATTAAAAATACATAGACACAATTTTTTTTATAAGCATTCAAAGAACGAATATTGACAAAATGTATCAAATTTAAAATTGAATAACCATTTTGTAGTTAAAAATGTATAAAATGTTCAAATTTTATATCTAAGAATTGAAAATTTAAAACAAGATTCCACGTTAATAGTTCATACTGTAACCAAAAATATAAAAAATACATGAACAGAACACAGTTATTTTTTACAGACATTTTAAAATCAAATTTGGACGAAATTACATATTAAAAAAACCTAGAATACCTATTTTAGTTATTTCGTTGTGATTGAATAATATTATTCGTGGGTACTTGAAATTTCTAAAGTGTATTATTATATATCTATGATATTATCATGTTTGTTTGTTGATTTATAACGCGTTATAAGTACCTAATGGATATTGTGATATGATTAATTTGGAATTTATTATAGGTCAATTTTTTTTAACACCATAGATAAGTATATAATATATATTCTTATACCTAGACTGACATACCGTCTAGTTTTTCTTATACAATAATATTATATCATTGTATTCAAATTGAATACCATACATGATACACAGTGACCCACTTGTAACATACTGTACAGCAGAGCAACTTTCTTAAATTTAAAATTTTTTTTTTTTTTAATTCAAAAGTAAATAGGGAATTTATTTTTATTTTCAAACAATTCTATTGTTATTGTAGCATAATTATCCACACTGCTATGTAAGAGTTATGACTTTAGTAGGATTTATTTGCCAGGATAGATTACCTATTTTCAATCCACCTAGCGTTTTTACTATTGTAGCAATTAGCTAACTGATAAGTTAGTGTTAATTCAGGTGTTGGTTACTTCAACAACATATAAATAATATTTATTAGTTACAAAAAATTTAAATATCTATTATAAATTATTACATTTTTTGTCTAATACTCTGGTCTCTGAGCACTAGAAATAAAAATAAAATAGAATTAGGTAGAAAATGTGTTTAATAAATTCTAATTATATTACTCCCTCGACTGCTTGAACAATGTAGGTATAAAAAATAGTATTTAGTTAATCTAAATAGCAGCTTAAACATTTTAAATGATCAATATAACTCTATAAATCATTAATATAATAACTTACCAATTAGTGTTGCAATTTGTAATAGGGTAGGTATTAGACTTTTTAGCTCAAAAATGTAATAACAAAAAATATTAAATAGTTCTAATTTACAACTAATATTTTATAGATGTACCTAATGAAGTTGTAATTTGTATCTATAATTATTGACGTTTTTAAATAATATTATATTATAGTGTATTTTTAATTTAAATTTTGTACATTTTCATTTAGCAGTTGTTCCATAGAAATTATTCAAACAGTCTTATATTTAAATTTTAAATAATAAAGAATATACATTTATAAATTATAAGCTATTTCCTCGTATTATTAAAAATTTTTCCAACATTTGACTGGATAATGACCAACTTAAGTCTGACAAAATGAACTTAAGTCCAGAGAATCTGGGTTCCACAATCTGACATGATTCTAAAATGATTTATTAATTAACATAAATATAAGAAATGTAAAAAAAAAATTTTGTTTAATGCTTATTATACGACCATTTCACTTAATCAACATGTAGACACATAGTACCTACATACATTTAAAAGTACAAGAACAATTTACCAGAGTAGCTGGTACAGCCATAATAATTTTTGGAAGCTCAAATAACTGAGGCATTTCATTTTTCTTTTATAAATACTACTGAACCACATTTTCCTTATAATTAACTCTTTTAATATTTGAAAAATCTTCATTTTTTTTTTTTATCCCATTATAAGAATTAATGAGGTTAATACTAATAGTTGTAGCCTTGTAGGTACCTATTTTGTGTGAAGTTGTTCTCAGATACTCTTCAAAATCATGTGTGATGACACTTGTTTCTTTTTCTAATAGATTAGAACCGTCATCTTGGGCTACTTGCTCAACTAATTCTTTATTTGAATTTGAAATCAAATATTTTTAAGTAGAAATTGCATTCTAAAATAATATAATATTTAATGTTACAATTTATTAATTTAAAATGTTGAAGCAAAATTTGAACAAAGTAATTATGCAAACCATTTATTAAGATTTCTATGAGCTACTTTTAATTAAAATGAATATTAATATAAATAACTAATGTATTTTCATAATTATCTAAATTCAATTAATTTATTGCACTTTAACTTTATGAAGTTTCCATTAAAATATAAAAATTATCATACCTTCATTTGTATTTCTTACTAACCAGTAACCTCTATTGCTATTGCAGTTAACTGAAGGGACTCATTCAGTGACCAAGTTGTAGTTAGATGAATAATAGCTTTTTTTTAGAAGCAGCATTTAGAAGGCACATATGACAAGCGTCTAAATAAATTGCCGCAAAATAATTAATTACTAAGCAATTTTCTTTATATTTTAAATTATTAATTATAATAGTTACAACTTTACAAGGTAATAGTTCTAGTAAACTTATCAATTACTTAAATTAATAAATTTAAATAAATTATAAAATATATTAGGTTGCTACTGACATGCAATAAAAACATAATTTTCTAATAATTTGTCTTGGTCTTCATAAAATGCAAAACAGATTTTGAAATAGACTTATTGATTAGATTTAATTTATTTTGTGTTGGAATCCAAATTGCATAGAAATCGCTCAGTGTTAAATTTTGTTTGCAACAATTTAGTAGAAATTTAGTTCAAATTAATTGTACATACTATTTCCTTTAAATAGTCAGAAGAATGTCGACTATTAAGATGAAGTCTTAATAAATTTAATAATAGCAATAATCATTCTTCATAAATATGATTATTGTTATACATGAATTATACAACATTATTATAATTGTTATAAAATATATTAATATGATTGTATACATACCTACATAATAAATAAATTATACTTTGACTATAAAGCTATACAGGCTGATTCATTAAGCGTAAAACACTCATTATCTCAAAAAGTTTTCGACGTTTTTGTTAAAAATATCTTATTTTTTATCCTTATATTATTTAAGTTTTTTACTTTTTTGAATGACAACATAGAGTTTTAATTTCATTTTCCAAAGCAGAATATTTTTCTAAGTAATTATACATAAAAATGGAATTTAGGACTACTCTTTGAGTACCTATGAGTATGAGTATGAGTATTTAAAGTTTAGACAAGCGGAGTAGTGGACAAACATTTTGCGGGGTAACCCCATAAAAGTCCACTTCACCTCTCAAAGCTTTAAATACTTATAACTCATAAACTACTCGTCCTAAATTCGATTTTATGAATCAAAATACTTAAAAAAATATTCTGCTTTGGAATATGAAATTAAACCTTATGCTGTCATTCAAAAATGTAAAAAAAATTAAAAAATTATAGAGATAAAAAATATGTAAAATTATATTTATTCAATAAAAACGTTGTCTTATTAACAACTTGAATTTATGTAAAAAATATTTTCAAAAACATCACCTAATACTTTTTGAGTTAATGAACTTACGCTTAATGAAACACCGTGTATAATAAATAGGCTTTACTCTTCATGCTGGTCATTGACTATAATCATGCTCACTCCTAATTTTAATTTAATAAATAAATGTTTTGAATTTCAGATTTTTGGAATGTTCAACAACCATATTTTCAATATTTTGATTTATATAACATATTATAAAGATTGTAATGTGGTAATATAAATAATTTTTTTTCAAATTAGAACTATTTTTTTCTACTGTTGATTGATAAGCAGATACATTTTTTTTAATATTTATGTATCATACTAGTAGGCAGTTTATGAGCTGTTAAAAAGTTTATACTAACGTGTTATATCGTAAATAATTTGGAACATTCCAAAGTAATTCTATCAATTTTTCAGACAATTAAAGAACAGTTAGTAACACATTAATAATCTAAGAAGTAAGAAGCCCAGCGCTTAATCTTATAAAGTAAATATTTTAATTTAAATATAACATATCTTTAAAATTGTCACAATAATAAATTATAAATACCTAATAATATATTATATGGTTCAAGTTATCGTGCTAAACGGTGTACTGACCGTTGAGTGTGTTCACCTTATAAATCAGAAGAACCAATTTTTTTTGTTTTATTTTAACATTAATTTAAAACCATATTATAAATTGTTTAACTACAAATTCATCATCGGTTTTCTGTTTTGTATTTAATTGGTTGTTGGGTATAATAGTAGTTACTCAATACGAGATATTATTGTAAATGTCATATAAGACATAAAAATAGGTAATTTATGATCCAAAAAGTCACTAGGTGATACTTAATTTAATAAGATTTGCTATTTATTATTAAGTCTCATGAATTTTAACCTGGAAATCGGCTCCAAATAATCCCTAGACTAACGTTTTTATTAATCGGCTTATATACATATTATGCTACTATAAATCATATGATACACACACGACACACAGCACTACCGTTGAACCGGTTTGTGAATTCCTCATTTCCTTTAATAATACTCGGCGTCTCAGTGTCGCACGTCCCTCGACCAAAATTATACAGAGAAAAAAACTGGTCACCGCCACCGACGACTCCAAGGTCAAATTCCAATAGAATTGTACGTTTACAAATATACTGGTGTGACTCAGTACCTATTGTTTGCATGGGGTGGGGGTGAACCCAATAGGATCGTCGTTCGCCCGATATCACATGTATCATCATAGTGGAAACTGAAAACAACTGGAAACCACAGACATCAGTGCATCGACGACGACGACGACGACGAATTGACGTGATAACTCATCGTTAAACTTAATTGGTTAAATAATCTCAATTATAGGATGAGTATTTTTAGTGTTTAACGACACAATTAATACAAGTTCAATCACATGATATCAATCAAAAGGTAAGAATCTGTCCATTAAATTATATAATTCAATTTACGGTGAATACCAAATATTTATTATAGGTAAATAATAGAAGGTTATTTTAATATCAATATTTACATTTTTTTGATACTATAGAGATCTCTGATTAATAAAATTGTTTGAAATGTTTTTTTCAATGTTCAATTCACTGTTAAAGTGTTAAAATTTTAATATTCCTGAGGTAGGTACTGACATATTTCAATCGATTAGTGTCCACAAAATATACGATCACCTATATAATTTTATCGAAATCCTAAATTCGATTGATCAAAATTATTGTAAGTCTAGATTAATTGCTATAATGGTGTGAAGTATCATGTAATGTAATGTGTAGTTTTTAATAATGTAATCATAATAATAGTAGGTAATATATTATTATTGTTATAAATATTATCAAAAAAAACTTGATCATGTAGTTTATAAGTAATCTATTCACATTGTAGTACTACAGGCGTACATCAGACGCAGTGTATACATTTTTATTTTTTATAATACCATATCATATACCTATGTATTGTAATAAAGTATCAAAGTTATACCAAGTTTGATATAATACGGTGGATCATTGATTAATATAATAAATTAATACATAATCCTAAACTAACCTAACCTAAATCATGTATTTTATAAGAAATCTATTCACATTGTCAAGGCTGGGCAAGTTAACGATTGTTTTTAACTCAGTTAAGCTAAGTTATATGCAACAATAACAAAAAGTTAATTTAACTATAGGTTAACTCAGTTTTACTAGACTAGAGTGTTTATACTTCATACGGTATTTTAATATAAGTTAGATTCCAGTGATTTAAATGTTAAACTTTAAACAATTTACGATAGATATTTTTTGACATGAAAACGAAATAGACCGAAATAGTAAAATATTATAAAATTAAAAACAAAATAAATTAACATAACGTACTTCTTAAAATGAAAAATTAATTCATTGATTTCACGTTAATTAAAAAATAAATTTAGTAAGTTAACAGTTAAGTTAATGAAAAGCCAAAAGTAACTAGTTAAGTTAAAAAGTTAAAATACAATTAACTTTTAAACTTTACTTTAATTATTTAACACGTAAATTGCCCAGCCTTGCACATTGTAATACTTAAGGCATATATCAGACGCAGAGTACATGTACATTTTTATTTTATATAATACCATACCACATATTATATTGTATTGTATAGTATAGTCGGTAGTCGCTAATTTATATTACCTATTGTAACACTATTGTACATTGTAACATACTCGATATTATACTTATTGCTATATTATACTAGCAGATCCCGTGCACTTCGTTGCCCGTTAAATTTACCAATCCTATATGACCTAAACTTTGTTCAATTCGTTATCTATTTAATATTCGGTGTATGGTATTCAAAATTTTTTTTAACATAAAGATTTCCTACTATTCCTAAAATTTTCGTAAAATTTTCTTTCATAGAAACCTTCTCCGTGATATACTCTTTTGTTTTAAAACAAAATCTAGAAGATCTGATAGAGTAGTTCCTGTACAAAGATTTTCATTTCACATTTATATAGTTAGAAACTATATCCTATTTTATTATTATTTACTTTTAGCTTGTGTATTTCAACAATTATTATGATATCCCCTTATATTGCAATTACTTATTGTTAAGCAGTTTTTACAAAATTAATTACCAACCTGTTAGTTTTATAATGTGCAATATATTGTATGTGGTCTTTCTATGAGTGTGCTCATTAAATGCTCTACTTTACTAAACAATTATTATTGTCCTATAGGATTCCACGAAATAGGCAGGGTTTTAATTATATACCCAACTGAAATGACCACTTGTATAATTAAAATGTAAGATTATTCTCAAGGGTATCTCATACGGTTTTTATGTTAATACTTAGGACATTTTCCTGATTTTTACAAAATGTTTATCAAATTGCAGATTTTAAAAAAAAGTCGTAGTTAAAAATGTATCAATGGTACAAATTTTATAGCTAAAGATTGAACATTTAAAACAAGGTTTCTCGTAAGTAGGTCAGATTATTCTGTAACCAAAAAATCTCAAAAATATATTAACACAATTTTTTTTGTTATTTTATGTTCGAAAATTATATTATATTGAATAACCAAGAATAACAATTTTAGTTAATATATTGTTTTAATTTTATAGTATTTACTCAACTTACTGGCTACCGTATTATTAATAAGTAATAACAATATAAATATAATATAAAATATCCACACTGACAAACCGCCAACGCTCAGAATGGTTTTTCGTATTCGATGATATTATACTATCATTGAATTCAAATTTAATACATTACACAATATTAGGACTTTATATTTTTAATTTTTTTCTCAGTTTGCATTTCAGCCTTTCTTTTTGTTGAAAACTGTTTATCAAGTGCGCATATAGGTTTTCCCAAAACGAAAAATACGCCCAACTACGCTTATATAAAAGCTCTTGAAATAGTAAAAATATATAAAATATATAAAGTAAAAGTTATAGTTAATAATTAACATTTTCTTTTAAATTATTATAGTTTATAATTAGCAGAATGAGTTCCTCGGTATCTATACATCTGTGGATTTGTGTGTTGGTATTCTTACCACCGTGTTACCCGGCACTAGATGATCAGCTCTACTTTGAAGGTATAAATCATAACTTTACCTTTAGTTTTGATTATTTTTCACACAAAATGATAACCATGATTAAATGGTCTGTATAGATGGTTTGAAAATAAAAAGAGCCGACTGGTACCTACATCTAGAAACCAAAAAATTAGATGATCATATTCGAACAGTTGTCAAACATGTTAAGATACGTGAAGATTTACGTGAATCTCATCTTAGTTTTGATATTGGAAGCCCAGAGCATGGACTAATGATTGATTCTCAGCTTTCCGAAGAACTGTATTCATTATATTTTCATGCTCAAATTATTTCTGAAGCTTCCGAATGGATGGACACTTACGAATGTCAAAAGTATATACAATATAAATCTCATTAAAAAAAAATATTCCTAATATGCATAAATTTAACGACCATTTCAATTATCTTGATAGTTGGGAAACATCTTGTGCCATAGACATATCGAAAGTGAAACTAGATAAGACATCTATGGGTGAGATGTGTTTGTCATTGTATTACAACAAATCTGCGTGCATCGGGATGAACTTGAAGTATCGTAGTCCTGATGGTTCTTGTAACAACTTGAAACGTTCCTTCTCGGGAAAAGCAACCACGGCTTATAAACGTTTACTGTATCCTAACTATAGACGAGAGTTTAGTGGTAATTTTTATAACATTACAATTTACCATTGTGTGGATCTAATGATGTGATTTCATTTACTGTCCATACAGAAGTTCCCGAAGACTTTTATTCGGATTACAGACCCAGTCCTAGAAGACTGAGCGTTGCATTTGTCAAAGACGAGCACTCACCAGATGACTTTAAAACGATGGCAATGGCGTACTGGACGATTTTTGTAGGCCATGATCTATCTCACACGGCAATTTCTTTAATGAGTAGGATTAACAAATAATCATATATACTGGTTGATCATAATTAATGTATGCAAATTATTATATTACCTTAGTGAATAGTAATAGACCTGTGAGGTGTTGTGATGAATGGAAGGAGCTCTACCCTGGACGCATATACCACGAGTTGTGCTTGGCAGTTAAGATACCGGTTGAAGATCCATTTTTCAGAAACAATGCTCGTTGTATGTACTACGTGCGTTCAGTGCCCGCTGTGCGTTCCGATTGTACTTTTGGACCCAAGGAACAAGTAAGAACAATATAAGATAATTTCATAACCATAAACGTATATTTATATTGGTTATAATACTTTAAATTAGGTAAATAATTAAAAGATTGGTAAATTTATATATACTGTCATTACAATTATAAATCAAATTTTAAAAGAGAATCTATCTAAAAAAATACAGTGTCCATTTTAAGTGGTACACAGTTTTGTCACTCCTATTTAGTGTTGAGAACTGACTTTTCAAATTCCCCTAAAATCATAGATAACATAGATTACAAATTGAACTTCTTAACATGGTTATTTTTCGTAGATGAACCAAGCTACTCATTATTTAGATGGGTCGATGATTTACGGTTCGTCGGCGAAACGGACATGGTTGTTGAGGACCAACTTGGACGGCCAACTATTGACAAGCATGGGCTGTGATAACAAGAGCCATAGCGACCCGCTACAACCGCAATATATGCCACTGGAAGACATCGAATCAAACGCCTGTCAGTATGGCAGCGGCACGTGTTATAGGGCTGGTGACATCCGGGCAAATGGGCTTCCACAACTTACGGTCATGCACACGTTGTGGATGAGGGAACACAACCGGTTGGCCAAACTACTGTCCCACGTAAACCCGCACTGGGACGATGAACGTATTTTTCAGGAGGCCAGGAAAATCGTTACGGCATCCATACAGCACATAACTTACAATGAGTGGCTGCCAGCGCTGCTCGGGGAAAACTACACTAGGTGGAACGGGCTTGAACTGCCGACAAAAGGCTACAGTAACGCTTACAACGAGACCACCGACCCGAGCGTCAGCAACAGCTTTGCGACCGCAATATTACCGTTCGCTAATTCCATGCTAAGCGACACTATCAGGTTCGTGCACACCTGGTATAATAATATTATTATTATTATTATCGTGTATATGTAGGTTATTTAGGGAGGTAATTTGATAAATAAGTACTGTGAATAATCCTAGTCATTTAAACATTTTTCTTAGCAATTGTTTAGATGAATGTGTAAGTGAAAAAAACCTTAAAGTGATTATTCACCCCGGTACCCATAATCGGCTTTTAATTTTTATATGGTAACTACATAATATTCTAATTTCAAAATCTGAAGCAATATTATATTATTCAAATTTCAATGTATGTATATATATTAAAACTTTTTGAGCGAATATCTTTTGTTATTTAGGTAACTCTTAAAGTTAAAAAAAAAAAACAGTATGTTAGGAAGGATTGTTTGTTTATATTATTAGATTCTGATCCAGCAGTGGAAAATATTATTTAGATACCGTATATGGTTACATTATGTTAAGATAATGAGAACATTTGTATATCTATTTAAAATCGTATTCCTATTAATAGTTCAAAAAGGGTCAAGACATTTCGAAAATTGTATTATACATGGCAAATGATTAAATGAACATTCAGTGAAGCCAGTGAAGGTTATCTATTTTCCCCTGAAATGTCTAAACTAAGATTCATTTTGAGTTAGTGAGTCTTTAATAATAACTAACGATATTGTATATTAAGCAAAGCCCCCCACTGCTTAGTGTGGTACACATACTTTTTGCATACCCATAAAAAAATGTTTGGCTACGCCGATGTTTAACACCTATAATCAATTCATCTAACAATTAATAGTTACTAAAATAAAGAAATTACAATGGATATTTTTTAAATACCATTGGGAGACTATTGCAACTATTATGATTTTATATTTATACTATTTTGAATTTATATTTAGTTTAATTTTGGAAACCATTTATAGAATGTAGGAAAAAAGACACCGAAAAAAAATCCATGGAAAAAAGTTAAATAAAAATTAATAAATATATAAAAAAAATATAATTAAAATATAAAATTATTATTTTAAATTTTGAATAAAGTTGGTCATAAGATTAAAGTTTAGCAAAAAAATGTATCTAAAAATGAATTTAAAAATTTCAGTTGCTGTTGTCAATTAGGTATATTATTAATTTTATAATAATAGCAATAGTATTCTATAGTAGTTATGTGTTTTTTATTTATTTTTTTTTTATGTGTGTCAGCTTTTCATTTTCCAATTTGTTTAGTTTTTTATTCGATAAATGTTAATAAAATTTTATTTGTTGTGTAAAAAAGCTAGATAATATAACAGAACGCTAATAATATGTTGTTTCAAATAAGATGAAAAATATTAAAAATCCAGTCACAATTTTTTTTATAAGCATTTAAAGTTCAAATTATGACAAAATACGTACAATTCACGAAAATTATTTTGAGTTAGAAATTAATAAAAATTGTTCTTTTTATATCTAAGATTTTAAAATATAATACAAGATACTTCATAAGGCTGTCTACCTTAATAAAAAAAAAAAATGACTACAAGAAAATCAAATTAAATTTTTATGAGCGTTTGAAGTTCATATTTTTACAAGATTTTATATTCACTCGATTTCTCATGTAGCAATATTGTTATTTTGTTATTATTGTGAAATTAAACTTAATTTTATTTTTTAAAATTTTTTTGAACCACTGAAAATAAAATATTTTTAGTAACAATATTTCGCCTATTTTATTTCATTTATTCGAAACACAATAGACCGTAGTAATTTTCCATTTACCGTCTAGAAGGGGTCACTTTGATAATTGATTTGTTAAACTTCAATGAGATTCGTATACGAAAATCGATTCTGAACAATGACAGTCTGTCAGTCTATATATTAATAAGTATATTTTATGATATTATGAACCAGTGCACTCCGTTTCCCGTTAAATGTACCAACTATTTATGACTCAAACTTTGTTCAAATCGTTATTTAATATTTGGTGTATGGTGTTCAAAATTTATCTTAACTTTTCCGTTGCCCGGAATAAAAATTCTGATTCGCAGCATTATATTATCAGGTAGGCAATGCGGACCCTGTGCTGTTTGTACGTAAGTGTATGATTTAACTCTAGAGTATCAATGACCAAAGTTATACTAAGTTTATCGTTTTTACTTAATTCCACCTACGGTGGATTAATAGGTGTAATCAATTAATATAAAATCCTAACCCAACCGTACTAAAATCTGATGAATAAAAAACAAAGAAATTTAACCCTTTTTAAATTAGACTATCTTCTACCCAGAGGTCTAATTTACACACGAACATTTATTTTTATATATATAAAATATATATATTTGGTCAAACAGTAGCGATGGCGTTAAGCAAGTGGACTTACTCGTCTGATCGTAACTTTGACTGATTAAAACGAATGAGTTTGAGACGCTCCATTAATATTCCAATAAAAAAAAAATAGCTATAGTTAGCTATTATTTACTTAGTTTTTTTTTCGATTCCCAAAAATTCTGTAAATTTTCAATTTTTACAAAAGTAAAGACATTTTTAATTTCCCCACAAGAAAAGATACTGATATATAAAAAAAAAAACCATGTTTGTTCAATCAAGTCCCACATTGTGCGATGCTTTGTCGTGACACTGGTATAGAGTGGCTTCTGCTTGGGAAATGTCAGGGTCTTATATACGTAAGTTCCAACACAATTAGAATGACTCATGATTCTATATAACATGCACTATTTATAATCAAAATTGATAATCTACACAACAATATATTAAGATGTCGATTGCTGTGCTGTTGTGTCTAAAGAGAATCATACTTATAATTAATAATTTTTATGAACCTACGTTTTTGTTTAGTTTATATACGGAACACCGGGTGATCAACGCAAATCTTTCACTAAAGGAACATTACAACCGACCAATTGGTTTACTATCAAATTACATGGATCATCTTGTTAGAGGGCTATCTACGCAGAATACACAAAAAATCGATATGCTATTTACTCAAACTGTAGGTTTTTGAAATATACAATAAATATTATGCAATGGAAATTTAACAAATCATAATTATTGATGATGACATCATCCATTTAACAGACTAAATTATACGTTCAACTATATTTTAACATTAGTGGTTCGAATTTTTTTTTCAGCTTACAAATTACTTATATAGTGCTCATCCCAGCCACGGGTTTGGAATGGACATTGTCAGCTTGGATATACAACGAACCCGCGATCATGGTATACCAAGCTACTCAGAATTCAGAAAATATTGTGGACTAAAAGCTATAAGAAGTGTACAAGATTTATCTAAGATCATGGTTGAAGGTGTAAGTTTGAAAGTATATTAAATATTAAATAATAATACGGTGATTATTTTATTCATGTATATTATAATATTTAGTCAACGGATAGACTATTGAAGCAATACAGAGATTGGATAGATATAGAGCTATTGGTAGGTGCATTGTTTGAGAAACACGAAGACGACTCAATGGTTGGGCCTACGATGAGATGTATTATTAGAGAACAGTTTATAAGAACTAGAATGGCAGATAGATATTTTTACGATTTACCAAATATATTCAATGAATGTTAGTATATCTGAGATATTTTTTTATAAATGACCCTGATTTTAACTATATTTTTTTAATATTTAAGATCAACTGACAGAAATCAGAAAAGTGACGCTTGCCAGAATCTTTTGTGATAACAGCAATAATGTCACAATGATGCAGAAAAAAGTATTTTTGATACCTGCGATGGCTGATTTGCAACTCTGTAATTCCCAATTAATTCCAAAAATCAACATCAATCACTGGTCAGAAATGGTAGATACATTTAAAAAAAAACCTTAAATTTAATAATCAATAATCAGCCGAAGTACCTTCACTGGATGGTTTCTTCCCTCAAGACACTCGAGCTATTGCATTTAATTTAATTTAATAAACATACATTATGCTTATTGTATTTTTTAGATTCTGAGTGAAACGATGAATGTATTGATTTTACAATGATGTGTGTTTTTTTTTTATTTTTTATTTTTTTATTTTTTTATTTTTTTATTTTTGTGTCTGTGTACACGATAAGTAGTCGAAATAATGCTTCGATTTTCGACTTCAGTATCTTGTTCGATTGGAAAGTGAATATCGTTGGTGCATTGGGGAGGTCAAAATTTAAAATTCCCAATAGTTTTCACAAGCGCCGGGAAAAACAACATAAAATTAAGGAAAAACGGGAATTTTTACGCAAAATCAGTTTTTGACAAAATCGAATTTGGTTTTTGGTGTAACTTTAAAACAAATGACCGTAGATAAATGAAATTTTCACTGGTTGTTTATATTTGCATTTTCTATACACGATAAAATTTTCAAAATATTTTGATTTATTTTGAACTGTTTAGGGACATTTTCATTTTCCATTTTTTTTTAGTTTTTTTTCTAAAAATATCAATAAAATTTTATTTGTTGGTTGCGAAAGCTTGAAAATTTAATAGAAGGCTCCTAATATGTTGTTTCAAAGGCAGATGAAAAATATTAAAAATCCTTAGTCACAATTTTTTTTTATAAGCACTTAAAGTTCAAAAATTGACAAAATATGGAAAAATCACGAAAATTAGCAAATTATTTTGAGTTAAGAATTCGTAAAAATTTTTCTTTTTAAATCTAAGATTTGAAAATGAAACACAAGATTCCTTATAAGATTATATACCTTTATCAATAAAAAAATCTCTACCGGACAGTCAAATTAAATTTTTATGAGCGTTTGAAATTCAAATTTTTACAACATTGGATTTTCACTCGATTACTCATGTAGCGATTTCCTTATTTTGTTGCAATTCAAAAACGAACAACTGTAGATACATGAAAATTTCACTGAATGTTTAAATTAGCATTTTCTATACACCATACAATTTTGAAAATATTTTGACTCTTTTTGAGCTGTTTATGGACATTTACAGCTTTCAATTTTTTTTAGTTTTTTTTTCTACAAATATCAATAAAGTTTTATCCGTTGGGCCAAAAAGTGTAAAAATTTAATACAAGGTTCCTGATATATTGTTACAATAGCAGTTGAAAAATATTAAAAATACATAGGCACAGTTTTTTTTTATAAGCATTTAAAGATCAAATTTTGACAAAATTTATCAAAATCTCAAAATTATCAATCATTGTAATTAATAAATTATAAAATGTTCAGTTTTTATAGCTAAGGATTACAAATTCAACACAAAGGTTCTCATAAATAGTTCATACTATAACCAAAAAATCTAAAAAATATATGAACACAGTTATTTTTTACAGACATTTTAAATTCAAATTTGGACGAAATTACATATTAAAAAACCTAGAATAACTATTTTAGTTATTTTGTTGTGATTGAATAATATTATTCGTGGGTACTTGAAACTTCTAAAGTGTACTATTATATATCTATGATAGTATCACGGTTTTTGTTGATGTATAACGCGTTATAAGTACCTAATGGATATTGTGATATGATTAGTTTGGAATTTATTATAGGTACCTGCTATTATAGGTCAATTTTTTGTTTAATACCATAGATAAGTATATAATATGTCTTATACATACACTGACATACCGTCACCGCTCAGAATCGTTTTTCTTATACAATGATATTATATCATTGAATTCAAATTTAATACCATCCATTATACAGTGACCCACTTGTAACCTACTGTACAGCAGATTGACACCCACTTGCCCACCTTTTTTTATTTACTTATTAAGTTTTTACTTTTATACTTATTCAGTTGACATTTAAGATTCTGAGTGAAACGGTGAATGTATTGATTTTACAAAAATGTGTGTTTTTTATTTTTATTTTTGTGTCTGTCATCACGTTTTAGGACAGTAAAAATGCTTAGATTTTCTTCAACAGTATCTTTTCTGATAAGAAAGTGAATCTAGTTGGTAGTTGGTACTTTGGGGGGGTAAAAAGTATACCAGTTCCCAGTAGTTTTCAAAAGCGCCGTGAAAAACAAAAGAAAAATGAAGGAAAAACTGGAATTTTTCCACAAAATCTGTTTTTTAAAAATCGATTTTAGTTTTTGGTGTAACTCTTAAACAAATTACCGTAGGTACATGAAATTTTGACTGAATGTTTATATTAGCATTTTCTATACACCATAACATTTTCCAAATATTTTGACTTATTATGAGCTGTTTACGGACATTTCCAGTTTCTATTTTTTTTAGGTTTTTTTGGTATAAATATCAATACAATTTTATTTGTTGGATAAAAAAGCTTAAAAATTTAATAGAAAGCTTCTAGTATATTTTTTCAAAGGCAGATGAAAAAAATTAAAAATCCATAGTCACATTTTATAAGCATTTAAATTTCAAAAATTGACAAAATACGCAAAAATGACGTAAATTTGCAAATTATTTTGAGTTAGAAATTCATAAAAAATTGTCGTTTTAAAACCTAAGATTTGAAAATGTAATACAAAATTCCTCATGAGTTTGTCTACCTTTATAAAAAAAATATGTCTACAAGAAACTCAAATTAAATTTTTATGAGTGTTTGAAATTCAAATTTTTACAACATTGGATATTCACTCGATTTCTCATGTAGCGATTTCTTATTTTGTTGTAATTCAAAAACGAATAACTGTAGATACATGACAATTCTACTGAATGTTTATTTTATCAATTCTTATAGTTGATAAAATGTTCAAAATATTTTTTGTTTTGATCTTTTTACGGATGATTTCATATTTCAATTTATTTATTTTTTTTAGATTCTGAGCGGAGCGATGAATGTATTGGTTTTACAATGATGTATGTTTTTTTTTATATTTTTATTTATATTTTTATTTATATTTTTGTGTCTGTCATCACGTTTTGGGACAGTAAAAGTGCTTCGATTTTCTTCAATAGTACCTTTTCTGATAGGAAAGTGAATCTAGTTGGTACTTTGGGGGGTCAAAAGTAAACATTTTCCAGTAGTTTTCACAAGCGCCGGGAAAAACAACATAAAAATTAAGGAAAAACGGGAATTTTTACGCAAAATCGATTTTCCAAAAAATCGAATTTGGTTTTTGGTGTAACATTAAAACAAATGACCGTAGATACATGAAATTTTCACTGGTTGTTTATATTTGCATTTTCTATACACGATAAAATTTTCAAAATATTTTGATTTATTTTGAACTGTTTAGGGACATTTTCATTTTTCATTTTTTTTTAGTTTTTTTTCTAGAAATATCAATAAAATTTTATTTGTTGGTTGCGAAAGCTTGAAAATTTAATAGAAGGCTCCTAATATGTTGTTTCAAAGGCAGATGAAAAATATTAAAAATCCTTAGTCACAATTTTTTTTTATAAGCATTTAAAGTTCAAAAATTGACAAAATATGGAAAAATCACGAAAATTAGCAAATTATTTTGAGTTAAGAATTCGTAAAAATTTTTCTTTTTAAATCTAAGATTTGAAAATGAAACACAAGATTCCTTATAAGATTATCTACCTTTATCAATAAAAAAATCTCTACCGGACAGTCAAGTTAAATTTTTATGAGCGTTTGAAATTCAAATTTTTACAACATTGGATATTCACTCGATTACTCATGTAGCGATTTCCTTATTTTGTTGCAATTCAAAAACGAACAACTGTAGATACATGAAAATTTCACTCAATGTTTAAATTAGCATTTTCTATACACCATACAATTTTGAAAATATTTTGACTCTTTTTGAGCTGTTTACGGACATTTTCAGTTTTCAATTTTTTTAGTTTTTTTTTTATAATTGTCAATAAAATTTTATTTGGTGGGCCAAAAAGTCTGAAAATTGAATACAAGCTTTCTTATATATTGTTACAATATCAGTTGAAAAATTTAAAAAATACATTGGCACGATTTTTTTTTATAAGCATTTAAACATCGAATTTTGACAAAATTTATCAAAATCTCGAAAATTATCAATCGTCGGAATTAAAAAATTATAAAATGTTCAGTTTTTATAACTAAGAGTTGAAAATTTAAAACAAAGATTCTCTTAAATAATTCATACTGTAACCAAAAAATCTAAAAAATATATAAACACACTTATTTTTTACAGACATTTTAATTTCAAATTTAGACAAAATTTCATATTAAAACCAAGAATTACGATTTTAGTTATTTTGTTGTGATTGTATAATATTATTCGTGGGTACTTGAAATTTCTAAAGTAATCTACTATATATATCTATGATAGTATCAGGGTTTGTTGTTGGTGTATAACGCGTTATAAGTACCTAATGGATATTGTGATATGATTAATTTGGAATTCATTATAGGTCAATTTTTTTTAATACCATAGATATGTATATAATATGTCTTATACCTAGAAGGACATACCGTCTCCTCTCAGAATCGTTTTTCTTATACAATGATATTATATCATTGAATTCAAATTTAATACCATCCATTATACAATGACCCACTTGTAACCTACTGTACAGCAGAGCGACACCCACTTGCCCACCTTTTTTACTATGAATATCAATAAAATTTTATCTGTTGGGTCAAAAGACAAAAAGTGTAAAAATTTTATGCAAGGCTCCTGAGTCCTGATATATTGTTACAATAGCAGTTGAAAAATATTAAAAATACATTGGCACAATTTTTTTTTACAAGCATTTAAGAATCAAATTTTGACAAAATTTATCAAGTTTAAAATTGAATAATTATTTTGTAGTTAAAAATGTATAAAATGTTCAACTTTTATATCCAAGGATTGAAAATTTAAAACGAAATTCCACGTAAGTAGTTTATTCTATTACCAAAAAATCTAAAAAATACATAAGCACAGTTTATTTTTATAGTTATTTTTTCAAATTTAGAACGAAATTACATTTTAAAAACCCATAGAATAACTAGGTATGTTATTTATTTTGTTGTGATTGTATAATATTATTCATGGGTACTTGAAACTTCTAATTCATATCTATGATAGTATCACGGTTTGTTGTTGATGTATAAGGCGTTATAAGTACCTAATGAATATTTTGGTATGATTAATTTGGAATTTATTAAAAGTCAATTTTTTTTAATAGGTACCATAGATTAGTATATAATATGTCTAAATGTCTTATACCTAGAAGGGTAATCGGAAAAAAAGACCAAGGAAAAAAGACCAACAGAAAAAAAGAACACGGAAAAAAAGGACAATTTACAATTTTTGAAAACTACATTTAAAACTGAAAATAATCATTTTAGTTATTTTGTTGTAATTTTATAATATAAAATATAGTACTGTAACACTGGTTACACTGTAAACAGTCGATGTTGTAAATAAGTCAAAATATAAATAGTAATTAATAATAAATTTTAAAACACATTAAAATAAAATACGCTGTAAAATGTTACACAAAATATAATAAATATAATAAAATATAATAAAAAAGTTTGAAAAAAATTAATAATAATAATCACTTGGTATAAAACACCATGTGTCCACAACATACAAAACAGCATTGTTCTATGATAACAGTAAAACAGTTATAACACGAAAATGAAAATTGTATTATTTAATATTAAGAGGACGCTACACACACATTTTTGCTACCTAAAAACATGTTTTAGGAGAATCGCTCTCCTTCGGGCTGTAGGTATCGCACAAAAATCAAATTTTGACTACTTAAGGATAACAATATTATCTGTGTTCCTATGTTTTATTATGATTATAACTTAACTCAATAATTTTTTATGGATTGTAGAAAAGTATAAAAAAACTAAATATTCAACATTTAATAATTTTTACTATGTTAATGCTATCTAAAAAATAAAACATAGGAACACAGACAATATGTTCTTACCTTTATGCTAACGAAAGTTGGATTTTGTACGATTAGTGTAACCCAAATGAGACTGATTCTCCTGAGATATGTTTTTGAAAAATATTTCGTATTTGTAACATGTAATAGTCCCGTATAGTGCTGCCAGTGCTACTCTAGCGGCAGCGTTCTAAAAACGTACCCATACACCTACACCGCGCGCATACGCACCGTACCGCACCATAGGTCGAAAATAGCTATCCATCGCATGCCCGCATAGTTTATAAATATCCAAATCGTCGATACGAAAACAATAATAATAATAATACTGCCGATAATATTATAATTCCATATTATATTATTTTATAAAATATGAATTTATTAATTCATTGTGACCTGTACATCCAACAGTTAACGTCAAACGTTCGATGTCAATGTGCTTTTGTTTATTTTTACATTATTTTAACTTTTACTTGGCATTTGCTACTGCGCTGTGAACTTGATTTTGTATTATGTCTCCGTACAAAAAAGCACGTACTGTTAAAAAAAAAACAGACAGCGTAAATTAGATATGAAGTCATGAAGACCCGGTTAAGTATGGCAGGTATGGCTAAAAAAAATCGGCATAATAATATGTAAGTATATATTTTCTAATTAGTTCATAGTTGTCTATCGACTATCATCTGTTTATAAAATTTCAAACTTAAATACCCATCATGATTATTTTCTTATGATTTTAAAGAGAAATACGGCAACATTTGAGCCTAGAAGAGCCCAACATTGATATTGTCGAGTAAGTTGTAATTTATTTACAAACTCGAAAATTTAATTTTATATGTGTTCATATGTTTTTTTGTTGTGATTAAAAAATATGTTAAATTAGTCATTTGTAAACTATTGTATAGCAAATATGGTATTCAATTTTCAATTTGAAAATATTTTACCCATACATAATACTATAAATACCAATCACATACCTATATTATGATATTTGATATTTATTAGTATACAACTCGCGGAAAACGGATCAAATCTGGTGACTTCAACAATAATTCAAAGTAATGTTTTGTCTATATTTACGTAAGTATATGTAAATCTAATCTTAAATATAATATAATAATAATAACTTCAAGTATACACGATTTAAAATATGTAAAAACCGGGGAAGTTAACCTGCTGTATAGTGTATATCAGTGGACCTCGGTCATAGAGTAGGTCACTATAATGCCTGTAACACGATTACTCCCGTACTACCTTTTTACATCCAAAAATGAAAATATAAACATTCAGTAAAATTTTCATGTATCTACAGTTATTCGTTTTTGAATTACAACAAAATAAGGAAATCGCCGCATGAGAAATCGAGTGAATATCCAATGTTTTAAAAATATGAATTTCAAAAGCTCATAAAAATTCTACCGGAAAGTCAAATTAAATTTTTATGAGCGTTTGAAATTCAAATTTTTACAACATTGGATATTCACTCGATTTCTCATGTGGCAATTTCCTTTTTTTGTTGTAATTAAAAAACGAATTACTGTAGATACATGAAAATTTCACTGAATGTTTATATTAGCATTTCCTATACACCCTACAATTTTGAAAATATTTTGACACTTTTTGAGCCGTTTACGGACATTTTCAGTTTTCAATTTTTTTAGTTTTTTTTTTCTATAAATATCAATTAAGTTTTATCTGTTGGGCCAAAAAGTGTAAAAATTTAATACAAGGCTCCTGATATATTGTTACAATATCAGTTGAAAAATATTAAAAATACATAGGCACAATTTTTTTTTATAAGCATTTTAACATCGAATTTTGATAGAATTTTTCAAAATCTCGAAAATTATTAATCATTGTAATTAATAAATTATAAAATGTTCAGTTTTTATAGCTAAGGATTGAAAATTTAAAACAAGATTCCACGTAAGTAGTTAATTCTCTTACCGAAAAATCTAAAAAATATATAATCACAGTTTACTTTTATAGTCATTTTATGTTCAAATTTGGACGAAATTACATATTAAAAAACCTAGTTATTTTGTTGTGATTATATAATATTATTCGTGGGTACCTACTTGAAACTTCTAAAGTGTACTATTATATATATATGATAGTATCAGGGTTTGTTGTTGATGTTGATGTATAACGTGTTATAAGTACCTAATGGATATTGTGATAATGTGATATGATTAATTTGGAATTTATTATAGGTCAATTTTTTTAATACCATAGATATGTATATAATTTGTATTAAACCTAGACTGACATACCGTCTTCGCTCAGAATCGTTTTTCTTATACAATGATATTGTATCATTGGATTCAAATTTAATATCATCCATTATACAGTGACCCACTTGTAACCTACTGTACAGCAGAGCGACATCCACTTACCCACCTTTTTTTAGTATAGATTGTATAATTTCTAGATTAAAAAAAATAATCAATAATCAGCCTTTAATCTAACCTTTTTTCATTTTACTTATATGTACCTATCATGTTTTTAATAAATATTTTTAAAATTAATAATGAGTCAATAATATTTAATATTTAATAAATTACATTTTTTATTGTATAAAATACATTTTTAAATGTTGATAAAATTTGTCAGCACATAAAATTTTCATTAATATATTTAAATGATACAGCTGAAATATTTTTGTGAAATTTGAAACAAATGATAAAATGGTCAAGGGATATATTAAAAAAAGGAATTTTTAGACAAATTTTAATGTTAGGCAGGGGCGTCATTTGGGGGGGGGGGCAGGAGTATGCATTTGCCCGACCCTAGATTTTAAAGTAGCCAAATGGGCCGGTGACCGGGTCTAAGCGGGCCGGGTGGCGGGTTTTCTTTAACAATCAATATAATCTTAAATCTACTGACTATTCTAGAATATACTACATAATATAAAAATAGAAATTTGTGGTATATCATAAATCATAATAATATATTAATTAATATTTAATACGTTATTATTATTATTATTATTCTATTCTATGGAACTATATTCGTTATCTCAACGATAAAGTAAGTTTAAAAACCACGATTAAAGATCAGCTATCGACGTCGTGGACCGTGGTAACCAGTATAATGTAATGTAACTATGACCACAGAACAATGTGACCGAGCTATGACTGATAAGAGCTGTTGAATTTGTTTATATACCTACATATATTTTTCTTTTTGTAGATTTGTTAATGAATTACGTTTAAAAAATTACGTATAAACGTTTCAATGATTCAAATAACAGCATTATTTTAACTAGCAGCATTTTCCTTTCCTCCAGCCCTGAATATTTTAATTTTAAATGTCCATTCCTTGATGATTTTTTACAAAATTACAAGCACTTTAATATTAACACTATCAAACTAAAAGCTGAATTTCTGAGTGCTAAAGAATTACCTACTTTCGGGTGATTCAAATGCCAAACATGATCTATATTCTATTTCAAAAATATTACTCCAATTACCTCAATGTTACTCTGAAACATTAAAAATAATAACCATTCTTATGACCTTACCAGTTTCCACCGCTTCTAATGAACGCTTTTTTTCATCACTTAAGCAAATTAAATCATATTTAAGATTAACTATGGGTGATGATCGTCTCAATGATTTATTGGTTGTTGCTGTTGAAAGTGATGAGGCCTCAACAATTAATTTAGATGAAGCACTTCACGTTTTTGCTAGTATGAAGAATCGTCGCTACCCACTTATAAGCTAGCTAAGCAATGCACAACTATAATGCTTTTAAATTGTAATAATAATAAAGAACAAAAAAATATTTTAGTCTTTAATTCCTTTTTTTTTATTATTTGCTTATGCTTATTGCTTTTTAAATTTAAGTATTATAATTGTTTTATGTTATAATTCAAATAAGGTATACTTAGTGAAACAGTGCCACAGTTGTGGTACTTTAATGCATATTTTATTGGGAAACTATTATTAATATTATACAAATATTATTAATTATTTGGTTTTCAGAGTAAACTACCTACATTGAAGATTATAATAATATGTTGATGTGAGTTAAGATTAGGTATTTCTGTTTTAATAAGTAGTATGTTAACAAAAGCGGCTACAGTTTGTGTTATATAAATTATAAAGTATAAAAATAATAATTGAAATAAAAATTGGGCTAGCTAGGCAATACACATATTGTTTTAACTAAATAATCAAAGGGCCTGTAAAAATTTTGCCCCACCCTAAGAAAAACTGAAATGACGCCCCTGATGTTAGGGTTCTGATACGCTGAGTGGTGTCGCCGCCGTTGGGTTCTCGCTTTCCGGTTGCCTTCGCATCAAGCCTTCGTTCTGTTGTAGGTGGTTGGAGGACGATGTTGGCCCTCTCTGGTCTCTGGTGTTGACCCGTCGGTATTATAAATATGCTATATATAACATGTATGTAGTATGATTATCAACAGTAGTGGACTGGCCCGGTGTGCCACTATTCTAAAGCACAGTGGGCCGGTACCAGATTGTAAGTGTTAGGCCGCTACTATGGCTAGCAAATATATCTATAATTTTTGTATTTGTATTTGTAATTTTTTTTAATATTTTATAATAATATATTTTACGATTGGGCGGCTCTTGCCCATCACAAACAACACAATATAGACAAGAGTACACTACCATATAAAAGATACCAAAAACATAATAATATTTAGATATAAATTATAATTTTATAATATGGACAATTAAAAATAGTTTTTTTCTGAAACGTAAAACGTTATTGTCCTGTCAGGGATTTTATGCCGTGTGGCGTGTATAGCAAAGCATTTATAAAGTAGGTATAAATAAATTCAGATCGAATTAAAAGACTATGGCCAATTTGACTATTTTATTCCAGTCAAATTAGACGAATAATTAGGCTTTAGCTCGGAAAAATTAGCACCAAGCCAAATTTCAGTTTATATATTATATTTATTTTGTAAGGTGATTGAAATTCGTATACCGCATGATAGAACTGCCAGAAAATAACAAAATTATAGTGAATACAATATTATGAGTAATGAGTAGGTACTGTTCGATAGCCAACGTAGTTGTTTTTAATTTTAGTAGAACTGCTTCTATTTTCTTCAACAGTATCTTGTTCGATGGGAAATTGAATTTAGTTAGTGCATTCGAGAGGTCAAAAATTAAAATTCCCAATAGTTTTCAGAAGCGCAAGAAAAACAAAAGTAAAATTAAGAAAAAACGGGAATTTTTACGCTAAAAAGGTTTTTGATAAATCGACTTTAGTTTTTGGTATAATTCTAAAACAAATTACCGTAAATAGGTACATCAAATTTTTACAGAATGTTTATATCAGAATTTTCTATACACTATAACATTTTCAAGTTTTATTTTGTGCTGTTTACGGACATTTTCAGTTTCGATTTTTTTTAGTATTTTTTTTTTTTATAAATATCAATAAAATGTTATTTGTTGGGTAAAAACTATTGAAAATTTAATAAAAGGCTCCTGATATATTTTTTCAAAGGAAGATGAAAAATTTTAAAAAATCGTCGTCACATTTTTTTTTTTTTAAGCATTTAAAGTTCAAATATTGAAAAAATACGTAAAAATGACGAAAATTCACAAATTATTTTAGTAAATTTTATAAAAATTTTTATTTTTTAAACTCAGATTTGAAAATGTTATACAAGATTCAACATAATTTTGTCTACTTTTGTCAAAAAAAATGTCTACCAGAAAGTCAAATAAAATTTGTATGAGCGATTGAAGTTCAAATATTTTCAACATTGGATATTAACTCGATTTCTCATGTACCTATCGATTTCTTTATTTTGTTGTAATTGAAAAATGAATAACTGTAAATTCATGAAAACTTCACTGAATATTTGTATTCTTATTTTCTATACACCTTAACAATTTTAATAATATTTTGACTCATTTTGAGCTGTTTACCAGCAATTTAAAATTTCAATTTGCTTAGTTTTTTTTTTATAAATATCAATCAAATTTTATTTTGGTGGGCTAATCAGTGTGAAAATTTAATACAAGGCTCCTGATATATTGTTACAATAGCAGTTTAAAAATATTAAAAATACACACATAGGCACAATTTTTTTTTATAATCATTTAAACTTCGAATTTATCAAAATTTATCAAAATCTCAAAAATTATTAATCATTGCATAATTAAAAAATTAGAAAATGTACAGTTTTTAATTTTTCCTAACTATGGATTGAAAATGTAAAATGAAGATTATCATAAATAGTTCATACTGTAACCAAAAAATCTATAAAATATAGTTGAAGAATATAGTTATAAGAAACAATTATTTTTTACTGACATTTTAAATTCAAATTTGGACTAAATGACATATTAAAACCAAGAATTGAAATTTAAAAATATTATTTGTTGGTATATGAAACTTTTAGAGTATATTGTTATTTTTTATATACACGCAATGATATTTTCAAATGTAATTTTTTCTGGAACAATGAATTTAATACCTACTATAGTAAATACTATAATTCCTAATAATGAAATTAATTAGGTTAGGTACCTAAGTACTTTATTCACAATAGTATCATCAAATACTTTATATTAACCGTTTTCTCCATATACAATGATATTATATCATTAAAATCAAATTTAATACCATCCATTACAGTGACCTACTTGTAACCTACTGTACAGCAGAGTGACATACACTTGCTCCCCTTTTTAATATTGGTGGTATAAATATTATACTGTACTTAGTGTACTTACAACAATCTATATAAATTATTTAAAATAATTATTTAAATGATTAGAACAAATTAAGTTACCTACCTAATTAATTTGTCAGGTGTTTCTGTTATACGTCGTGTATAAGTTCATAGATCATCAGCACAATTAGAGTAAAAAAAAATTGGCCTAATACACCTAAGGCCGCTAATAAACTTGGAACAGTGGGCCGGACCCGTCCCAGTCCGCCCCTGAATCAAATATCATTATTTATTAGGTTGTTTCCAATATAGATTACTTTTCAGTTCTTTAGAATAAAAAACCATTATTTCCAGACATTTTAAATGAAACTAAATTTTCCCAATTTTTTCGAAAAACAAAGGGAAAAACCAGTGTTTTTTTCGAAACTTTTTTTTTTTTTTGGAAATTTTGATCCCTATTTTTAACTAATCTTAGAGAAAAATAACCCACTACAAAAAAGATAGAGAGTAATTTTTTTGAGGGAATGACATATCGATTTTATGTTTTATTGTTATTTGACTGTGTATTTGGCTTTCAAAACAAACAAAAAAATATTTAGGCAATTCGATATATCATTCCCTCAAAAATATTATTCTATAACCTTTTTGTAATTATTATACCTAGGTGATTTTACTCTAAGATTAAATAAAAACATGGGAAAAATGATTCTGCGTAAATGCATTTTGTCTATGTTGCGAGTGGGCCAGAGAGAGAAAAACAAATAGTGCGCTGACCGGGCTGACATCCTCTTAATGTTGAGGGATAAAATATAAACGTTCAACTGTAATACTTATACACAGATGTTTATAATTTAGACATTATATTATTATATTATCTTAATAGCAGTTTAGCAAAAAGTGTAATGTAATACTGACCAATATAAATGCCTAATCAAAAAAGGGTTCCTTTGAGATAATATTGTATATTATGCAATTACATTTCACATCTTCATATTTATTTCGTATCAGATTTTAAATACGTAAACGAATCAATTTCTTCAACGATCAGATAACTAGGGCCTAATAACTAGGGCTCAGATTTATATGTAAATACATATTTTCTCTGCGACATGATAAACTAATTTCGGCAAGTGATAAATTCGTTTCACAATATTTTTGATAAAATAAACTATATTTGATAATATTTTTACATATTTTATCATAAATACATGTTTTTACATATTTCACAATTATTCAATTTTTTCTCACATATTTAGACAATTTTACTCTTTTAACCTCTTTTTTCAGAGTTAAGAAAGATTGAAAGGTTATCATGAGTATCTAAGCCATTAGCCAATACTTAATAGTTCACGACTAGTATGATATCGTGTGGTCGGCGGGATCCACCGGACGTATTTTTGACGTCGATGATCCTCGATTACAAACGACCATTACACTCAACCTGTTATATTTTCAATTATTTCTAGATACGATTTTATCAATTGAAATATTAATATTACGATTAACTCATTTTTAAATAGGTTAAACACGAACGAGCGAACACTGAGATACGTGTGTACTTTTTAATGTGACATCGTAGTGTGTGTTTCGTTGCCTCGTTATTCGTTATATTTTACGTGTATATTACCAATAATGCAAATAGTGCGATCGTCTAAAACTTGCAAAGCAATAAAATATGTTTCTGAATATCCAAATGAATATTTACAAAGTGACGGTCACATTTTGTATTGTACTGCTTGTGAAAAATCCATAGCATTTTATCATTTTTTTTTTTTTGATAATACATATTTTGAATTCTTTAGCACATATTTTTGTTGTGTAAATACATACTTTGGTTATATAAGTACATATTATAAATCCGAGCCCTACTAATAACATACTCTAATAATAAATTAAATAATAAAGGTTTCATTATGATGCTTTAAAAAAATGTAATATCGTTATAGTTACTTGACTATAGCAGGTATACGTAATCTTTAGGTAAATACTAGAATATTTTGATTTGTTTAACAAAAATGTAATTAAGCTATTTAAGGTTATTTGTAATGAATATATATAATTGCCATATGCTTGGCCCGATGTAATTATTCCATAATATTTAGGATTGATTGTACAAACTGACACATAATATACTAAAAGTTTTATTTGAAGACTAAATAAGTGTCTAATATAGTTAAAGATATAAACAAATCTTAGAATTGTGACTGTCAATATTTTAATGTGGTGATTACCTATAAATATATTATCCTCCCATGGTTTTTCTTCATAACATTTTTGTTTGATATTGTTTTCTATTTTTTTTTTTTTACCAACATTAGTAAGAAAAAATGTTAAATACATCACAAATATTTTTTCCGTTTGTAATCGAAATACCATTTTTATCAATTAATTTATTAATTAATAATTATGAATGCTTTATTTATTTTTTACATATTAGGTCATTAATAATTGCCACAATGATTTGTGTGTTTACCAGCTTTCTTAATTTCATCATGATAATCAGTGCTCGAATTGGGGCTATACACAGGCTGACGAAGTCCGCTTTAATTTTTTTCATAGATTTCAGAGTTCCCCTTCATTTAGTTGAGCTAGAAACGTGTCCCCATATTTGATATTTGTTTTCATTTATTAATTCTATCAAATAAATGGTTATTTTTTACCAAGAAACGGAAATCGTATAGTATAGCAGCATCGACTAGTCAAACATATTTTATTTTCATAATTGTATTATAAGTAAAATCAATTAATACTATTACTTGGAAAATGGCTTATAATCAATGACGATCAAATTGATCGTAATACTATAATGATAGTAAGAAATATATCTATAACACCAACACCGTTTAATGGTATTATTTTGTGTTCATAATTTTATTGTTCGACGTAACAATGTCACATAATTAACTACGAGCCACTAAATAATAAAGTAAGGGGGACGAGCGAACCCGGCCACTGGCGCCATTTTTCTTCGGGCAGTCACGGTGTCCGGAGAGTGATGCCGCCATCCCCAACCGGGCATGGCAGAAACCTACGGGTGTCAAAAACTCTGCCAAACTTAAAAAAAAACGTGTTTCAACTGTTCCCCTCCACTGTAAAGCAACAAAAACATCTAATGTCCATAGTTGCCGGGCTAAGTTCAATAAAAAAAATAAGACATAAGCGTCTAAATATTATAATGTTTTTGTTTTAATTATTTAATTTACCATAATATATTGTGTGCCCGCGTTCAAATTATTTATTATAAATATAATATTTATAATATTTATAATATAATATAATATTAATATATTAAATTATTTATAATTTATAATTTACGCATTCTCAAATTACAGCGATAAACATAGGCATAGAGTGAGGATTTTTTTTTTTTGGGGGGAGGTTTTAGCCTTTTTTCATTGCAGTACATTTTTACACTCTATTTTATAAGCTAGAGGTCACTGCAGGTTTCATATTTATACTATTTTTCTGTAGCGTAAGAACAAACAAAGCGTACTATATTTATAATAATATAGGTTCAACAAGTAACTAGTAAGTTACAACAAAATATGGATACAATACTATCATCTTGTATTAAAAATACAAATTTAGAGTTTTCTTCCGGTTGTAGTTTAAGCCAAGGTAATCAAATGCATTATACTTTTCATATTATGTATTATTATTATTTAATTTGTTTTTACATCAATTATTATCTATAATATCTTTTATTATTATTATTATTCTTTTAAATTATCAGTTTCTTGTATTCTTTATAACAGCTATTTGCCGTTATCTTCCATTCTTCTGTTGAGGCTGTAGATTTGTATAATTGTAAAAATTCGAGAACGATCCCATTCGTCCATCCAAATCCGTCCTGGATTTCGTATTCTCCTGAACTTTCTCCTTTTTTGCCATCTCCATTCACTAGGTACTGTCAAAACATTTGGCGAATTAGTATACACGATAACAAACGACAATATGATTTATTTAAATAAGTCTGCAGATGTAACAAGTATTAAAAAAATGTATACAGTCTACCAGGGGCTAAAATACTGTGTCCCCAGAAAATCAAAGTGTGTAACCGGAATGAAAAATGTGTGTCCCAAGTTTTATAACGTGTTTTTAGTTTTGTAGAATAACTAACATAAATAATTTAATATTTTAATTTATTAATTACCTATTCAGTTAGCTTAAGTTAATTACCTACTTATTTTATTCCCATACAATGGGCAAGTTTGTTATAAAAAAAAATGTGGGTAAGTGGATGTCGCTCTGCTGTACTGTAGGTTACAAGTGGGTCACTGTATAATGGATGGTATAAAATTTGAATGCAATTATATAATATCATTGTATAAGAAAAACGATTCTGAGCGGAGACGGTATGTCAGTCTACGTATAAGACATATTATATACTTTTCTATGGTATTAAATTATATGGAATTTATGAATAAATTCTTTAAAATATGCACAGTCTTATCATGAGCATAATTCTTATTCCTTATACTATGGTAGATTGTATGGATAGGCCATAATATTTTAATTTTTCAGTTTCATATATCCACGAATAATATTTTTAAATTACAACAAAAACAAAGATCGTTAATATTGATTTTAATATGTAATTTCGTCCAAATTTGAATTTAAAATGTCTGTAAAAAATAACTGTGTTCATATATTTTTTAGATTTTTTGGTTACAGAATGAACTATTTATGAGAACCTTTGTTTTAAATTTGCAATCTTTAGCTATAAAATTTTTAATATTTTTCAACTGCTACTGTAAAAATATATCAGGATCCTTGTATTAAATTTTTACACTTTTTGGCCAAACAGATAAAACTTTATTGATATTTATAGAAAAAAAAAACTAAAAAAATTGAAAACTGAAAATATCCGTAAAAAACTCAAAAAAAGTCAAAATATTTTAAAAATTGTACAGTGTATAGAAAATGTTAATCTGAACATTCAGTTAAATTTTCATGTATCTATATTTATTCGTTTTTGAATTACAACAAAATAAGAAAATCGCTACATGAGAAATCAAGTGAATATCCAATTTTGTAAAAATTTGAATTTCAAACGCTCATAAAAATTTAATTTGACTTTCCGGTAGAGATTTTTTTATTGATAAAGGTAGACAATCTTATGAGTAATCTTGTATTAGATTTTCAAATCTTAGATTTAAAAAGAAAAATTTTTACGAATTCTTAACTCAAAATAATTTGCTAATTTTCGTGATTTTTCCACATTTTGTCAATTTTTGAACTTTAAATGCTTATAAAAAAAAACTGTGACTAACGATTTTTAATATTTTTCATCTTTCTTTGAAACATTATACTAGGTGCCTTCTATTAAATTTTCAAGATTTTTTAACCAACAAATAAAATTTTATGGATATTTCTAGAAAAAAAACTAAAAAAAAATGAAAAATGAAAATGTCCCTAAACAGTTCAAAATAAATCAAAATATTTTGAAAATGATATCGTGTATAGAAAATGCAAATATAAACAACCAGTGAAAATTTCATGTATCTACGGTCATTTGTTTTAAAGTTACACCAAAAACCAAATTCAATTTTCTGAAAAATTAATTATGTGTAAAAATTCCTGTTTTTCCTTAATTTTTCTTTTGTTTTTCTTGGCGCTTTTGAAAAGTACTGGGAATTTTAAAATTTGAACTCCCCAATGCACCAACGATATTCACTTTCCAATCGAACAAGATACTGAAGTCGAACATCGAAGCATTATTTCGACTACTTATCGTGTACTCAGACACAAAAAAAAAAAAAAATGAAAAAAAAAACACACATCATTGTAAAATCAATACATTCATCGTTCCACTCAGAATCTAAAAAGAAGAAATTATATAATGGATAAATTCAAGGTAGGTAATTAGGTACCTGCTTTATTATAAAATAACGTAACATGCAGGTATAGGTACATAAGATATTTAAATTATTCTAAGTTGTGTATATTGAAATACAATATTATATAATAAGATATAGGTGCTAGCGCATATTATAAATATCTATTTTTGTTTATTTTAAGTCTAAAAAATGTTAAGATATTTAAAAAAAACCGAAAAAGTTCAAACCGATTATTATAATCATAAATAGGATGTTAAAGAATTATATAGTTATTTTGTATTATAATAAATGTAACTAAAAAGATCTACATACATAATAATATAAATATAATATATACATATTATAACAGTTTATTTAACGAATCCAATATTATTTTCCAACCATAATCAAAATTGTTTTTTAAAAACCTTGAATATTCTTATAAACTATTTCGTTACATAAATTATATTCTATTTGATGATGATAACATACAAAAATATTTAAATAAAAACACCCATAGGCTTTTACTGCATTTAGTGATTTAAAATAATCATTATTATCAAAATTAAATCATTAGCTAACTTACATGGTAATTGGTATATAAAAGTGCGGGGGGGGGGGTTCATGTGTTACAACCACCAAAGGTTTTTTTTTGCTATAGAAAACTGTCAAAGCTCTAAAGTAACAGTGAAATTAATCAGTGTGCGGTGTGTATCCTGAAATCAGATGTATTTTTTGGCCCTGCAGTCTACAATTCACGTGAAACTTGTCTATCAGTTAAACCACCTAAACTATATTAATAACTGTCCTGCAGACCAATCGATAGTTTGTGCACACATTTTTTTTATCATCTTTTAGCATTTGTCTCAAATAATTATACCCCTATGATAGTTATCATCGTTGTGAATTATAAACATAAATTGATAGTCAAATACGGCTCAATGAAAATATGTACCTATATTTATAATGAATTAAAATAATATTGTTTACACTGCACAGTATCCCCTTTCCACCCGATAAATTGTTTTATTTAGTTATATCATCAAATCGGACTTACCTTTTCATACATCTTGTACTGTTTGTCTCCATAGTAGGCCACGAAGTTCGTACATAGCCATTTTGAAGCTATTTTTGCCGCCATTACTTTTGCATCTTCATTGTCCGTGTTCTGCAACGACTTCACCATCATGTATTGCAGTGGGGGCCATGCATTAGGTTGGTCCCACTGCTCATCAGTTTTCATGAGAGTCGTTGGTACTCCCCCAGGAGTCGTCAATACTTCATTTTCTTTTAAATACTTTAATATCCTTGTCACAAAATAATCTGTTCGATTTTTGTCGTAACACCCCGTCCATAAGGGTGATATATTAGTTGGGTAAAAATAGTTTCGTTTTTTTTGATTGAGCAAATCAAAATCCAACCAGGCACCCACTTCCTCGTTCCATAATACTGCATTTACAGCATCCTTCCATTCCGTAGCAATGACTTCATACTCCAAAGCTTTGATGGTATTATTCAATTCCCGGTAGAACTCACCCAATATCTTCGCATTCCAAAAGATTAATGCGTTCAACTCTACCGGGACGATAGATCTAGTTTTTGTATGTGTAATGTTTCCTGCAATCATACAATGACATAATTTATTGTACGCAACGTTTTTGATCACATCATAACCTAATAGAACTAAGACAATACCTATTATCCGATAAACTTTATCTCACCCCCTTACCCATTTTATTATGATACACACGATAAATATATTTACATATTTAATACACCATTGAGTTCAAATATTAATTTTTTTAATGTAAATTAAATAAAAATAATAGGTAACAAAATGAAATCATTTTCCAAAAAATTTGGGGAATATGAAAATCATATATTAAATCTTGATCAGAAATGAAGTACCTAATTATATTTTATTCATTGAGACGTCGTATACTGTCGTATACGTCAAACTCGGGACCAAGTTTTAATAATGCTTATGAAAGATAAAAATAGAATAAAACCAATATTCTTCATATTAATCGTTGTGGACATGTTTTAGAAATAATATAAAAATTTAATGCGTATCAATTGAGTAGAATTAACGCGATGATACATTTTAGGTACACATAATCAATGACATGGACTGTATGTAGGATACGATAGGTACCTAACGTCGTAATGCATCATGAAAATGGATCGTTCGGTCGGTCTTGAGGTATGCCTCATGAAACACGTGCAGTAATAATGGATTGGAAAAATTTACTTTATAGAGTGTTTAGAGTAAAGATAAAAGTATAGACCCTACTCTAATTCGAATAAAAACTTCAGATTATGTACATTAAATATATACTAAATGAAACTATTTTAAATCGTGACCAAAAAGAGAAGAAAGTAGATTTTTTTAATTAAAACTGGTAATATTTATAATTGTAACAATAACCTATAACACTCGAACTTAATATAGGTGGATACAATATTTAAAAGGTTATAAAATAATAATATTTCGAATGATCGATACTTCAAATAAAATAAATAATTATTAAACAAATGGTTAATGAATATATAGGTACCTATAATCAATAATCTTTTAAAAGAATCATTAACATTATGTTGTTTCACATCGTGATATAAAAGAAAACAATATTTTTGTTAATTTTTAAAAATTATTTATTAAATATAAATTTTTTTAATGTAAAGTATTTTGTAATTAAATATTAATCATGTAATAATTACACTAATTACGTTTTAAAAATGCCATGTGGTTGTCAGTAATATTGTAGTCTGGGAGTTATTTTTCCTAGGGTCAGGGATTTTTATTCCGCTATTGCCTATCTCTATGTTATAGTTCAGTGCATAGGTATACTGTAAAATGATGTGTAATAATCTTACCAAATACAAAATAGTTTATATCATACCGAAATAAATTGTTTCATTAATACAAGCATACATATTATGATATTTACCATATTTATCAAATTTATCAATATACCTAAAAAAAAAATAAGAAATAAGCCCCCACCAGCCTTCCTAGTTGCGCTTATGGCCACAAAAATGGTTATTTATTGAATATTTTATTTGGAAACTGTTTACTGATTTTAATATTATAAAAATGTTATTATATATTTTGTTTTAAAGAGTAAACTACCATAAAGGTTATAATAAATAATTATATGTTGATGTGAGTTAAGATTAATTACGTTTTAATAAGTACTTAATATTATGTTAGAAAAAGTGAAACTCTGTCTTATAATATAATTTTGAAAAATGTATCGAATGCGAATTGGGTTTTGTTTTGTTTCAGTAGGTACCCATATATTACGTACCTATACACTGCAGTTGATTCTTATTACCTGGGAGAACATCGATATCTCTAATTCATCTCGATCTCAATTGAAATCCCATTAAAGTAATATTAACATTGGGTAACTACATTAAAAAGGCACTACACAGATATACAGATATTTGTTGAATCCATCTTACAAGTGCGTAACATTTCGAATACACGTTCAGCAGATAACGCTGGTTTTATTAATTATATAAATATATATATATATTCAGTTTTTAAGTGAGTTATGATCATTTATAATTTACGCTACCTTATATACACGTAAATTGCAAAAAAAATTAACTATAGTAACAAACCACACACAAACACAGATAATATTCTTACCGTCAAGTTTAATAATAGATCAGTACACTCTAAATTTTAAACTAACGGAGCTAAACGTAATCTGCTGAGAGTATATTTGCTATGTTACGTACTTGTAAGTCGGAGACGTGTAGTCGTGAAAGACTCAATATCTCGAACTTCTATCTGTTTCCCTTGAGTTTCAACATAACGAGATTTATTGTATTAATATAATAAATGTAGTCCCTACCCTATTCTATACCGTATAACGTATTATCGCATAGAGAGTGTATAAAGACGTCTTGACTATTTTGTGAAGGCATACCTAGGGTATAACGCCTGTGCAAGGTAGGGTGAGTTAACGATTTTTTTTTAATTCGTTAAGTTAATCTAAGAAGATTTATGTAAAGTTGAGCTAAAAAATAACTAATATTTTTTTATAACTTAGTTAAGTTAAAAATGGTGGGTTAAAAACAATTAACTTAATTAAAATTAATTTAACTAAAAATGTAATAATGACTAGGGCATATATAATAGAAAGCATAGCAGCAAGGCTTTTATTGCATTTAGGGCCAGTAGTTGACAAATTAACTATTCAGTGAACTATTTCTCCAATAATTTAAGAAGGGCTCAGCTAAAATAATATAATTATTACTGATGCCTATACAACTTATAGTACCTAGTTCTACTATTAGCTGATATACAGAAATATATTTTATAAATTTCCATTTTTTTCCGATTTTTATTGCTATATAATTTTTTAATAATTTTTTCTATGTGTACATTTTAATTTTAATCCTTCCGAGTAATATGTGTGTGTGTGTGTAATGATTACAAGAACACTACCTTATTAATATTATGAATACATTAGAATATTAGATACATATTATTATGTACGAAATCGAATTATATATTATTAGAAATTGTATCAAAATTAAGTTATTTGACTAAATTGTAATTATTATTATATTACATATTTACATCAGTATAAAATAAATATATATTTGGTCTTTAGAAACATATATAATATATACAAAAACTAGTAAGTTATTTACCTTTATTCGTTCCGTTAAGGATGAACCAACGACTGGAAAAGTCCCAACCAGACTCAGCTGCCGCCTTGATCTCTGAATAAAAATTTTCTTTGTCATTTTCAGTTGTAAAGTTTTCTGCTGCCTTAATATCTTCCCTGTTATAAAACAAAACATATTTTGAAATTATAAAAAATTGAAATGTAGATATATACTAATAACAGTAATAACCCAAAGTAAATATGTATGATTCGTAGGCAAATACGTGAATTATTAATTCCACCCATGCTAGTGTTCAATAAGAAATAATCAGTAACATCAATTAATATTTATAAGCCCATATTTTAAATTTGAGATAACTTCTATGAAATACAAAACTGAATTTACCTGTAGGATTCTGGTCGTGGTCCTGTTGAATTATCCTTGTACACTGCAAGCGTGTAATTGCTTCCATTTATATTAATTGTTACATTGTGCTGAGTAATCCAATAGTTGAATTCCACTTCCAAATATTGAATAATTTCAATTACAAATTCCATATCATTTGAGGCTTCTACATAACTTTTTACCATAGGTATAGTCATAGGGGGTTGAGATCTTTGACCATAATAAATTCGACCACCGTTCGGTACATGTCCAAACGTTTGTATCATAGATATATAATTGGATATCATACCTCTTGCGGTAATATGCATTTCGCATATTAATAGCCCTCTAATAATCCAGTATGAATCCCAATAATAAACTTCCCGGAATCTACCACCAGGTATTATAAAAGGATTAGGAAGATAAATAATTGAATAGTACTCTGGACGTGAGCGTACGTCATCTTTAATCTTTCTACCAAGATCTAGCCATATTTTACTTATATTTTTTGCCCAATTTTTTAATTGTACATCCTTAATACTGTTAAAAACTTTTGGTTCACTGACCCAATCAGTTGGAATCCATTTATCAAATTCAGAACCTTCTTTATCAAAATTTTCATTGACGAACTCCGTCATACTATCATTGGTCGGTTTATATTTCCAATCTATCTGCATCTTCTCTTTGAATTTGCCATCTATTGTTGTAGGTGAAAATTTCATTTTCATATCTACAAACGTCTTAGAATCATGGAATACTTTAAGAATTTGAACATTATGCAGTAATGATCCATTACAGTAAATTTGACTGAAACAAAAATAATAAAAATGTTAATATAACTCATGAAATTAAATTCAACGGTTTTTAATTAATATACTATTAATTTTATCTTAATAATATTCACTGTAAATTGTTAAACGTTACATGTTAAATGTCATTTTCCAAACTATTATCAATTTTTTTTTTTATAAGACATATTATTATATTGTATTATTTTTTAAGGTAATCCTTCTTAAAGCTTAAGTTTAAAGGTACCAAACATAAACTATAAATTATAAATACCACTTACAAGTGCAAGTTTCATTAAAGGTTTTGTCAGACATTTAATTTATTATTTTAGTAGATGTGAAAATATATACAAAATCCTTGCATAAAATTAAGAAGAATTATTAAGATAATATTTAATTAACTGAAACCATGATTTTTTTCTCGATATATTTTGGTGGGATTAAAGCTTATCTATTTGAAGTTTGGCATAAACTTAGTACAACCAAATGTTTTAGTTAAATTATATGACAGCTATGACTTTAATAAACATCGGTTTATCAAAAACTTTCAACAATAACAGTGTTCTTAGTTTTAAAAAAAATATCTGGAAAATCTAGCTCAATTTAGCATTTATGTATTTATGGGTGTTTTTATGGAAGGCTGTAGACCGTCTGAAACGACGACTGAGAACATGTTTAAAAAATGTTTTATTTAAGAACCTATTATACAATTACGTTGTTTTTTTTAAAATTATTTCGATTTAAAACATCTAATGGCGCGGTACGGGTGTGGGGCTGACTGTGGCTCGTCGGCTCAATCTGTGAATCTGCCTCAGCTCGGCGATCTCCTCTCTACGTGCTCATACGCTCACCTATATCCTCTGTATATAATTAATCTTGTTGTTATATAAATAATTAAGAAGTAGAAGTAAATTAAATATAAATACTGATGGTACTGCTCGTAATAATTTTCATTTCAAAAATAAATTCAATAATTAGTGATGAAAATAATTATATTTTTCAATCATTCTGTATATTGAAGGAACACGCTGTATACATCCGAAGATATGATTATTAATGTTATTAAATTAATTATATCCAGATGTAACGACAATAATAGAGTGTTATAATATATATTACGTTATTGTTATTGACGTTCAAAGACATCGCGGTCATCTCGGGTAAAAAATAAATACATAGACTAAAAAAAAAAAAAAAAAAAAAAACCAAGATTCTTGAGAGACAATACCTGATCGTCTATAATATATTTTAAAACGTTATCTCATAGCCTATCAAAATTATGAACCGATAGAGTGAACACTATATTTGTGGACGAGAAGTCGACACCGGCGACCAGGGCAATGTTATAGATGTCGACTACTCGTCGACCGTGGCTTTTCAATTTTCAACATTATAACCAAAAGAAAATTGTTGATGTTTCACGTCAATTGTCCCGTGACATCTTAGTTTTATTTTATTATTACTCTTAACGTGTTTATCTGAAAAAATTCCCTAAAAGCATGCCTGATAAATAATTATAAAATACCATAATATACCTACCTAATATATCACCGTCTTTAGCAAGTGTTTCTAAATTAAATCGTAAATTCATATAATATATTATATGAATATATAATTTATATTATATTATATTATTATATATAATAATTCATATAAATCATAAATTATTTATGTCAAACATTCAAGTTACTCTGCATTATTTTGTTTGGGTGCATTATCATTCCAAAAATCAGTGACAAGACTAAATTCGCTATGCTAAGACCTATACGGAAACACTGAATTAAAGATAATAATATGATATAGGTAGTACCTATATAGAGTATAGGAGTGTATCTAATATTATGGATCATTGCAATAGTATATGACATATGAATAGATATGTTTAAATTATAGATAAATAGGTACCTATACTATCTATAAACGTGCATGCATCCAACAGAAAAAGTAAAATGTAAAATCGAAGTTATGCTATCGCCAATCGCCACAATAATGATAATAACAGGTCATACAATACTTATGATGTACAATTTGATTATTATTCTATAATGTGCACACGGGATATTTTACAACACACTCCGTGACTCCGAGGAATTTACCTACATTGGACGTAATTTTTTTCATATAAAATTACTCGTCATTAATACATTTCAATCATTGAACTTAAATTCTGAATGATAATACACCTTTTAAATTTTAAATTTTGTTTTAAATATTAAACAAGTTATATACCTAGGTACGAGTAGAATTTATTCGTTTGCACCCATATTTCGTTATGAGCGTCTAAGATTAAATTATAATGAAATTCGTCAATATTTAAAAAAAAAATGTAATTATTTTGTTGTTATAATTTTATTAATGTACCTATACAAACTTAATTTGTGTAGGTAAGGCATTCAAATTGAATACGGATTTCCTCATAGATGAAGCCCAAAAATCTAACCAACAATATTACAACAATTTTCTTTTTTAGACATTAAATTTAAAATTATGACAAAACTTGATTTTTAAATGAAGACTTACTTATTATTTATTGTAATTCAAGAATAATAATCGTGAGGACTTGAAACATTTACGTAGGTATATAATTTGACTTTAGGTACACAATGGAATTTAAAAAATCATTAGATTAATTTTAATCTGACTGTTACTTATTTATAAATTACTACTAATTTAATACTATTTTAGTAAACCTTGCTAAAATTAAAAATAATTATTCCGTCATATTTCAGATTATTTTTTGACAATTATTATATTATTTTCTATTTAATTAATATCAAATAAATAATTTATTTTATATTTCATTAGGTAATAATTGTAATTTTTAGTTTAATTTTTCATAATTAATAGGTATTAAAATATTTTAGTGTTAAAATAAGACACTTTTTTATTCATTTATCTGTACTTTTAATTTTTTAAATACAATTTTTATAAAAGTGTTTTTTTACAAGACTGCTGTGCTCTGCAGTTCGCGGTCGCAACCAGTACCAGTTCTTGCAAACAAATAAAAAATAAAAATATGTCCGTATACCAAATAATGTTTTAAAAAAAATTTTAGACAGCTGTGGAAAAAAATGTGATTCTTTGACCTGGCCAATTTTAATTCTGTAAAAATCTTAAGGTTGACTAACATTAACTTCTAGAACTTAATCGAGGCGTGTTTTTAAATGTAAGTTTCTGACTTGGATAATATAGTTCAGTAAAATTGTGTACAATTTGCAAATATTGCTTATTAGGATATTTTTTTGATTTAATGTTCCTAACACCTTAAATAAAATACAATCATACAAAACACATAACGGTGTATTGCTGTAATATAATTTTATTTATTGTTATACTATTGATTTTAAAATATAAATATATTCACATGAATATCAATTAGATATTTGTGTTTAATTTTTTTTTGTGAGGATTAATGCCGGATTGCATGAGCAATGACTAAACATTTATTGAATCAATAGTGGGACAATTGTTACTTAAACATGATTTAGTGGCCCGTGGTTGACTGGTTAAATGTTATTGAACGTTTAAAAGAATCAATATTTCACCATGCAACCCAGCATAAGAGTTTTTACAGTATAATATAAAATGCACCTACCTATATTAACCCTTTCACTGCTATGGACGCATATTATATGCGTCCAACGTAGGCAACTCTGTGGTGCTATGGACGCACATATGCGTCTTTTCATTTTAAAAATTATTTTGGGAATTTTGAGAAACCATTTTGAGAAACCCTGGCTAAGAGATATACAATTAGCAATAACTTGGTAAGTTTTGTTCCAATTTTTTTTTTTTTAATTTTTTCAGATTCAGTGAGTATATATCTATATTTTTAAGGTGGAAATACTAGTTAAATAATTTATGAAATATAGTCAGCACAGAGCAGTTGCATTCGATTTTTATGGTCAGCAGTGAAAGGGTTAAAATATAAGGAAGTAGCGAACATTTTAAAATATATGGTATAAAAACCTTAGCTAATTGTATTCTGAAACTTTTGTCAAAGTTGATATATTATTTTATGTTTATGTACTTCCCGCGCTATATAATTACTATTCTAAATTTAAGTACCTATGATTATTATTAGTTTTTTCTAGATTACTTATGGAGAAAAAATATTTTTTAATTTCATAAGCCTTAAAATCAGAATTATTCTTAAAAAATGTATTCAAAATATAAATAAAATTTTTCAATTATATTATATATATTTTGTATTATATTAAGTTGTAACCATAGGTAACCTATCTCTATCACATTAACGTCCAATTGTTAATAGATACCTATTCCATGTATAAAAAATGCTAATATTCCAAATTTTCTGCTCCAATAGCCTTAAGTGTGAAATATGATTTTTCTTTCTATTCAGCTGTTGATAAAATAAAATAAAATATTTTTTTTTTTTTCAGAATTTGCCAATAAATTATTTTTAAATACAAATTGTATAAGCTATTATAAGTTTATTACTAATAGCTTATAAATGATAAATATTTGTGATTTTTAAATTTAAACATTTGTTATGTTTATTATCATAAAATATCATTTAAGACATGTTTTATTTCACAAAAAAATAATTTTAAATGTATTTTATAAAAAATTGTAATTTTTTGTCTTTGGTTATATAATGATTTAACAATTATACATTTATTTAATTTTATATTATATCAAATTAATTTGTCTTAAGTAAACTGTAATTTTTTATATCATTAACTAGGTAATTAAAGTATTATTTAAATTAACAATATTATTAATATGTCCCGATGAACAAACCCTTTAAGTACCATTTCCATGGCAAAAAAATTATAATTTCCTTTTAAATTGTAAAAAAAAAAAACAATATAATTACATTAAAACAAATAGTATATTAAATTATATGTACTTATATCACAAAAAAAAGGATAAAAACACAAAATTATTTTGGGTTCTTACCATAGATATGTGAATTGCCATTTGTACCGAATGAACGCAATTAAAGGAATTAAAAAATAATAAAAATATAATAATATAAGACCTATTTTACCTGTTACAAGCCGTTGTCACTGGAACATAATCAGAACGACTCCAATTTTGAAAAGTGCTAAGTACTACAAAAATTATAAAAATTTTTACGTTCGTCATGATGAGTGTCTTTTCAGTATTTTCGATAATTGCGTGTACAAATGAACCGTGGTACTGACAGCTTTCCACAACGTCGTGCGACGCTTTATAATATTTTACATTGATAGGTACCCCACTATTAACACAACTTGAGGAATTTGGGGGGACAATTTTATTTTTTGCCATTCTAACCAAAGATTAGATTTACTATAGGTATCTGTAGTTTGACGTCATATCTAAGCTAAATTTTTTATATTATATTATATTATATTATATTATAGCTACATATTTAATAATAGGTACCAGAGGTGTCTGTATAAAAAAACAACAATGTAATTTTATGTGGTATCTCCGTTAGAAATATTTTACCTATTAATTTAAGTATATTTTATATATAGAGTTATTAACCGAACATTCTTATCCACATTTTTTCGTATGATTGTAAATTTATTCAAATTCTTATTTTAGTAATATTTTTTTAAATACTTACGGTTTTTATAAAATTTATAAAAAGTTTCATATGGTGGTAAAAGTTTCTTTTTTTTATAAATGAAAGACACAATTTTACTCTAAATGATTGTTAAGCAGATAATTAAAAAAAAAATACATATGAATTTAATTAAAAATATATAAGTAGACACTAGATGGCCAGTAATACCTACTATAATTTATAAGTAGGTATATTATAATCAAAGGTTCATACGTATTAACTATATTAAGTATACATAAAATATGAGAGACTTTAACGTAGTTAACTAATCAGCCCCTTTATTTCGATCACTGTCCTCCTGGGTCAAAATCGTAGGTTAACCCACTCAACCCCCCCCCCTTTCCAAAATTATTCAAACGCCAAATTTCCATCTTGAAACACAATATATGTATAACTTAAAATATTTTTAAAAAAATATGTGGATGACAAAATATAAAAATCTTTTTAGGTTTCTAAACATAAGTTTTGAACAACTATTATGTCTGATTCACCCCATTCATCCGTTATAATTTACCAGTAGGTACGGTACATATGAAGTTACAATTGTTGATATTAAGATATTTATTTATTGTATAAGTGTTTAATATAATATGTAGATTCATACTATCCGATTTACATTACCGTAAAAATATTATTAAGAAAAGTAGTATTTTATTTCGAGATTTTAATTTTTACAAAAATATATAAAATAGGTAATAAAATATTTTAAATAAATATAATGTGCTTTAAATTTGTATTTTTTAACAATACAGCAAATGTACCTAATATATTTTATAAATTATAGCTGGGGGACGGAGTGGCCGATCGGACTAACATAGGTACATATTATCAGTCAAATTTTCGAAATTATTTTTTGCACCTATAGGCTTTCAACTTAACGCTATTTGAAGGAGACACGTATAATGTATATATAAGGAAAATATTTTTATTTGTCATTTTATTATAAAAATGAAATGTAAAAACTATATTTTATATTTTATAATTAAGCAGCCGTTGGAGTCCGTAAAAAATATGTCTGAGGTCCGGATGCGGACCGTAGTCCACCAGCCAGTGATCGATTTTCTATATTGTAGAATATATCTATTTTGGAAATAATAAATATTCGATTTATTCACAATGATCATAATTCATTGGGAACATCCATTTTCGACCAAAATCAATTTTCGGGCAGTATAAAAAGTTTAATATTTACCTCATGTGATACAAATATAGAAATTATAAAAAAAATAAGTTGTACTCACAATTTTTTTATTTTTATCATGGTACATAATACATATTATACTTGTACGGTAGTTCCCATCACGATCATACTCCATGAATATAAAATAATTAATGACATCATTATACAGGGCCTGCCCTAGTTTGTACGGGGCCCCGGACAAAATAATTGTCCATGTCTTTTTTTTAAATAGGTACATGATATATTTGTTTATATTTTCCTATGTTTTCAATGTATATTTATTATACTTTCCTCTCCCCAGATTTATTTAATATGTATTGCAGTCTAGTTAATAATTGTTATATATTTTTGACTCCACACGAGACTTCTCAGTGAGGCCTAGTGATCATATTTCAAAATAAATAAATGCCCATTATTAGGTATTTTATTATATTGGAACTTAAGGGGCCTGCTCGCGATTTTTCAAATTTTCCGCACTTCTATAAAATTTGAAAATTAAATTTTATATTTTAGTTGCCACCTCAATTATAAGACTTTTCCACTAATCTACTACCCAATACCTATTTAGGGGGGGTTGATAGAGTGTATTATATCGGTCAAAACACAGTTTACAGGAAAAACTCTCACACCTCGTAGATTGGTCCGATTTCCGTAATTTTTTTTTTGTTAGATAGAGGAATATTTTTTACAGGGCGCATTGGACTTCGATTTTTGATTACGTCGCTAAAAACAAAAAATAATACAAAAACTAAAAAGTTGTAAAAATTGATTAAATTCAAACTTGTAACATAAGATTTAGAAAAATAATGTTGAAAATCCAAGTCCAATGCGCCCTGTAAGAAGTCTTCCTCTATCTAACAAAAAAAAAATTACGGAAATCGGACCAATCTACGAGGCGTGAGAGTTTTTCCTGTAAGGCATATTTTTGAGCAAAAAAACAGGTCGCGTGCAGGCCCCTTAATAAATAATAATTAAAACCAAATATACTATACACTGTTTTATCATGATAAGTATATAAATAATAGATACGATTAATTCTTTAATATTATAAGCTTCTACTATTTTCCAATTGCATAATTTTGAACGATGTCCATGTCCATAACAATGTTCAATCAGAAAAAAATAATCATTTTTGTCCTTTATATTGTAGATTAATTACGGGTACAATTTAAGTAATTCAATATTATCGTCGAACAGATGTGGAGGTACCTAATTATTTCGTTAAAATTGTTTGGTTATACTGTCCTTACTTGGATTGTAGTCGATCAATTAAAATAAGTTTCTATAAATTTCAATAAAAAATTATTTATCCAGTAAAAAGCTTAAAAATGTAATATGTAAGTTTTTATTATAGCTAAAATATTAACGATACATATAGGCATTATGATGGTTATTTTTTATAAGCATTGAAAGTTCAAATTTCATCAAAACCACATTTAATTAATTTGTATTTCAAAACTTATAAAATATTAAATGTGTATAGCTAAGGTATATTAGCTGTATATAAAATTGGCGGGAACGCGAATAAGTCCGTGAAACTCGAATTTTGAAAAAAATTGGAACATTTTCGTTAAATATGATAAGCCTGAAATTGCGAAATATCGAAAGCAAAAAACGGAAAAAAAAAAACGCGAAAAAAAATTCCGACGGCCGTGCTAGCTACTTACCTACCTACCAAATTGAGAACTGGAGTCAAATCTATGACTCTTAAGATGGTTTATATATCTAACTATAATATAATAAACAGATTAAACTCTGGAACTACTATTATATATATGTATATTGACAAAAGATAATAATACAAATCAACAAACATGCCCGATTAACCAATAGAAACCAATATATTATACACCGGTGGATTTTCCTAATAATTTCTTTCATATAAACCTTCTCCGTGAAATACTCTTTCGTTTTAAAACAAAAATAAAGAAGATCTGATAAATAGTTTTAGAGTTTAGCCTGTACAGAGATTTTCATTTCACATTTTTATAGTTAGATATTATATTATAATTTATATTTAAAAAGTAAAGCAAATAGTTTTTTTTTTTTTTTATTATTATTATTATAATAAATTATGATAATAGCTTAAAAACCCATGGCAATCAACCACTTATAAACAAAAATTTCCATCGAAAATTTCAAAATTCACGTTTGAGCCCCTCCCCGGATTGGTCCTTTCCCTTTTTAAATTAGCCTATCTGATAAGTTGGACCAGATTACACAAGGTGTAAAAATTTTCATCAAGATCGGTCCAGTAGTTTCGGAGTTTATTTAACATTGTGACACGAGATTTATATATATATAAGAAGATTATCAGTATTATCTATTTGTTTCGATTATGGCATATTCTGTAAGAACAGCTGAATTTACCAATGTAATGTAGGTACCTACTATTATTTTTTTGGTATTCACATATAGGTACCTTCCCTCTTTCTAGTTTAATAATTTTCTCTATTTTGTCGATCACATAATCACTTGATCATTCTTTAGTGTTAAATTTATCTGTAATAAATAATACCTTTGAGTTCAGATTTCTTACATATTGTCACCTATTATATCTAATAAATTATGCTTCTTTAAGGAATAAAGTATGAATGTTATCTCTCTCGTATTATAACTGGCATTATTATTTGTTGAAAAAACATTTTCAGCCATTCCACCCACACTTACAATTTTGGAAATATCATCCGACAGTGATTGCTTATAATATTGTTTTTATTTATATGCGTGCGTGTGTTTGTAATATGTATTTTTTTAGTACAACACTGAACTTCAACTTATTTGATACAGCCGTAATAAACTATATTATCTACACCTGTAATATTATATCATACGGTAGGTACTGGCAAATCAGCGCAGAGCCTTTTACTATATCTAATTGAAATACCACGTGCCGAGGAATTAAACGAGCGCGTCATATTAACGTCTCAGGTTTTTTTTAGTACACATTACTTAATTGACCGAACTACTAAAAACCTACTGAGCTTTTGGACAGTGCCCTGCATGGTTATATAACACAGAGCCAATAAGCCTTGAATTCATATTCAAGTAAGAATGGTCAAGTGCCCCCCAACACCAATAATATTAAGAGTATTGTAGGGTTATACATAGTATGTGGTATATCTGATAGCTAATAGTATAATATTATGTTATTGTAATAAAGTCAAACATTTACTTGGAGAGCTTACGTAATATTATAATTTTACTCTTAAAATTTGAGTCATTATAGAAATATACGAATACTTAATGTACCTACTTAGTAGTAGTAACTTTTAAAAGATTTATACATATATATAATTATAATTATAACAATACATAGTGATATTTTAATTTTTTTATGAGTTATAATATTTTTTTTAAATATTTATGTTTGACATGCATATAAGTTGTTTAATTAAGCATTTCAAAAAACTCTTTAGAATACACAGATAATTTACTCCCCTTTGTGTTTGATAAATAATCAATTTACTCCAATACAACAGTAATATATTGGTAACCACACGAAATTAGAACTTACCAGTTCCTAGAGAACATCTAAGAACCGAAACCTTTAGTGGAACCATTATATTTTTCACAATCGGAATTCATTTACATATACAATAATTTTGTTGGTTCTATTATGATTTTATTGGTTTTAAGAAATAACTGAAAATTTTCTTTAAATTTAGTTTTATTTTAACAAAATAAACACAGGTGTGCATTTTTCATAACTATACCTTCATATTTTTTTCTTTTGATAACTATAGTTGTTGCTCCAGAAAATCACGTTATACTAAAACAGCGATTATTTTTATCTATCAAAATATTATAGGTTGTAATTTTGCACTCGTAACATACGAAAAACAATAATGTGTTTTTTCAACGAGTCATTTTGAAATACCTACCTTCGAATAATAAGTTATTTAGGTGATAATTTATTTTGCGCAAAATACTGGCTAATCAACAAAATGCGTTATCGAATGATTTCAGTTTGGCATAACATACTTCCTTGGAAGGTATCTATTTAGAAATAGGCTGAAATTATGCGTAAGACCAAAATACGACCAAAACTACAAAAACAATTATTATAATGTACAAATTACATTAATATGAAATACCGACGTAAACAATTGATCTAGATTATAGAGGCGTACATTTTTTTTTTTATAGACATTTTAATTTAAAATGTGGACACAATTATATTTAAACAGATGGCAATGATTTTTTGTATTAAATGAGTTCTTCAGCATTATACTTTTGCATATAATATTTAACGTATTTAGGTACCTATCCTTAAAATGAAACCTCTATATAATAATAAGCTATAAATGTATAATATTTTACTTTAAGATAGTAATACCATAATACCTATGAGGTACCCACGGGCCTCCAAATTAGATTCAAATGTGTTTTTCGATTATTTCATCTTATATGGTTTTTACAGATTTGATAGTGAAAACTATAAAAAACTTGTTCGATTACGACAAAAAGAGTCGTGGCTGTCTATATTTTAGGCCAGAATCCCAGAAAAAGGTGCATATATTTTGACCAACAGAGATTACTGTTGTACCTACTTGGTTCACCGACATAACTATAGCATGAAAATAAACTAAAATAAAAATAACAAAGGTCTAGCTCAGAAAGTCACATAGAGACTGGCAGACGTATTTCAACATACCTATAGGTAATTTTGGACGTTGGTGGGCATTAGTAAATTCTACTGATGAAGTATACAATATTTATTGGCAGATGGTACAATTATTATTTACGTTGTATTAAGTATCTCTTAACAGAAAGGAGTTTGTGATATTTTCAACATCTGATGCCTGTAAACCAAAAGACGTTTGCAAGTGCGAGATCGTATAATTGGCGTCTTAAGTAATGCTGTCATATTTTTATCGGACATTAATTAAAGAACATAATTCTATGGTACCATTAATAATCTCAGAAGCTCAACGCTAAAACTGGCAATGCTGGTAAGTTATTACGCATTTTAACATGACCACAATATATATTTTAATATTATATTAATTCTACTAGGAATTTGGTCGTATTTCCCTATTAACGTACAACACCTACTTGAATATTAATACATTTTTTGATAATCGCACGTGTCCCGCTCTTATCAATTTATACTAAAACGCGTAAAAAATATTTCGGCATTCGTGTGTAAGACCTTGTACCTAATCAATATAAGCATATAGGTACACTATAATATGAACGTTTAATTATATCAACAAAACGAATAAAATAAATTCATTATAAATATTATTAGGTACTATATTATTTACTACCTAGGCATCTAGCTTTTATTAACTTATAAGTTATGTTAAATATAAATGAGGTTCGTGGTAAATAAATAGGTATATCTTAAAAGCAATAATTTAAAATATTTAAAATTGTATTGTACCTATATAGTAAATAATATTATATTTAAAATATTATGAATTTATGATACATTTTTATTAGGTAGTAGATAGTAGGTACCTATTTGCAGCGCACTTTTCATTATAATAATAATAATAAAATATTATTATTAGTTTTTTTTTATTATTATTATTTCTACGCTACTAAGTTTTATTCGTAGAAACTTGAAACTTGCAATAATAAATTATTGAATTACATTTTATCACATCAATACTATTCAATTGAAAAATGTTACTTGTTAGTTACATAAATTGAATTTCTAACTTAATAATTAGTTATAACTATTTAAGGCCTGCATACTCATTATATTATATAGTTACTAATAATTTATTTACCTAATTAGAAATAGAAAATAAATAAATATTTTACATGTTATATAACAATCTAAACTACTATAATAATTACTACCTATAAACCTCAAACGTAATTGAAATTCAAACTTTCTTTGATTTGGATCCAATAAGTATAAAAACCAAAGTAAGATTTGTTGAAAAAAATTGAAAAATAGTATAAATTGTTTTAGAAATGTGTAAAATCAACGAAATTGTAATACAATTGAAAAAATCCAAAAATTGCACTTGAAAATGTGTACTTGATTATTACCAACTAATTTGTTATATTTGTAAGTAATTGTTTTTAAAATATAAAATTATATACCTATCGACATACTGCTTTTATAAATACCTACTAATATATATATATATAATATTAAAGGTAACCGCTCTGCTGAACTCAAAGGTAGTAGGTGGTACAGTAGGTGTGGAGTGTACCACGTAATTGAATAAGTCACTGTAATGTATCTATTAATTATAAATTCAATAATAAATCATTGCTCAAAAGCAACAATTTTGAGCGAAGATGCTCGATCAGCCTATATTTTATTAACTTCTAAATTATTTCATGATATATTATTGATATTGACATGAAAGTAATTTATTTTATTATTCGCGGATGGACACAATTAATAATATGTATAATAATATGCCGAGTAAGCTAATTTCGCCAAGATCGTGTCAAGGTCGCGTTTCACGACCACCGTTGCGCGCCTTCCCTGATCCACCGGTCATTGCCGTATATAATAATATTATAAAATTATCACCAGCAACCTTTTAATATTCTTATGATAAACACTGTTTTGTTGTTTTATTATTATTTGAATTATTAGCGTATTTTTACCATCAAGATTTCATGCAACAAATATTTATTCTTTTATACTTATTACCTACACTTTTAACTTTCCAACGTATTGTGATATTACTTTTCACTTTCACTTTTTCCGTCCTCATATTATAATATACGATCCACTATCATCGCACGGCCGTTCATATCACCGGGTCAGTAACCGTACGCCAGCAACAGCCGGCAATACCTGCGACGACACCCACTACTCCGTCGATCTGTCATGGCTACTCAAACCCGGTTTCCCCTATACAATTATTAATACGATTTGTCGAATTAATTGTTGATGAAAATATTGCATTTTAAACTTGAAAGTCCTTACGAATAATATATTTTTATAATAATACTAGCATTAAGTGAAACTCGGGGGCCCGTTGGACTCGCTGAGAGCGGGTACCGATTTTGGAGACAATGTGGTTGGAATAATAATAGTCGAGACAGTTGTAAGTCAAAAGTTTGTGATCGGTGATATGGACTAGAGACAAGGCTTGGCGCTTTGTAGGGAATGTTCAAAAGTTTGACCGTCTAGTATTCGGAGACGGTTTAGTAAGAATATAATGATAATGCCTTGCTCTAAGAAGTTTCAGTGTCTATAAATCTCCCATGGCCAATTCGGTAATTTAATGGTACGGTTTCCCATCCGGTGCTTTTTTGTATGTGTAAAAAAATTTAAATTTGAAAACCATGTTAGAGTGTCTAGCAAGTCAGTTAAGACGAAACCAAATTACCATTTTGTGCTGGAGTCATCTCGGGACGTTTGAATTTGAATCAATATAAAAAGTATAAATTCAATATATCAATATTTATTCAATTAGTCATAAATTAAATTATTAAATAAATATAATAAATCCTATAGAACCTAGGTATATTATTAAAAAAAAAAAAAAAAAATACAAGAAAATGATAATTTAGGTTTTCCAGCTTTAAGCTGTTCTACTTCTAGTCCAAATTAGAAAGAGTCAAAAAAACCTTAATAAAATTTGAAATAACTAAATAAAAATAACTGTAATAGCATTATTGATTTGGATAATTAAGATAGGAGAGATAGGCCACGTTATCCTAAAGTCTGAATTCGCAGTATTTTAAATAAATATAATATACTGGAGAGAAAAATTATGTTAAAATGTGACAATTTTATTTTTTATCTGTGTTCTACCTACTATTTCACTCATTAAAATATAGTATATAAAATATATTAAATATACATTTTAAATTATTGTTACTATACATATGTTATAATTTAAAGTCTTTTGCTCTACACGCATTATATACAAAAAAAAAATAAAAATAGTTTTATTTTTTAATACTGAAAATAAAAAGTTTTAAATTAAATTTAAATTTATTGGAAAAATTTAAAATACCCAATTTATAAACCTGATTATAAGAATAATTTTTATGGTAAAAACATTTATCTAAGTGAAGTAGTTCATTTTTTAGAATATTTTAAAATATCAATATTTTTTTGAATAAATTAATTTAGAATGTAATTACTTTTTTAAAAATATTTTTTTTCACAATTTTTGTCTTACGTTTAAGTAGCGTATTTTTTTTCAGATCTTCCTGTTATAGCCTGTATAGTGTATATAGAGTGTGGGTCTGGGGGTCTGGGAATTCTTTATCATTTGTGCACCCTCAAAAATATAGGTCTAGTTGCGCCTATGATGACATGCCCCGGAATTTGATGACCACGTAAATGTTTTAACGATTGTTATAATATATTATTATGACATTTAAAATTTATATATAGGTAAATAATACGTAAAATATAATGTATAGGTAGGTAAGTAAACTGATTATACAGAATAATGGGCATTGGGTATGCTGTACGCGTCTTTGTAAAATATTCAAAGATTATAATATTTTATTTTATTAACATTTTACCATTGATTATAATAATAGATACTATAGATATAATATAGATTATGTAATACCGTTACAAAACTGTTCGGGTTTCAATGAACTGATTCAAATTTCGTTTTGTTTTGTTTTTAAAATATACTTTTGAAAGTTTCCGCTTAGTTAAGGTATGTACTACGTAAATAGTAGCCAGTAGGTACATAGGCGTGCTCAGAATTTGTCCGCAGGGGGGGGCCTTACAAATGTCTGAACCAAAGATTCTTGCACCTACTAATGACTACCTTAAAAAGAGGTGACTTCGGACATGTCATATGTGGGATGAATTTTAGAATTTTAAATAAATTATGTTGTATTTGCGATTAATGTATGTAGTTTTTTTTATTTTTATTTATTACATTTTTTTAAAAATATCTATATTGTCCAAAGTCAACCATTGTAATTATAACATCGGTTTTTAATGAAATCTAATAGGTACGTCGTACGTGTCCAAAGTCATCCCATTTTAAGGGTCACTCCGGACGTAATTCAACTTTAAAAAAAAAGTGTGAGCTTTAATGACCTTAATGATTATTTTTCTGTTATATGATCTTCTTTTTACTCATTATAACGGTACTTTATTTACTAGTTAGGCATAATATATAAAAGTTTAATTTAGGTAATAAGAATATTGAGTTTTTTTGGTATAAAATATTTGTTATTACTTATTTGTAATTACTATATTTTAACTAATGTATGTGGTATATAATATTATCTACAAGTTACAACCGTGAAATAACGTAAATTATAAATAAAGTACCTAGTTGACAATGGCCCTTGACGTGGCCCGCAAGTAGCAAATGTACAACCACTATAGCGGCCTGTATATCTTATCTCCAACCACCACTACAGGATGCAAGCAGCGCGACAGGGTCGACTCTCCCACCGAGCCAGTATAATAGCAAGGCGGGATGGGGGACTGCGTGTCGCGTAAGACGTACAACCAGTGCCGGATTTAGTGGGGTTGCAGGGGGTGCATTGCACCGGGGCCTCAAGACCAAGGTTGTATTAGGGGGGGGCTCAGGTTGAAGTCCTAAATTTTCTAACTTTCTATAACTGTATTATAAAACGAACAAATATTATTATTTTAAGACGTTATTGACAAGTGACAACCATTTATTTTGGACCGTTTGAATTTTCGATATTACTATTTATCATTGGTTATGTTTGTTACACATATATATTTTTACACACATAAATTATATAATATAGTATGCATCGTATACTATTATCGTATAATCGTACTGTTTAAATTTTAATCTCAGAGACTCGCGCAGTCGCACTAGTGCAGTATTTTGCTGGACAAACTAATAAGATAACCATGGTTATATTTATTTATTGTTTAATATAAACGGATTATGATTTACGGACCTTGGTGCAGTATCATTGGTTTCGGATATGTTATTTTGCACTTTTGTCAGTTTTATTACTATTACTATTTATAGTTTATAATTACATTATTTACTCTTTTAGAACACATTTTGAAAAAATGTACCATGAATGCCCAAAAACGCATAAATATAAAAAAAACGAAAAAAAAGCAAAATAAAGTGTCCTGCTTTTTATTCTAAGTAGTTTAAATCGAATAATAAAAGTCAAAAGTTAATTTAGAGAATTGTACATACTCTTGTACTTATTCACTGATAAGCTTTGTCAATAAAGTAATTATTATTTTAATTACACATAGTACCTACCTAAAGTGATAGTACTTACAACTTTTAATTATTTTAAAGAATAACTAACCATTTTTAAAAAAAAAAAATCTTTCTACTTAATTCAAACTGCAGAGATAATAAGCAATAACATGTTTGTGTATACCAGCGAAATTATATTAAATCCAGAAATGTGTATTGATTTATTTTTATCAAAAACCATTATGTACAGAGTAGTGTATACAGCGTGATTGAACAAAACAATATATTGAAACCAATTGATATATGCGTGTTACACAATATAAATTTAAACAAAATTGTATGTGATATGTGCTATGAAGGGCATTTAAATCTGAGCCCTACTTAAAAGTTATAACTATTTTCCAGTCCACAGGGATGGGTTAAAAGTTAGAATCGATTAATATAATATAGGTATTATATGATGCAAAAACATAATCAGGTAGTACCTATACATATATCTTTGGTGTATGGTATAAATGTCATAAATTACATTTTTGGCTAAAAGTATGATTAAAATCAAACATTTTTATATTTTTTTGATACAGACTATAAACCATGTCAGAAAAATTTGTTTTGGTCTAAACATTTTAAGTCACATTATATTGGGTACAAGACACGTATGGCTAGTTAATATTTGAGAATCTGACATAAATAATTTTAAAATGGTTTAATATCTTAAGTCAAGTTTATAGTTATAATTTTAAACGCATGCCCTATTAGTGTAAGTCATATATAATAAAAATCCAACTATCTTCAGTCACTCAAAAACCACGAATAATTTATTTTACATTTCTACATAGAATTTATAATTAAATATTAAATTAAACTAATTATCAGCCAAGACATCATTATCAACGATTTTGAATGTTTTGTTTTCTCTTCCTGAAAACTAGGAGTTTTTGACTTAAGAAATTTATACCATACAACAAATATATTATATTCATGAGGTTGAGCTCAGGTATTAAATTTTCAAAATATTTTATTTCTATTTCTTCTAGTAGCAAATACTACAAACCGAAAAAATACGTACTTTCAGGTACCTATGTAATGATAAATTTATCTTCCACGAAATTTATATTTTTACGCTCGTGTATAATAATGCACTTTTACTATGTATTTGACATAACCAATGGTTATCAGGCTGAATTATGTGTAGAACATTGTTACATAGTTTTCTTGTGTACGTCATCGACGATATAGTTATCTTCTAAAAAACAAAATAAAAAACCAGTGTGTAATAATAATTTTTACGAATATACGATTGTACATAAAATTGTTTTCTATCTCTAATGATGAGTAGGTACATAATAGCTTAGTAAAATTTACGATTTCTTATTTTCTCTATAAGAAGATAATAGATATATAGTATATAGTATAAAAGCGTAGTACCTATATAATATTATAGTGCACACTCGTGATTACTTATATAATATTTTGAGTGGTAGTTATTGACTTTCTGACAGCCGTCAAATTATTTGCATGCTGTGGTGACCAACTTCACGCTAAGTCCAGTAGCTTACTAACACAATTAATAGTAAAAGTATTTGTGTGTAACTATCGTATATTGGATGAGCAAAAACCACCATAGATATGTGATTTTGGTTAGATTAGGCGATTAGGTGAGCATATAGTTTTAAATTATAATATTATAAAAAAAAAATACAGACACATAGGTATATGACCAATATTGAACACACGCAGATCCATTCAAAGATGACTAGCTTTTTCAAAATTTAAATTTTAAATGCTTATTAAAAAATACTCTAACTACCTCTATATTATGTAAAAAGTTCTGGTACTGTTAAAATACAATTTTATAAATTATAATACAAAATTGTACCTGCGACGATCACAATATGTTTCTAAGCAAACGACGGCGGCGCAAGCGTCCGTGTTATCATAACCACGCTGTCCCACGATGTCCTTCACAACCATATTAATTATTATATAATTATTATTCTATATAGCTATATAGATAATAATATAAAAATGGATAGGCCACCAGTATCTATAATGCGAGTATGAATATTTTGATATTTAGGACATTGCAGGGTTTCAAAGGTACCTACTTATCAATTAAATAACAAATAAAATGAATGATAAAACTCCTTGCTGGATTGAGTGCACTATTTTATAATTTATAATATTATATTGGGGACGGAGTGGCCGAGCGGTCTAAGGCGTCGGCTCGATCCTTCGGTCATTTTTCTTCGGGCAAGTCACGGGGTCCGGAGAACAAGTGCCCGTCCCCCACCCGGGAATGGCAGATATCTATGGATGCAAAATCAAAAATTCTGACAAACCCAACACATACGTGTTCCCCCTACTGACATAAAAACGTACAAAAACTAAAAGAGCTAATGGCCATAAATGCCACCTGCTGAAAGCATGCAGCCTGTCTTTCAGCCACATTCCGAACAGCGGTATATTTTTTAGTTAATACAGGAGTAGACAGTAGCCTATTCATATAGGTTAGGTTCTTATATTATCTATGTTCACACACACCCACCCAAACGGGGACTAACCTGCCGATGCAAGAAGCATTTATTCGTCTCTAATCTATAAAGTAATAAGGCTCGCGTTCGGTTTACAAATACAGCTATGTGCCACAACCGAACTTCAATGATCACGCAAAATATTTTTTTTCTCCACGTTCGTTAATGTAAACTTTTATATATTTATTTTGAAAAAAAATAGATATATACACAGTAGCGTATGTAGGGTTGCGAAGGGGGGAAATTGCCCCGAGGTGCCATATTCTGAATACTCAAAGGGGCGCCGTCGCTAGAGGTTATAACAAAATTATTTATTTATTTTATTGGTTTTGTTGAGAAATTATATTAGTAATAACTGATAAGTGAATACCTTTTTTATAATATTTTTACATTTTTATACATATTTCTATATAATATATACATATATATATATTATATATATATAATTTATTTTATTTAAATTGTCGTAAAAAAAGGTTAAATTAATACCTATAGGCCTATAAGTACCAGCTGTTGGTATTATTTTTTTATATAATCAGTTTTAAAAGTCGGAAGAATGATAAAAAAATGTTTATGAAGTTATTCAATTATCAGGTACATACCTGGCTAGTGATTCTAATAAAAATGAAAAGGTCAATTTAACATTTGTCATATATGAGCTATTTGGTTTGGGTTTTGTCGTTTTTAATTCCAATAAATGGTTGATTCTATAAACTAATGATCACATAGAACTCACTGTAGTTACTGTATAGTTTATTATTGTCGTGGACTAAGGCATCGGAGTGCAAAGATCAAGGATAAGGTATCTAAATTTCTTAGTAGAAATTTGTTGTTACCTATACTAGTATTTACTAGTATCAACATTGCAAAATCGGGCGATGACTATAGACATACACGTTATACGCGTTATAATATTACGTACTAGCTGTCCCGGCCGTGTCAAAGATTTGTTTTTGTTTTATAAATGTATATGTAAAAAAATGTATTACCATATATTTTCTACTAATTATAATAGTAATATTCGCGACTATAAATAAACAAAAAAGTTGATTTCTTTTTTCGTGAGCTAAAAGAAAAGTCACTTTTGAAATATACCTTTTATATATAGATGTAAGTACCTATAGGGATTGAAAAAATAAACTATAAGCACCATCTAAGTTTCAAGGAATCTATTGGTATAACTTTTTATTAAAAACGGTCTAGTTACTAGTTACTTAAAAACTACTAGACTCTAGTGGTTTTTAAGTCTATTAACTTTTGATTAAATAAATTAAAATTATTACATCTGATCAATTATATTATATCTATAATCTGTGGCAACATGTGTATATACTAAATATTATCACTCAGTATTTATAATCAATGATTATGTCCCATCGTTCAGTACCTATAATAATTGTTGTAGTTCCTATATTCAAAAATTGTTCTTACATTACATCGAACAAACGGAAAGATTTAATAAAAGATGAATTTTTTTTTTTTTTATTGATATCAATAATAGAAAAAAAAGGTTCACTATATTTTGTTAAAATTGAAAAATGTTCGCAAAGAAAAGCCACATTCAGTTTGATAACTCTCCAACTTATATTAAACAACATTTTTCAAAAATCTTACTCAAATTTATGAAAAATAAAAAAAGAATTCCAAAGCCTCTTTCCAAAAACAAAAATGGATAATTACATATTGGCATGGGAATTAAAAGAAATTCATAAGCACCTATCTTAAGAAAAAAAATATTAAAGTAAAAATATTATCAAGCTCAAAAACATACTTTTATTTATAGGAAGATATATAAAGATATAAGATTATAATATGTTATACTTATAACCAATTATTTTTACAATGATGAATTGGTAATTACAAATTAATATTTGAATATTATAATATAGACGCATATGCGTGGACGTGCATGAAAGTTAGTAAGTACCTACTACCGATATGTGTGTGTTTTATGAAGGAAATCAAATATAATTATTATTAATATGTTCTTGCGAGCGAAGCGAAAAGTCACCTGTTCTTTTATAAGTAATCAATTTGGGTTGGTCAAAAATATTGGTCCTCTATTAAAAACTGAAATGACGCCACTATACATCCAGTTATAATAGAATACCAATACGTAGATGTGAATAGGTGATTTTAATACTAGCGTCCGGGTTTTTAAAATGCCATGATTAAAAATGCAGCTTCATTTGAGTTTGTAAACCTAATTGTATTTGACAATGCCCCTAAGGATACTGAGAATTATTTTAATTCACAAGGGATTAATGGGCTTCGCTATGGCTTTTATAAAGGGCATCAATATAGGCAATTACTAATCTCGTGGTCGCCGATAGGTATCTATATAATATAATATTATGTTGGTCATAAAATATGATTATTATTTATTAGCAGGGCTTGGGACTTAAATCATAAATCATAAACGATTTTTTTAATAATATGCTTATTTCCAGTTTTTCTGATTACTTTTGCTTTTTGCATATGTCTGCTTAATTATGATTTATTTTGCTTTTATTTAAGGTAAAGCTATACTCCCCGTAAGTCGAGCCACTTATTTTTTTTTTTGCGCACGCAGTGTATATGATGTATTTAATATGTTGTGACAATATAGTTCACTACTTATACACCGTGGTGTTTCGTGACGTTAAACTGTACAACTACAGTGAACTATAATGTGATTGTTACAACGTTTTCACCCTACTCTGCGTGCTTAAATTAATAGCATAATTTATTAACTCGTTAATTTAATTTAATTTTGTCAAATCTTTGGGTCTTTTGAACTAAAGTCTATGGTAGTATCTATCTATAGCGAGGCCCTTCGACGTAAAACGAATATAGTATACCAATATATATATTTATATCGGTAAAATTAAAATATTCGTCTTAATATTATGTTCTTCCATACAAAATAAGTCCAGAATTACGAAAAAAATGTGTGATTGCAAATCATAAAAGTAATCCTTGTATAATTATTATGACATTGTGCTTATAAGTATATGGTTTTAAGATTTGTTTTATTTATTTTATTTTTTGTGGCTGGACACTTTTGGTTTCAAAAAAGGTTTTTTCAAATTTATCGGTATCAAGAACGGTTTTTGAAATATTTACCACTCCACAATCGCATACGAATTGACATAATATATAAACAATAAAAAACATGATAAACAAATTGTAGGTACCTACTAAAGTTATAAAGTAAATCAAATATAAGTAATACTATCCATTTAAATATCCATTTTTTTTTCTATTCATTTTTTTGAACTCGAATATAATTAATTGCATTGAAATATTCTGAATATTATGTTTTTAAATTTGTTATTCATACGAAAAATGTATCCTCCAGCCTTTACTATTATTCATATAATAAGTACCTATACATAACTATTATTATTTGTAAAAAAAAAAATTGTATTTGAATCCATTAATTCAAAATGTGTTTTTAATATTTTAAATAATATGTAATTGTAATGGACGTAAATAATCAAACTAAATAATATAAAAAAAAAATAATGTAAACATTTGGTGAAAATTTCAAGAGTTTATTCGTTTTAGAATTATTGTAAAATATCAATTGATAAATTGAAAAAATCGATTAACGGGAATTTGTTAATTTACCAATATTATCCTATATTAAAACTGTTAAATTCCAATGCACATAAAACATTAATATTACTTTCCGGTAAAGTGTTTATTTAGGTTAAGGTTATACTTCACTATTTACGGCATTTTTTCAACATTTTAATTTCATATTATCTACTCCGTCAGCTTACATTAGTACTACATAAATTAAAACTATTGTAATTACATAATATTAAAATTGTTGACCAAACTTTACATATTTATCATTGATATTGTATATTATGAAGAATATTAATAATAATATCTTTAATGATTAAAATTTAAAACTATGTAGGTACTTATATAATATTATAGATAAGCTGATAAGCAGAATATCAAGAACATCTCACCTGGTTTGTCAAAACCCAAATCAATATATTTGTTGCATACGCCATGAAGGCAATTCAACAATTTTGAAGTAGTGTCCAAAGGCTCTGTGTAAGTATAATATGTTCAATTCCCAAAGTTGTTTGGCACTCACGGTGAGCTTGCATTTATTTCTGGCAGACTCCATCGCGAAGGTAGGTACTCTGTAATTCAAAAATTATTTGTTATTCATTATTGTAATACATTATTATATAGATACCTAGCATATTCTTATTTAAAAATATTTATTACAAAAAACTACCTGAACAAGGTGGACATCATTGTCGGCAGTTAGCGTAATTTATTAATAATATAAATTATAGATTATAGAGATTTTTATAAAAGCCACCGGGGCTTAATTACGGGGGGGATATGGGGAAGAGATCCCCCCATGAGCTGTATTTATTTATTGTCTTATACCTACAAATAGTTCAAATACAAACTTATAAATTAAATATTACCCGGTTATAAATATACCCTTTAAAGATAAGCATGATTTCAAAAAATAAATGGTCTGATTCATTTTAATTCTTATTCATTAATAAACATTGGGTGCCTTGTCACACTCTGTACCTAATTTTGAATAGATTATAGATGGTAAGTAATCCGATAATGGGAAAAACCACCATTCCATAAACATAATATAGTAATAAAAATGTAACTTCAAGATTTACATTTCGTAGAACGAATAGATAGTAGGTAATTGCAGTCACTGCAGTTTATTCAATAACTATTATGTCATATTAATTATTATAAAACTTTTAAATGAGTTTATTAAAAAATAATAGAATTTAATAATTGATGATAATAAAAATTAATAATACCTACCTAATATTTAATAATAATTTAATTCGAAATTAAATCATTTTTATCATTATTATAATTTTTCATTAAATTGGTACCTATAGTTTCTATAAAATTCAATGAAACATTCTCAATTACGCAACACTAAAAAGCCACACCGGCTTAAAATCATGTAAAAAATAAATGTATCTTATATTTTGATCTTTATAAAGATATTGACATATTCCCTTTTTCACGAACACCGTCCTTATATAATTAATAATAGTTATCATAATGTAAAGCAATCATAATGTTCTCGAATCTCGGCACAGTCATCCCGGCCATCACTATTATTTCATCATTATTCATTATTTAGACTAGTCACTAGTCACTAGTCAGCAGAATTGGGCCGATCGGCAAGCGGCAAGCTCCGCCTTTTCCTCCAGTACCACAACGGGACTACTAACTCACTTCTAACTATTATTATAGTCTATAAATTAATATAATAATACTAGTCGGTTTAAGTCAGTTTAAAAATCGGGTCTGCAGCTGTTATTCGGTAAAGAAAACAAATTATCAAAAACCGTTCCAAAATCCAAAACCGGAATATTTCAAAAACCGTTCTTGATGCCAATAAATTTGAAAAAACCTTTTTTGAAACCGAAACCAAAACCAAAAAATTTGAAAAACCGATCTTAGTATTCAAATATTAATTAGTAATTACCAATTCATCATTGTAAAAATAATTGGTTATAACTTATAATCTTATATCTTTATATATCTTCATATAAATAAAAGTATGTTTTTGAGCTTAATATTATTTTTACTTTAATAATTTTTTTCTTAAGATAGGTGCTTATAAATTTTTTTTAACTCCCATGCAAATATGTAATTATTCATTTTTGTTTTCAGAAAGAGGCAAATTCTTTTTTTATTTTTCATAAGTTTGAGTAAGATTTTTAAAAATGTTGCTTAATATATATATATGTATACTTTTTTACTTATATATACTCTTTATACTTTATATATACTTTATTAGTTGAGAAGTTATCAAACTGAATGTGGCTTTTCTTTGCGAACATTTTTCCATTTTAACAAAATATAATGAACCTTTTTTTCTTTTATTGATATCAATAAAAATAAAAAATAAATTGTTCATCTTTTCTTAAATCTTTCCGTTTGTTCGATGTGATGTAAGAACCATTTTTGAATAAGAGAGCTACAACAATTATTATAGGTACTGAACGATGGGACGTAATCATTGATTATAAATACTGAGTGGTAATATTTAGTATATACACATGTTGCCACTGCAGATTATAGATATAATATAATTTGATCAGATGTAATAATTTTAATTTTTTAATCCAAAGTTATTAGACTTAAAAACCACTAGAGTCTAGTAGTTTTTAAGTAACTAGTAACTAGACCGTTTTTAATAAAAAGTTATACCAATAGATTCCTTGAAACTTAGATGGTGCTTATAGTTTATTTTTTCAATCCCTATAGGTACTTACATCTATATATAAAAGGTATATTTCAAAAGTGACTTTTCTTTTAGCTCACGAAAAAAGAAATCAACTTTTTTGTTTATTTATAGTCGCGAATATTACTATTATAATTAGTAGAAAATATATGGCAATACATTTTTTTACATATACATTTATAAAACAAAAACAAATCTTTGACACGGCCGGGACAGCTAGTACGTAATATTATAACGCGTATAACGTGTACCTATGTCTATAGTCATCGCCTGATTTTGCAATGTTGATACTAGTAAATACTAGTATAGGTAACAACAAATTTCTACTAAGAAATTTAGATACCTTATCATTAATGTTTGCACTCCGATGCCTTAGTCCACGACAATAATAAACTATACAGTAATTAGAGTGAGTTCTATGTGATCATTAAGTTATAGAATCAACCCATTTATTGGAATTAAAAACGACAAAACCCAAACCAAATAGCTCATATATGACAAATGTTAAATTGACCTTTTCATTTTTATTAGAATCACTAGCCAGGTATGTACCTGATAATTGAATAACTTCATAAACATTTATTTTATCATTCTGCCGGCTTTTATAACTGATTATATAAGAAAGAAGACCAACAGCTGGTACTTATAGGCTACAGCCTATAGTTATTACTATATTAGCCATTATATTTAGCTATACAACTTTATTTTTTATACTTTTCAGTGTATTGATAATCTATAATAATATAATATATGTATATTAATTGTAAATCTGTATAATATACAGTGGCGTATTTACAATTTTGGTGCCCTAGGTACACACATTTTGGCACCCCTCTTTTTCTCAGTTTTCTTTTATTCATTGTCACAAAAAACTTTTAGCCCCCTCTAATTTACAATTTACTTTTTCTCTCAGTTAATAGTGCATAGCTTGAAACCGGTATAAACCGTTATAAAACCGAAACCGAGAACAAAATCAAATCCGAAACCTAAAAAAATTGGAAACCGGTATTAAATTCAATACCAACTCGAAAAAAGTTGGATACCTGTATTGTAATTAAAAACCGAAAATATAATTTAAAAAATGGTATTTTTTTTGAAAATCTTTGTATCATCAACCTAGTAATGCGATAATATAGTTTTTAAAACTGATTCGGATTAGTTGTAATGTCTACTTATAGATTAGTCATTTAACTTTTCCCAATTTCACCCTTCCAAATACAATTAAATGAAAGCTAAACGCTGACACGTCACTAATGATGTGAAAAAATTAACGTCACCAACGATGGGTTAAAAACTTAGGTATTAAATACGACTTATACGTGGAAATCCGAAGATTTAGGTCGGTGGAACTCTTACGCTTTGACGCACGCATGGTTTAATGAAAACCACAATATTTATATCAAAGAGAAGAGAGGTAACTCTACTTAAATATAATAAAATAATAAGGTAGAGTATTTTAAATAATAATACGATTTTTGTATTTTAGATTGCACAATCATTGCAAATAAGTTAAATAATATTAGAATAATATTAAACAATTACAATAAATAATAAGAATGATAATTTTGGCATTACAATAAATAATAATTTGAGTTAACATAAGTGATTAATAAAAAAGTTAATCTGGCAAAAATGACAAATAATGATATAATGTTTCTCTCACCATGTGGTGAAGAAAAGGGACAGTTTTATAAGTTTTACATTTTATTTTGATCAAGCATGACAAAAAGAGAATAATATTTGGCTAGCACATTACAGACGAAAGGAGAGAGAATAATATTTTGTTACTTAGGAGAGGAATAATAATGTTTTTTGTGTGTCGGTCGCTAGCGTACATAATAATATTTTTTTTTTTTATAATAATAAAATTAAAGACGCGTGGGGGCGGGTCATACTATGTATGGGTATACTATTTAGCAACGATGTCGGGAGAGCAAGGCGTTCTGTGACACTTTACGCCGTCTAAGCGTGTTCTTTATTATAATAGTACATTAATTGAATAATTGAATAACAATAAATGCACCAGAGCAAGGCATATTTTTGAGATTAATTTTGTAATAAATGAGTCCGCAATTGGCAATCAGGAATTCACGCGTCACATATCGTTCGTAACGTTTAATCTCCAAAATGAACAAAACCGGTTTCTTTTAGTATAAATAATTTAACTTGCGCTCGCGACACATAATAAGAGCATTATAGGGAAGAAAATAAAGGACCTGCGTCTTGCGACGTCTAAGATGAGTGCTTCTAAAAGGGGGGACGTAGGGGAAATGAATACTTTACAGATAACTGCTGACGACTATGATGTAGGTTGAGTGTTGCCGACGAAAGGTGAACGCGCACGTGGTTGGCATGGCCCATAAGTACCACGAGTGGATTTCTGTCGTGGGATGTTGTTGCAGGTGGATTTCACGGGCACCCAGTAGCCCCATAGCGTCGGCTTCTCCCATCATCAAAGGTGAATGCATGTTCGTTGTAGTAGACAGTCGTCGAAAATTAAATATGTATGACAGACGATAGACGGTGCACGGCCACGAGGCTCAATAGCAGACATGTGATCAACGTTCGTCAGAAAAGCAAAACAAGTATCGGCGGCTGCAACAATATAATTTAAATAACTTTTAAATAAACACAGGCTGCCCTATGATGTGTACAGACGAATGCTACAAAGACGCCACACACATTTTTTCCATTAAGTATGGTTTTCTAATGTTACTTCTAACTGTTTTATCGTATTTTAACTTAAAACAAAGTATCAACGAAAAATTGTGGCCAAACCTCAATCACAGAACTAATAACAACCGAAGTATGTTTATAAATTAGTTATATCTATGGTAGGTAGTTATGATTTGTGTGATACGTCTAGAAAATTATCATCCATACTAAACGCGAAAATCACGTATATGATGTATATTATAGGTACAATCTAATAGTTATTGTCCCAAAGTAACATCACTTTTTGTACGTGGTTCCAAAATATGTACTGGTATTTTTACTAAGTACTTAGTTTTACATATATTATAGGTTCAATATTACAAATTATACCTGTATTTTAAAGAATGATGAAGTTGACAGAATAAGATGGTCATATTGCCCTTTTGTCACGAAGTGTGAAGTCCTAATAACTTACAAATGCATACCTATTACCTATTGTACAAACGAGCGTTAACCCTAGTATAAGAGGTTTATACCAACCACTCGGAGGAATCTCAGAACAATAGTGGATTTTCCCACTACAGTATTTAACGGTGATGGCGTTGGACAACACCGGCCACAAAAATGCAAAAATCTTGGAGTCCAATATTGCTTTCAACGGATATGTAGCAATTTCCTCTAATTTCCAAGCCACAGTGACATGTTTGAAAAAGTAAGCATGAGTTGATGGTTTTAACGGAATAAGACGTAGGTATATCCGTATACTGTGCATTGTAACCATTATTTTAACTAGTTGTCAATATATATTTTATTAAGCCCTATTTGATTATAAATGTATATTTATCGTTCACAACAATCATAACCATTAATTATTTAAAAAAAATACATAAAGTAGCTAAAAAAATTTGTGCCAAACGCATATCGGACTAGTAATTGAAAATGGCTTAGACTTTAGATGGTTAGCTGATAGGCGGGTTTTAACTTAGTTGTAGACTGTAATTTTTTTTTAATACTATTTGTCCCCACATCTGCAGGACTTATTTTAAAATCATATTAAACGTTGGTTGTCGTGTATACTAATTCGCCACATGTTTTGACAGTATCTAGTGAATGCAACTGGACAAGCAGGCTGGAGAGTACCCTATACAGACCGTCTTTGGATGGTGTCTGGAAGTTTTGAAGAAGTAGGAGCTTCACCGCATCGTCCAAAAATTGGAACATAACAACATCAGTCGTCAGCGATGACTAACTTAACCATTTTAAATCATCATAATAATAATTAGTTCCTAATTAATGTAAAAACAAATATAACAATAATAATATATAATACACGGAAAAAAAAAGTGGTTGATCTAATTATCGGAAATATTTACTGTCAATATAACTATGAGTAAGTAACTAAAACTACATTGTATTTTTCACCAAACAGGCATAGTTATAACCAATAGATTATAGTAATATCGACTATAATATTTTAAGCATTTACTATACCTATGTAACATATTTTTTTTCCGCTTATCAACGTTATAATGCATTTGATTACCTTGACTCAAACTACAATCAAACTCTAAATTTGTATTTTCAATACAATAAGATGTATCAATATTTTGATGCGATTTATTTGTTGAACCTATATATTAATAATGAACTTAGATTTTTAATAGTCTGTAAATAGTGTAAATATTTAATTTTAAATGAAACATTATTGTATTGTTGTGAGTAATTAGAACGGTTTTTTGAATATTATGTTTTTTTATGGTTAATAGTGGATAGTTAGAATGTTTATTGTGAAAACGTCAGTCTTAGATTGTTAATTAGAATTTAAAGATTTTTTATAAATATTTTTTGTATAAGACACTGCTTTTCCTTTAAATTTAAGTTAATATAACAAGGACCAGAAATTGGTGCTAAAAAATGAGAAATAACTAAATAAGTAATAACATATTAACAACATAAATTTAAATACAGAGTGTTCAAGTTGTATGTGAGCAGATTTTAATACGAAATATTAAAATTAGGAAAAAATGACCTATGCGAAATTTTTAATCATATTTATAATCTAGGCAATTAGATATTAAATATTTTTTTTATTTATGGAAAGCGGAGTATAAAGGGTAACTTTTAGAATTAAAATGGGAATTATTTTAAAATAATATTCATTTACAGTTAGTTTTAATTCATTTGACGGGTCGTTTATATTGATATGTCAATAAAATTTCAAAGAAATGTCGACATTTGAATTTGTAAAGTGTCAATTGTTTTTACATTAATTAGGAACTAATTATCAATTATGATTATTTAAAATGGTTACGCCGTGTCCAAACTCAATCCGGCGAGTGCGTGCGATTTCTATTCTGACCATGCTATTCCAATTGCTTTCAATGCGTCCGATGAAGCGA
>CARXXK010000002.1:32038770-32097000 GCA_949089665.1 Macrosiphum euphorbiae | reverse complement strand
TACCTACATTGTTTTAAGTTGTATCTATATAGTATATAGGTAAGTAGTGGAAATCCAGCAATTAGTGATATTTAGAATTCAATGTTTTATGCCTAAATGATTAGTGCTATATTTTATATAGTTAATGAAATGGCGTTACAGCTTAAAGATTTATTTGTAAACAGTAAAATATAAAGGGATTCCTATTATATAGTACCTATACCATAATTTATAGGTCGAGAATGAAAATGTATCCGGAGTGAGTGACCTAAAGGTATAGTATAAAGTGTCTGTCCATTAACCCAAACCGCGGCCCATCTTTTAATATGAATACATTATTGGTCCAGCCAGTATTTATTACCTATCTATATGTCTTATACCCACCCACTTAAACGGCCGATAAACAGATGCACGATGCGTTAATTCGTCTCTAATCTATTTGTAAGCCTCAGTAGGAAGGCGACGGCTCGTGAGTGACGATGCGTCGATGCCACTTCTCCGTACTATGCCACGCCCCGGACTTTGATGACCACGCAAAATATTGTTTTTTCTCTGCGTTATAATAGATTATTATATTATTATTTATAAGATAATAAGTGTTATAAATATATTATTATGACATTTATAATTTATATATATTTACATAATACCTAAAATATAATATCTAAGTATACTTATTATATACATATTAATTATTATGTGTGTAAGCTGTACGCAAATTTGTAAAATATTCAAGATTATACTATTTTATTTCATAACCTACTACCATTGATTATAAATGGGTAATATAGATTATGTAATACCGTTCGGGTTTCAATGATCTGCTTCAAATTTCGTTTTGTTTTATTTCTTAAATATACTTTTGAAAGTTTCGGCTTAGTTAAGGTATGTAGGTAGTATATTTACCAAGCACGGATCCAGAGCAGATATCTGTGGGGGGGGGGGCAACAATTTTTTTACAACACAAATACAATTATAATAAAATATTATAATTTACTAAAAATGTTGCCATAATAGTAGGTGGTAATCAATGTGATAAATAAATTATTGATTATTTAATATATAAAGCGACAATGTGAAAGAAAGTTAGATTTTGTTTATTTGTTATTTAATATAGGTATAATATTTATAATTATAAAAAAATATGTCTGGGTCTACTCTAGGCCCCCCCCTGGATCCGTCCCTGATGGGTACTGCATAGTAATAACATGCTGAAATTTATCGTATAATACACCACTGGCATGCCACCAAATTATTATTTATTATCCAAATAGATGTCCATGTAAAAATAATTTAACAAACACTTAAGTTTATGGGTAAATGTTTAATCAGCAGAATTTTTCAAAACGACGATAGACAACGCAAATTATATTATAAGCGTTATTTAATATAGCTAAATTAAAACGGGGATTTTTACCAGCTAGATATAGGTACCTAGATTTAGCTTGAGCATCACTGGTGATACTGTAGTATATGGATTAAAATATAAAAAATCAAGACTTTATAATTATATAATATACTAGCTGATCCTGTGCACTTCGTTTCCCGTTAAATGTATCAACTCTATATGACTCAAACTTTGTTCAATTCGTTGTTTAATAATCGGTATATGGTGTTCAAAATTTATCATAACTTTTCCGTTGCCGGGAATAAAAATTCTTATTCTCAGCAGTACATTATCAGGTAGGCAATCTACCTGCGATAGATCGCGGGCCCCGTGCTGTTTGTACGTAAGAGTATATGATTTAATTCTAAAGTATCAAAGTTGCACAAAGTTTGTCGTTTTTACTTGATTCCACCTACGGTGGATTAATGTAATCAGTTCATACAAAACCCTATCCTAACCTAACGTACTAAAAATCCGATGAATAAAAAAAAACAAATTTAACCCATTGTAAATTAACTTATCTTCTTCCCAAAGGTCTAATCTACCCACAAACATTAATTTATATATATATAACTATCTAACTATATAATACACGACTAAACTCTGGAACTACTTATCAGATCTTCTTCTAAAAAAAAATAATAACTGCACGACGGTGTGTGTATACCGAAGCAGGAGTTGCCTATTTTAACTGTGTAAAATACAGGTAAATTTGTTATACGACATAACTAATTTTCTAATGCATTAATTAACTCCTAGTAAACTCCAAAACATCAGGAATGTTGTGTAAAACGTGCTTTTGTAAAAATAATCAAAATAGTACGTTTAGAAATTAAGTTATAAATGAAAAAGTGCGACATTTTTAATGGAAATTTATACTAAATTCATGATCACGGTAGCCGTCGTCGTCGTAGTCTCCTCGGCTTTGTATATTGACAAAAGATAATAATACAAATCAACAAACATGTTGATTTTTTTTATTATTATTATTATTATTATAGCTTATAAACCTTTACAATAATATTATGTATAATTTTATATCTACACATTTTTTTATATTTAAATTGGAATTTAGCCAAACCACATCTTAATTATTATCTACATTCTACACAGACACACACACAGTAAACAATATTTCGTGTTGTTACGTCTTTTACTCTATTAGTTATTATTATAAGCTATTTATTGTTATTGAGAGTAGCTATTTTTATTATTATCAGCTTAGTAGTGAACGGTGGTAAAGTATAACTAGTGTTTTAAGTGTTTATCTAGAAAAAATTTAGATTTGGGACTATGTGTGTAGTACGAAAATTTGAATATTTTAGTGACTGTATCATAGATATATAAGTTTTAAGTAACCATGAATAATATTACACAGTCACAACAAAATAACTAAACTAGTTATTCTAGGTTTTTAATATGTAATTTTGTTCAAATTTGAACTTAATATGACTATAAAAATAAACTGTGTTTATGTATTTTTTACATTTTTTTGTTACCTAACAGAATAAACTACTTACGTGGAATCTTATTTTAAATTTTCAATCCTTAGATATAAAAGTTAAGCATTTTATACATTTTTAACTACAAAATAATAATTAAAATTTAAATTTGATAAATTTTGTCAAAATTTGATTTTAAATGCTTATAAAAAAAAATTGTGTCTATGAATTTTTAAAATTTTTCAACTGCTATTGTAACAATATATTAGGAACCTTTTATGACATTTTTACACGGATAAAACTTTATTGATATTCAGAAAAAAAAAAATAAAATTCGTAATGTGAAATTGTCCGTAAGCAGCTCAAAACAAGTCAAAATATTTTGAAAATTTTATCAAGCATAAGAATTGATAAAATAAACATTCAGTGGAATTTTCATGTATCTAAAGTTTGAATTACAAGAAAATAAGAAAATCGCTACTTGAGAAATCGAGTGAATATCCAATGTTGTAAAATTTTGAATTACAAATGCTTTTAAAAATTTAATTTGACTTTCTTATGGACATTTTTTTTTTTGATATAGGTAGATAATCTTATTAGGAATTTCGTATTACATTTTAAAATATTAGATGTAAAAAAAATAAAATAATTTGCTAATTTTCGTGATTTTTCCATATTTTTTCAATTTTTGAACTTTAAATGCTTATAAAAAAAACTGTGAGGATTTTAAATTTTTTTTTTAACCCACGGCTCACCGGGGGGATCTATCCCCGATATCCGACATCCCCCGGTATATCCGCCACTACACGCGACACATGCAACACATAAAGTATAATATTCAACACCTCTCCAATCAGACGTTTAGTAAAAACAAGACAATAAATTACCAGTGGCACCTTTGTCACACATCACAAAATAAAACCATAAACACATCTATACTTTAACATTACGTATTAATTCGATGCATATCAAGAGAAGGGTTTACACAAATTACATTATATTATATAGGTAATAAGGGTCATACCGAATCGTCGTGTCAGACTGTCTTTTACACAAGATGATTGATGCACAAAGTCCATGCTAGTATGCACTTCGAAAATATTTTTTGACATTCAAAGCGAGTGCGTTCATATATGTAGGTAAGTGACTGTTTAAATTAATTATCTCGTATTATCGAACAAATTCACCTATATATTTACTTTTTGGAATATAAAGTTCTATATAGTATTACTACCGTCGTATTAAAGGCCAGATATAGTATTATTACTCAGTTATGCAATTGTCTATTTAGAATATACTATGTGTAATAATAAATGCTCATTAATGTAAATTAAATTTGTTTTTGAATATTGACTAAAATATGTACTCTTGCTACGAATGTAGGAGTTTTGAGAGCATACGCGCTAAATATAATAGCCACGTCCCAAATCATATAGATAACCAGTTCATATAATACTGGTGTTCGAATCACATCAATATCATACATAGAACTCAGGAGAAAAAATATCTCTTAATATACCTATAATAAGTGTTAAAAAATATAGACTAATGAAATAAAATCACTAATCAAGATAAATAGAAACAGAACGAGTAGGTGAACACATATATATGTTCATCGGTTCATCTATAATACATATATTATTCATTTTATTATGTAAACCAATATTAATTTATTATACCGTTTGACACATGCACTTTAGTAGCAGAGCTTGTCGTGGGGTCATCGACACCCCCGTCCACAAAATATTTTACGTAGAATATCACCTTATACATTACCCTATACACTTCATTTTTCTATGATTGTAATTTTTCCTATTCCGTTTATCTTTTCGTATTTTTATTCTAGGATATCTATGATAAGTTCAAAATATAATATAGTTTATAGAATATTTACCATTATATACCAACATATTATAACTAGGTAGGTACCTGGTTATAACTCATAATAGTAGGTATATTTTATACAAACTATCTGGAAAAATCAACAGAATGGTTCAAATTGTTTGCACATCTTGGCTCATACAAAAAAAATCAAAATATATAAATATTTATGTTATTTTTTTGTAAATATGTATTAAAATATGTGAAATATTAAACAAAAAGTTGTATTTATCATTTATTTTTAAAATTATAGTAAAATATATAAAAAGTGGTTAAGTGGGTCGCTGTAATGGAAACCTATGTTAAATGTTAATTCAATGATATAAAACCATTGTAGGTATACGAAAAACGATTATTAACATTGATTGAAGCTATTATAATAGACTAACTATTGTGTGGATATTGTAAATAAGATGTATTGTAACGTTCAGTTATGGTTCAATTAAGGTCATTCGTGCGAATTAATCTTAAATTTATATTATATTATCGGATAATGTGCCGCGAGTCAGTGTGTGAAAATCTCCAACACCACTTCCGCACACTCTACCACCTCTGCCCGCAATCAAATTTTCGTAAATTAATTATATTATAAATTAACACTATCGTCACTATCTGTCTATCTATGTATATTACTGGCCTCCGACGACTAACGACGGCCGTCGGTTAACGTACTCACTCCTCTTCTCTTCCCTCCACCTACGGTGACACATGGGCGCAAATTATTATTGTATACCTAATATTACCTATCAGCGTTTTTCTTATGAAAACATAATATAGAGTAGTGGCCGTTGAAGTTTTCACGGCGATGCCCGAGGGAAGAACGTTTGGTGAAAAAGGGTGTCTGATCCTTTTTGTTACTATGTACGTATTATTATTATGATAATTATAATTATTATTTTTTATGTATCTGGCCGATACAATGCGTATAGTGAATTATACATTTATATTATATATTATAATATACGTTCTAAGCGAACGACCGGTAACAGCCTAGAGGAGCCGTTGGGGGTTATCATTTATTTTTACTAGAATTATTATTACAAATATATTAGTTTGGTCAAATGATATTATTGTCTTTGTTATTTTATAAGTCCGAGTTTTACGCCCATTAAGCTTTCTCGACACCAACTTAATATATTTAATTTAATTTACCTAGATATTGTGTATTGAGTACTATTTTATAATTATTATTACTGCAATACCTGTAGGTTCCATCCTTTTGTCCCATAGCCTATCATTATATTATTACAGTCATAGGCGTGCGTACAGCCTGGGCACCCATTCTCCAAAAACGACAAGGGTCCTAATTATTAATTAAGTGTAAATTAAATCAACGCAATTATTGACGAATTCAAAAATGTTGTTCCTTTTAAACCTTATAATTATAAGATTGTAAATCTATATATTGTTATGTAATATTTATTAGAATGAATAATAAAATAAAATAAATATTTTTAGTGCATTTGATATCTTTAAAACATTTGTCTTTATCAATAATTGTTTTCAAAAATTTTGTGGTCCCTAATTTTTAGTGTGCACCCCCAGAACCAAAAGTCTGCGCACGCTTATGATTACAGTAAAAGAAATCCACAACGCTCCGGCCCTTCGGCTAGTGGTTGGCCACCTTGATAAAAGCGGCGGGCAACCACTCTCGAGCCATGAGCATTATGTCTCTATAGTTGTCAGTGACCTTGTCAATATATTCGAAAAACATACAACAAGTCTCAAAATATAATTTCCTAATATAATATAGTGATAACATTTGGTCATAGACCACTTATAATGATATATGTATATATATTATATACGATTTTTCCGATCACGTAATTAATGACGACTAGAATATATTATTATATAAGATTATAAAGATGCCGTCGATGTTCGGTGCTAAATCTAAGTGCGCAAGCTATAGTCAAGGCATTGCAATGAAAATTATAATGATTATAATAAATTAGGTTTATTAGTATTATTACATTATTCTTCGCTATGCATTATGTCGTGAATATTAGTAAACACAGTACAAATATGATATTGTCGTTTTATTTGCATAATATAGTGTAATACCTAATAATATTTAGCATTTTTTTTTCTTTAATACTAACGTGCTGGATTGTACAATATAATATTCTTGCCTGTTTTTTTTCAGAAATTAATTCACCCAGAAATATTGGTTACGGACAAAATGTCAACAGCTCCACATCGATTGCTAGTTGTGATTGCGTATTTGCATCGCGTAGTTGCGTGTGAACCCGGTACTGTCGCTGAACGGGTGCTGGAGTGCGGTGGTGATTTTCCGTATTGTTTATAAGGACGTCGCACCTACATGTGTTGTCTCCGTCTTACGCACATACGACATAGCAAATGTTCGTTGGCTAGTTTCAATAGTGTATTGTCAGTTTTTATATTAGAGTGAATTGACCTATTATCAAACTTTTAGGTAAGAACAGTATCTGTATTCTCTAGTTGGTTTTTTACGATATTTTAATTTTTAAGTGAGTTATGGGTATGTAAAGTATTCATATTCTAAAATGTTCATAACTCACTTAAAAATTTAAATATCGTAAAAAACCAACTAGAGACACAGATACTGTTCTTACCTAAAAGTTTGATAATAAGTCAATTCACTCTAATATAAAAACTGACAATACCCTATTGAAACTAGCAAACGAAAATTTGCTATGTCGTACGTGTGTAAGACGGAGACAACACATCCGGGTGAGACGTCCTCTTAAGTTAATTTAAGTAAACTGGTACTACGTACATGGATGTTGTCACTGGAGTAATGACCAATATGTGTAGAGTTGTCACAGTATATTATAAATAATAACGTAGGTACCTATATTTTTTTTCTGACTTTATCAACTATTATCAAAAAGATTATTTAAAGTGCTTTTTGTTATTATAAAGTATTATTTTACAGTAAGTATTTACGTTTTTGGTCAATGGTCACTCGTAATCGAAATAATTGTAACTTAATTTCGTTGTAATCACAATATTAAATCATAACATATTATATTCTTCCGGAACTCTGTATTTTTTAAACCTCTCTTTGTTGGGCACGTTCTCAGTAGTCAGTAGTCACTACTCACATACGGTTTCACACTTCCACCTTCTTCATCGGTACGTCCTGAAATTGTCGTAATAACCGATTTTAAATCGATCGTTTTTGATCACATACAGCTTGTATTATTCGTGAGTATAAATATATATAATAATATAATATACATTATTATACATTACGTCCATAATTGAATATATTATAATTCATAAATAATATCATCTACATAAAAATCAATAATAATACTTAAAACATTAACACGTCAAATTTTTTGTTAAGCATTGTGTATATTCTTTTCACCATTGTTATAATATAATACAATATATGTATAAATTGTATACAATATACGCAATTATATATTATATTATATTGTTATTAACTTTTGAGTCAATACTTTCTTATCCAATTTGGCAATTATTCTATCCAAAACCATGAAATGATGATACCAGCTATTAAATCTAATAATTTAGGTAATTATGTTAAAATATTTCATTGCCAAGCTTAAATCTAAATGCAGCTATTTGTTTATATTATCATCACTATGTTACGGATTTTTATCAATAACATGTATAAAGACATGAAAACGAAAGTCACATTACCTATATCGTATTTCATTAAACAAAATATGTACCTATAGGTAGTGTTAATATCAAATATTTCTTAGATTTTTTTCATATCAGAATAAAATACGCACACGAATAACCTTGATATAAATATTTATCTTCATATTATCACTAAATTTCCGATAATCTGTGTAAACCACTTATCGTTCGTCAATGCTCCCGCTCTCGCACGGCGTTCGAAACTGTCTTTTTTTGAAAGTTTTGTTTCTACGTTTCTTCAATAGATTGTATATTCGTCAAAACTAAAGATTATGTTCTGACGAAGAGGTCGGCTATACGGGTATGACAGACCTAGCTCACAAAAAATGGCATAAGTTCTAGTGACTATTCGGGGTTCCGTGAGGCGAGTGTCCGATAAGGCAGCCACTTGGCGTGCAGCTACCATGGTCCGACAATCCGATTATTCGGTAGCGTCAATGCCGTGGAATTACAAACGAATCTATTCGAAACGAAAACCACAAAAAAAAACATTTCTTCCGTCCGTTGTGGACGTTGTATTCTCTTCCCGAAATTTATAAAATATTATATTATAAATTATAATATCTACATTAGCATAATAAATATAAATATAATATATTATTAATTGTGATGTTTTAAAAACATAAACGCGTACGTTCAAATCACCTAAGGTATAGTAGATATATCGTATACTATGTACTGTGTGTCCGTGTTGTCCATTTATAATGTCAATTATTCTTATAAGTGGCTTGTTATTTTATTTTTCAACTAAATAAAACAATTAATGTATCATAAGCAAATGTATGTGACAAATTTATATTTCAATTTAAGTTTACTATCTCTGTGCGCAAAATGTGAATTCGAATGCGATGACGCGAAGTCCTTGTTCATAGACTAGTGTATACATTATGTTGATGTATTCATAAGTTACACTTCTGCCGTAGAACAGCTACCGAGGAACAAATAGTTTATGCGTTCAGCATTTATGTATATCATGGCCACAACTTTTAAGGGACCTCACTACTACCATATATTTTAGTTCAAAAGACCTAAAGTTTTTAAAAAATAAAATTTAGTTTAGATTGCCTGATTTTAGTTCTGAAAAAAAGATTTTACTAGCTAGGTAGGTATATATATATATATATACTTCGTTTATTTGACTAAGATAAATAGTGACTGTCCTCTGTAAGATTTTGTACGAAAAACTATGATATTTAAACTAAAAAAACAAGTTAAAAATGTAGATAACAAGTTCATATAATACTCGTGTTCGAATTACATCAATATCATACATAGAACTCAGGAGAAAAATACCTCTTACCTATATAAATACCTACCTAATAAGTGTTAAAAAATATAGACTAATGAAATAAAATCACTAATCAACGTTAAATAAAACCAGAATGAGTAAACACATTAATAATATAGGTATTATACATTTTACTACGTAAACCAATATTAATTTATTTTACCGTTTAACACATGCACTTTAGTAGCAAAGCTTGTCGTGGGGTCATCGACATTCCTGCCCAAACAATATTTTACATAGAATATCACTTTATACATTTACACATTTACATTTACCCTATACACTTCATTTTTCTATAATTGTTATTTTTCGTTTTCCTTTTATCTTTTCGTATTTTTATTCTAGGATATGTAGGATAAGTTCAAAATATAATATAGTTTATAGAATATATACCATTATATATTTATATATACCAACGTCCAACATATTATAAGTTATAACTAGCTACCTGGTTATAATTCATAAGTAGGTATATTTTATACAAACTATCTGGCAAAATCAACAGATGGGTTCAAATTATTTGCACACGACCTTGGCTCATACAAAAAAAAAATCAAAATATATAAATATTTATGTTATTTGTTTTTAAATATGTACCTATAAAAATACGTGAAATATTATACAACTAGTTTTATTTAACATTTATTTTAAAATTATAGTCATATAAAAGGTGGCTAAGTAGCTTTGCTGAACATTATGTGTCATGTGAGTCGCTGTAATGGATACCTATATTAAATTTTAATTTAATGATATAAAATCATTGTAAGTGTACGAAAAACGATTATTTAAATTGATTGTAACTGTATTATAATAGACTAACTATTGTGAAGATATTCTAAATACAATTTATTGTAACGTTCAGTTAAGCTCATTCGTGTGTATTAATCTTAAATTTATATTATATTATCGCCTATCGGGTATAGGTAATGCTCCGCGAGTCAGTGTGTGAAATCTCCAACACCATCGTCCGCACGCTCTACCACCTCTTCTCGCAATCAAATTTTCGTAAAAGAGTATTTAGGTACCATCGATATTTTTAACCTTTCGCATTTTTCTTTACAGCGCACAGATGCTTGCCTATTGGCTATTATAGTGTGAGCAGGTCACTATAATAGTAAAATTAGTGTATTTATTTATAATTTTGTATTTCATTATGGGCCCCCCTTAAAAAACTTATCCATGGTCCTTTGGTGTGCCAGGCCGACACTGGTTGTACCTATTCACTGATAAGCTCTGTTAATAAAGTAATTATTATTTTAATTACACATAGTACCTATACCTATAGTAATAATGTACATCTTTTAATTATTTTAGAATAACTAACCATTTAAAAAAAAAAAATTCTGTCTACTTAATTCACACTGAAGTGATAATAAGCAATAACATGTTTGTGTACCTATACCAGCTAAATTATATTAAATCCAGAAATGTGTACCGATTTATTTTTATCAAAAACCATTATGTACAGAGTAGTGTAGACAGCGTGATTGAACAAAATAACATATTGAAACCGATTGATATACACAATATACATTTAAACAAAATTGTATGTAATCTTTGGTGCGTGGTATAATTGTCAAAAATTATATTTTTGGCTAAAAGTTTAATCAGAATCAAACATTTTTATATTTTTTTGATACAAATCACGTAAGTTATAAACCAACTATTAAAACAACTCATATCAGAGAAATTTGTTTTGGTCTAAACATTTTAAGTTACATTATATTGGGTACAAATGTCTAGTTAATATTTGAGAATCTGACATAAATAATTTTAAAATGGTCTTAATATCGTAAGTCGAGTTTAGTTATAATTATAAATGTATGCCCTGTTAGTATAAGTCATATAAAATAAAAATCCAACTATCTTTAAGTCACTCAAAAACCACGAATAATTGATTTTAAATTTCTACATAAAATTTAAGATAAAATTATAGGTGCATGGTGCATGAATATTAAATTAAACTAATTATCAGCCAAGAAATCATCATCAACCATTTTGAATGACTTACGACATTTATACCATACACCAAATATATATTCATGAGATTGAGCTCAGGTATTAAAGTTTCAAAATATTTTATTTCTATTTCTTCTCGTAGCAAGTATGACAAACCGAAAAAATAGGTACTTAGATACCTACCTATGTAACATTAAATTTATCTGCTACGAAATTTATATTTTTATAAGAGTGTATAATAATGCACTTTTACTATGTATTCGACATAAGTTGTATTGTGTAGTTATATTCTAAAAAACAAAATAATAAACTGGTGCGTAATAATAATTTTCATGATTATTCAATTATTTATATTATAATTTTTTCTATCTATAATTGCGAGTGCATAATAGCTTAGTAAAATATTACATTTATGATTTATCAATAACAAGATAATAGATATATCGTATATCGTTTAAACACGTAGTACCTATATTATACTGCACACGGGTGATTACTTATATAATATTTTGCGAGGTTTTAAAAGGAATTTTTAAAAATTTTGCAAAACTATTTATTGCCTATCTGATTTCCAAATGATTTGCATGCTGTTGCGACCAACTTCACTCTAAATCCAGTAGCCCACTAACGCAATAGTAAAAGTATTTGTGCTTATCTATCGTCTATCGTATGAGCAAAAAAACACGATAAATATATGTGATTTTGGTTAGGTTAGGCGATTAGGTGAGCATATAGTCTTAATATTACACAAAAAAAATACAGACACATATATTGAATACACGCAGATCCGTCCAAAAATGACTAGCTTTGTAAAAATTTAAATTTTAAATATTTGTTAAAAAATATTGTAACTGCCTATGTGACCAGTTCTGGCGCAGTTAAAATAAAATTAATAAATTATAATACAAAATTGTAAATGCGACGATCACAATATTATGTTTCTAAGCAAACTAGTAACGACGGCAGTGTTATTACTTATTATAATTTATAACCAACTTGCAGTCCCACGATGTCCTTATTCACAGCCATATTAATTATTATATATAAAGTTGTGTAGATAATAATATAAGAATCGATAGGCCACCAGTATCTATAACGCGAGAATGAACATTTTGATATTTAGGAACTTGGGTTTCAAAGGTACCTACTTATCAATTAAATAACAAATTAAATTAATGATAAAACTAATTGCTAGATTGAGTGTACTATGTATAATATATTAATATAATATTATAAAAGCATGCAGCCTGTCTTTCAGCCGCATTCCGAACAACGGCCTATTTTTTAGTTAATATAGGTACCTAGTATTAGCTAGTAGCCTATTCATTCTTATCTCATCTATGTTCACACATACCCACTCAAACGGCGACTAACCAGATGCAAGAAGCATTTTATTAGTCTCTAATCTATTTGTAACTTTGTAAGGCTCGCGTCCGGTTTACAAATTAATTTATTCCTGAGTCACGCCCGAATTTTTGATTCCAATAAATGGTTGATTCTATAAACCAGTGATACATAAAACTTACTGTAATAATTGTAGTTTATTACTGTCGTGGTCCAAGGCATCGGAGTACAAAGTTAATGATAAAATATCCAAATTCCTTAGTAGACATTTGTTGTTAGGTAACTACTATACTGTAGTAGTTATCAACATTGCAAAATCGGGTGATGAATATAGATAGTTATTAGTTATTACTCACTAGCTGTCCCGCCAGTGTCAAAGATTTGATTTTTTCTATAAATTTATTTGTAAAAAAATGTATACACCATATTTCTACTAATTATAATTGTAATATTTGCAACTATAAATAAACAAAAGAGTATTATTTTTTCGTGAGTTAAAAGAAAAGTCACGTTCGAGATATACCTTTTACCTCTGATAGATATAGGTATAAGGATTGAAAAAATAAACTATATAAACACAACCCAAGTTTAAAGGAATCTATTGGTATAACTTTTAATTAAAAACGGTCAAGTAGCTTTTAAGTCTGTTAACTTCGGATAAACAAACGTGGGTTAAAATAAAGTTTTGAAATTTCAAAATTATAAATTAAAATTATTATTTCCGATCAATATTATATTATATGTATAGTCTGTTGCGACATGTGTATATAGTGTGTACTATACAATATACTATTAAAATACTTAGTTTATTTATAATCAATGTTATAATATATATTTAATACATGTCAGTACAATTGTTGTAGTTCCTATATATTCAAAAATTGTTATTACATCGAACAAACAGAAAGATTTATCAATAAAAGAAAAAAAACGTTCACTATATTTTGATAAAATTGAAAAATGTTTGCAAAGAAAAGCCACGTTAATATTGAAAACTCCCCAGCTTATGTTAAACAACATTTTTCAAAAATATTACTCAAATTAGCCTCTTTCCGAAAACAAAGACGTATAGCTGTATAGGCATGGGTCTTAAAAAAAAACATAGGTATACCTACCTTAAAAAAAATATATTAATTTATAACATTTGTTTTGTTTGATTGGACAATTTAAGTGCCAATGCCCTAATTCATTGGTGTCATTTTGGAGGAGGCAAGGTAGGCATTTGTCACTTTCTGATCGGTGACCGGTTGTTTTCGATTAACCATATCATTATATTTTACTAGCGCAAAAACATATTTTTATTTATAGGAAAATATTATATTATGTAGGTTATAAGTTATAACCAATTATTGTCACAATGATGAATTGGTAATTACTAATGAATAATAGTTGGAATATTATAATATAGACCCATATGAGTGGACGTGCAGAAAGTACCTGTGTTTTATGAAGGAAATTAAATATAATTATTATTAATATGTTCGTGTGAGCGAAGCGACCGGTCATCTGTTGTTTAATAAATTACCAATTTGGGCTGGTCAAAAATATTGGTCCTCTATTAAAAACTGAAATGACGCCACTGTGCATCCAATTATAATAGAACACCAATACGTAGATGTGAGTAGATGATTTGAACAGCTTTGTTTTGGTGAAGCATTTGAATCAGCTTATTTATAATATTATATTATTAGATATAATATACATAGTTTTGAATTTTTAATCATTAAAGAAATAAGATAAAATTCTTCATATTATACAATATCAATGATAATATGTAAAGTTTGGTCAACAACTTTAATATTATGTAATTGCAATAGTTTTAATTCATGTAGCCATAGGCGCAATTTCAATAAAAAAAACTTAGGGTGCTTAAGCTCTGAATTTTCTGGGCATTTAAATTAAATTATAACTAGGGTTTGGATTTAACATTGTATTAGGTACATTTTATAAAAATGAATACAATACCTAGTCAATTTTAATTTATTATAAATTGAAAACAACTTTTTTTATATTTTATTCAAAAAATATGCTAAATAAATATTATTATAATGACGCTACTTAAACGCATGACAAAAATTGTTAAAATTATATGATTAGTTAATAATTTAAGAATTAATATACTCATGTCAGCAAATTCCCAAAAAAAGTATTCTGAAAAAAGTTATTATAGGTAATAACTTATAACTATACTTAAAAATATTGATATTTCAAAAATTCTAAAAAATAAACTACTTGACTTGGATAAATGTTTTTGCTATCAAAATTGTTCTTATAATCATATTCACAAATTGGCTATATCCATACTTGAATATATCCAAAAATATTTAAATCAAATTTTAAATTTTTCATTCTCAATGTTTTAAAATAAAAACAATTTTTTGCACAATATATGTGCAGCGCAAGTGACTATAAATTGTATTTAAAAAACATAGTAAATATTGATTAGAACAAAAATTATTCCAAAAGTCAGTTCTATCTGTTACACTCTGTATAGGATATTATACTATATAATACCATACGGCATAAACGCCATAAACGATCACACAGACTGTCGGAAACTTGGAACTCATAAGTGAACACCAACTGACAAGTGATTTGTATATCGTAATTAGGTTTTTGTCCGAATTAGATGTGGGCACCGGAATGGCGGAATGTTTATATTAATTATTAGTAAATACTCGCGATACTATAAATTGTCGTAGCACTGAGTCGCTGCCGAACGTGATAACTGATGATAATAATATAACCGACCGGCAACCGGGTTTAGTAGAGACATTTAAAAATAATGATTAATGTTCTAAATAATCTAAATAGATTTGAATTCATTATAATCTGATACCCTCATGTCTGATGTTAAACTGTTACAATTCAAAAACGAATATACTCTTGAAATTGTCACCAATTGTTTAAATTACCATTTTTTAAAAAAATATTATTAAGTTTGATTACTTACATTCATTACAATGACATGCCCGACAACTACTCTAAAGCAGAGCGGTACCAACTTTTCCGCCTTTTTGTGACATTGGGTGCAGTTTATTTTGAATAGTAGTCTATATATTATCAATATTTTATATTATCATGTATTCTAAATATACCTACATGGCTACATAGTACATAGTACATACCTATTTATTATGGATAGTAAATATATCATAAAGAACATATTTTATTAAGTAGGTACTTATAATATAATTCTATAAAAAAAGTAACACTTATTTATGGAATTACGTCTATAAATAACTTTTGGAATATATCAGTTAATCGTCATGATCTATTTAATTTGCGTGTAAAATATTAAAAACACATTTTGATGGAATAGTTTCAAATACATTTTTTTTTTTTGCAAATAATAATATAGTTATACCTACGTCTTGTTATATGAGTAATACCAAAGACTTCAGTATGCATTTTTTGTATGAATAAAAATTGAATACATAACATTTAGAATACTTCAATACAATTAATTGTATTCGAGTTCCAAAAAATTCATAGAATTACTTAAGATTGATTTACTTTATAACGGTAGTACAAGTTTGGGTACTTAAGTAGGTAACATTTTAACGCGCAGTTAATAACTACATTCGATGATTATAATTAATTTATTGACATCACTTCAATACCTCTTGATGATACAGCATTAAGTCACACCCCTCCACCACTCACCAATTGCACCTGTATAAAATATTATACTAATCAATATATTGTGATATGTAATATATTAATAAAAATATGGTTTTAATTTTTCATTCATATTATGTTGTTGTCTTTAGAGTATTTTAAGAAATAATTATATGGATGAGGAATACCAAAAAGAAGAGTATGGTCAAAATACAATATCGAAAGTCCCATATCTAAATTGCGATGATGTAAGTACAAGTATAGCTATGTACAGAATTTTTTTATTTTTTTTATTAGGTTTGAAGGCGGGTTTCCACTATACACGTTTGCCATGTACACAAAAAGTGTTCAGCTATGTCCAACAACATGGTAGGTATCGTGGTTAATCGTATGGTTACTGATCCTAAACAAAAAATCACAGCTAAGGATTTGTATGCACTTACACACATACGTGTATAGTGGAAACCTGTCTTAAGACTTCGACGACTGAGATCATTAGCCCGTAGGTTGGTAAATGGTAGGGTTGGTACAGTAAGGTTGGAACAGTTGGTACTGTCGGTTAGAAACACGTGTATATGTGGCAAGGTTTTTGAGCACTACGAACCCAGGTGGTCACCCATCCGAGAACTAGTGACAGCGGCCATTGCTTGCTCTCAATCACGTAGCGTGATTGATTTCAGCCACTGCGCCGCTCCAAGCCACAAATAAGAAATTGTATAATATATCTTTGTTTTTAATAAAATACAAATCAAGCACAATTACGGTGTCTTTTTCTTTTTATAAAAATTCATTAATTATTTTAAAAACTAATTCAATTCCCAAAAATATTATAATAAAGTTAATTCAGTTTTATAATTATTTACGTTACAGAAATACATTGAGGCATATTGTACTAAATGCAATACATTGCATTGTGCACTGTGCCAATTAGTGAGTTGTACAATGTACCTACATATTTTGTATTTAATTACTATAACCATTCCTAAATGCACCATGAACACATAAGGACACTAATATTTAAGTAAATGAACAGTAATATTTGTATGCAATTAGTGAGTTATCATACTGAGTTCAAATCTAACAGAAATATTACAGTGCCTTACTCAATGCCCAGGTACACTATTGTCACCCATTTTAGTTGTCGAATTCGTCATCAGGAGATGATATTTTATAAGTGGAACCTCCACATTTAATACTCATATAATCTCTGTTGTTTATAACATGGCTGATGATAACTATAGGTATGTTGTGAAACTAAAAATGTATTATTGTGGTTAAAGCAATATTAGTTAGGTACCTATAGGTTATAACTCCAAATATTTAAATGAACTATTTATTTAAATTTAAACAGACAAAATTAAAATGTATCTAACTTTCTAGTCCTCTGTTTATTAATATTTTTGTATAATTTTGGTAAAAGACTGGTTTCAATACTATAATAATTTCTTAAAATTGGTCTAGCTCAAGATTATTTGCGTTATTATAAGTTACCATATTAATTTTGTTGAATTGTTAACGAGTCTACTATAGTTTATGATTATCGTTGTTGTTTGTATGTTATAGATCAAAGTAATCCAACACGTTTAACACCGCAGAACTCTTCATACAATCATGTAGATGTGGAAGCCAAAACAAAAAGAGAAAAATGAAAATTTATTATTAAATTATAAATATTTTATACCTATTTAATATTTGTTTTGTTAATTTTAAATATATATAATAATATATTAATATACCATAATAATGATATAAATAAATTTATGTGAAAGTTTACATTGTTTTTCTGAAGCAAACTTTTCAATTTCGAAATTCGGAGACTCAAGATCTATTCAGTAAACTCGTCAATTAACACATAAATACAATTTATAAAATTATGGATTGTATTTCTCATAAACCTACCTATTGAAAAATTATGAGTTAGGTATTAGTAATGTAATTTATAAATTTACTAAATGCAGGGTCAAATAATGTAATAAATGTAACTCTAAAAAAACCATACCGTATAGATAAATGAAAATTTCATAGAATGTTTATACTTAAAATTTTCAATATACAATAAAATTTTCAAAATATTTTGACTCTTTTTAGAAATATTTTTTATGGCACAGTAAAATGTCGATTGTTATTAATTTTTTTTTAAATTATTGTCCATACAAATTTTTTTGCTTGGCCAAAAACTTAAAAATCTTATACAAAGTTTCTTATAAGTTGTTTTCAGTGGATAATAAAAAAAAAGTTGAACGTAAATCAACAAAATCTCATAAGAATATTCATATTTTATTGTATTCACTATTCAAAAAATAATAAGTACCTAATAACCGTAGGTACCTATACTTGACATTTTCACTAAACTTTTTTATTTTATTATTTTCTATACATTAAAATTAAAATTAAATATTAATGGAAATATTCATTAATCATTTTTTAAAGTTTTAGTTCTTTAAATGTCAATGCATTTCTAAATTTACTTATCTAGACAGTAGACACCTGCCTACCGTACAGCAAATTAGTACCTACCTACTTGCAAACTTTTTTATATACCTATAATAGTATAATATGATATTAGTGCGGGGGGCACTACCTTGTGTTTATCTTAACAATTATAAATATATAGCCCCCCCACCAGTGCCGCATTTAGAAATATTTTGCCCGATGCAAAAAAAAAAAAAAATTTCTCCAACTTAAGGGACCTACCCACGGAAAATATGGATATTCATTAACCTTTTAGACTTTGAGCACAGAAAAAAATATTTGTTTTACAATGTGTGCTTTTCAAAAATATTGTTTAGTAATTGCTTGATCCTCTCTCCGCAAAGATACATAATTTTTAATTTATGTCACTTAAACCTTGCTTATAATTTATAAGCATATAAATATAAGTTGTCTTTTTTTAACATATTTAAGTAGGTACTTTATGAATAAATAAAATACAATTATATAAAACTGCAAATGAATATTAATTAAAAGAATTTCAAACAGCATAATAATATATATATATAATACTAGTATACTGTATACTAAATTATATTATATAATACTGTTATTAAAATAATTAAAATTATAAAATTTTAATAATTTACAAGTAAATAAATTTCTGACCACAAAATGTTGGCGCCCCTAAAATACTGGCACCCGGGGCAGTATACCCAGCGCCCTCCCCTAAATGTGGCCCTACCCCCTACAGTGAAAATTCCTTTCTATACGCCACTGGCCATACTATTATTGAACGAATTTATTATTCAATAACAATGAAATATGTGTATGGGCAGTATGTACTTACCTACTTACAGATAAACGTTAAGATTGTATGAAGTTTTTTTAAAATGTAGCAAGGGCCAGATAAAATTGATTGAATGGACAAAGGTGAATGTATGGTAAATAAACAAATTTGTGCAACTCTGATATCATATTCGGTGGGTACCTACATTTTGTAAAAATCTAATTTGTCAACACATATTTTGTACAATACATTGTCAACAAATAATGGATAAAATAATGATGTTGGAAGCTTGAAAAAATTTGGAATTTTGAACTAAAACGAATCTAAACAAATTAAATAGGTTACCTACTAACCTACCTATCTACCTACGTTATAATATAATTATTATATAGGTACCCTTGGGTTAAAGTGAAGGGGACGCAGGGGGACTCAGTCCCCCTACCTCCGACGGCGGTTAAAAAGCGTCCAATTTAATAAATTAATGATTTTATACATTAGACATAAAATTATGTATAGAACGCTTAAGACTATATGGAGACATTAGTCCCCTCTGGAATTTTTTCCCACTTTAAGCCCTATGTATACCTATTGCAATACTCTTATTAGTTATTCATTTATATTACCAAAAATGATAGAAATGATAACAAAGTTGTAATGTGACAAGTTTGTCACTACCTATACGTAGAGAGCCTAGATAATAAATATTATTATATATATATATTATCTAGGCTCTCTACCTATACGTGTTTCGTGTGTTAATATCGGTAATTACATAATATTCAAAAATACACAATAATTAAAAACTCAATCGCTATAAATGTTTTCCTATCGCCGTACCTACCTATAAGTTTATTTGTGAATTTTAATTAACAAATGTTACGTAACGTTAAATTACGAGCGCCATCGGAACTGTTCGTAATCGCGATAGCCGACGTTTGTTTTGTTACCTATTTTTTCTCTCCTCTCTGTAGCCAAACACACACAGAACCACCAACACGTTTTTTCGTTGCGTGCGTTCATCTTTCGTCTTTTTATTATTGTTTTCTCGTGAAGTTACCACAAAAAAATGGAGTAGTCACTCGGAAACACTTTCCCGCGGCAGTGAACGCTGCCGGAAAAGCTAAGGTCACGACAGACATCTCGAATCCATTATAAACAACAACAAAAAAGGTAACCTAAATTATTAAATTTTATGACCACACTGCGGTACCTATGCATAACAAAATAGATAGGTATATCAGCAACAATACGAGACGTAGTTAGCGCATCCCATCCTTCCCAACCATAGTCGTAACACGTAGTTCGCCTCATTTCAGTGGCCTTTAAATTACCAGGCCAACATACAGCGGTGAACCAGATAATAGAGAGGGTGTCGAGTGGACGGCGAACACGATGCGTATCAAAAAGTTACCGACATATCTATCTAATTTGTCATCGCGGTATGGCATAATTTATTTTGTCATGGTTGGACGTTCATTCGTACAAGGAGCGAAACGTCGCAAAGTATTATGATATTCTTTATCAATTCGAAAAAAAAAATATTTCAATCACGGACTAAGATATAAGGTATATCTTAGTCCGTGATTTCAATTATTTAATCAATCATCTTATCAATAAATTATCAACGCATAAAATGATAGTGATCATTTTTTTTTTTTTTTTTTTGATAGTGATAGTGATTTGACAATTTAAGCTGGTTAGTTGCTAATAAAATAATAGTTAAAACAGTAAAAATGTATAACTTAAATAATATATTAATTTAAAGAAAATATGATTCCATACTGTATTGCCGAATCTATATATCATGGTAAAAGACGATATATACATTAAATCATGTCTTATAGTGTTATTTATTAATAAATATATATTATATTAAACATAATTATTAATTAAACTGATTATTCTGTTTAAGGTGCCAGTATAATAGCAAGCGACACAAAATTAGCCAAATTAATATCATGTAAAAAAACACTAACTGTTTACCTATATCATGTAAAAAACAATTAATTTGGATTCAAAATACAATAGAAAAGGTATATAAACGTTCATGGATTGCAAGGAACTAGATGTCACTGTTAAAGGTTAATATTATAAATGCATGAATAATAAGTATTATAATAATAAATATTATAAGTTATATTAAGTAAATTACAACATTATAATTTCCCATTTTAAAAATCTACAAACACGATTATAAACACATTTTACTTATAATTAGGATTTTAGTAAATTATCTCTAATTGTTGAGAAGTGAGAACTTAAAGAAAGTACCTATTGCCATTTTTCATTTGTTAGTTTGATGGTAGGTAGTTAAAATAAAAATCTTTAACTTAAATGTTTTAATTTAAATCCAATACTGTTCAATGATTGGTAGCTAAATCTATTAATTTGCTATACAAATAAATTATAAGATTATTATAGGAACATGATAGGTACCTACTTCCAAATATTAATGTAATAAGTGCATAAACATCATACATTGTAAATTATTCAAGTTAATAAATTAATGTATCCTGTAACTTTTGAATAACTATATTAAATAATGTTTAGTTCTATCATTGGATATCTTACCTGTCAATGTAGTGTTCTATACTTCTATGTATAAAATGTTATCTTATTTGCTTATTATACCTCAAGCCATTGATTGAAAAATATACCATCTTATTTTAAAAGCAAAACAAAAAACTAAAAATATACAAATAATTGTTACAACTTATTAAATCATATTTATTATTTTTTTTGTAATTAATACCAATACTTTTACAATAAGCTTATGACAGTATTTTAATTTATTTAAATTTTGTCGATCATAGTATGACAATCAAAAACAAGGTGTTCTATTAGAATAATTATACGTAATTTATTATTCTAAAAGTTGTTTAAACAGTAGAATTCTATAACATAACTTTAATTTTAATTTTTTCAATTCTATACTGCAATCATTGATTTTATAACACACAATTAAAATATTGTTGATATTGTAAGCTAGTAAGCTAGTAATTGCTGTCAGTCACTAGGTTTGCTATATACGTTTGCATTAAGTGCAATGTAAACAGATACAGCCAATTTAGCGGCTGACAGCAATTAGTAGCTTCCAATATTAACAATAAGATGACGTATCTGTACAGCATAATAAAATTAATGCTCCAATGCTAAAAAAATTATGCCATAATAATTTGTTGCACATATTATATAATAATTATGATCTGTAATGTTATAAATTATTTTATAATCCATTATAATTTAAGAATCTGTTTATTTTAAGGTGTCAATGTGAAAAATATAAAAAAATACAACACAACCTTTCCTGTAATATGCTTCCAAACCAATAAAAACAGTTGATTGGAAATTCTAAAAAAAAAATGTTGGATTCAAATATCAAAGTATACTGAAGCATGCAACATACTAGTAGTGAAACAAATTTTCTCCATTACATGTTTATGTAAGTAATTCGTAAGTGTTAGAAAAGGCTTTATTGTACGTAGTTTTTAGTTAATACAATATTTTATCTAGTCGATTTTAATAAACTACGTACTAAAGAGGAATACAATTATTTTTCTACTTTTTGTTATATTTTTATTTTTGAAATATAATATTCATTCTTATTCAAATTACTTATAATAGTTATTTTTTTAACATAAATATGTTTTTGGGCTGGATACAATAAAATGTTAATAAATGATTTAAAAAAAAAAAAAAGTGACAAGTGTTAGGTAATGCAACATTAATTTGAACTGTATAAATTATACAGTTCAAATTAATTTGTACAGTATAATGTATACCTAATATATTTTTAGACTACAAAATAAAGTCCAAATTCTAAGATTTTCCTTATGAATCTCCATTTAGTTTAATTATATTATTTTATTTAATAGTTATGTATATTTTTCAATTTTTGTTTGTTTCAGGAAGTGCCGTTCTTAGCCCTAATACCAAAATCAATAATTGTATTGTATGTATTGGACATTAATGTTATGGAATACCTATTAATGCCAACATGTTCCCACACATCTCAAATAAAAAGTAAGCAGTTAATATATTTTGTTAAAAATATTTATAATTTAATTTAATTTGACTTAGAGAGTTACCAATTAAAACCAATTATATAAAAGTGTTATAATTTGGTATATCTAAGTAGGTAATTTAGGTCTTAGATTCCACATAGGAGGGAATCGACCTATTTGTTATAATTGTATCAATATAATATAAATACTCGTATATTTCCCAAGCGTGGTATTGAAATTAATCAAAATATCATTTGCGTTTTTTGTTGAATTAATTTAATGAATTTAAAATTTAAATTTAAATTTATTATAAAAATAATGTTTAAATCACATCACACTTTATAAGTTAGGTATAACACAGAATTTATTATATAGAATGCAACAGAAAAACCTGACAAATGAAATAACTTTTGTTCTAGTCAATAATTTTACATTTTTTTTTTATATAATATTATATAGGTATATAAGACTCATGTGCTACAACTAGGTAGGTAGGTTTCTAGAAAATGACTTTTTTTTTAATATATAAACTGACAATTTTAAATTAAATTTGTATATATTTTGTATTAAATTGTTTTTGAAAAAATTCAAAATAACCAATTTATTTGTAAATCTAATTTTTAGATAAAGTGACTGTTTACTTTGGAGTCTTGGAATACCAAATGAACGTTAAACAGTCCACAGTCAATATGAATATTTGACTACACTGTCATTCGGATGATGGTATACAAACCCCTCGCCGCCGCCTCCGTGAATGATACTCGTCGCGCGTAATGCGCTGCGCTGGCGACAAACCAAAATTTAGAAAAAGCTCTTCGTCATGTACAATAAATTAGAGCTTCTCCTGATTCAGAATATTATATTTTTTTTATTTCTGTATGTTTAGATGTTTTCGAGAAATAACGTGGACAAACATACAGACAGACAACCTGAGAAGATACAAAGTTAAATAAAAACCTTTAAAAATATATTGTATTGTATGTATGTATATTATACTGTAAGTACAACTGATACAAGTCAAAAGACATAATTTAATGTAGGTAGATATACATTGCATTATACCATAAATCATATTATAATATATTTATATTAAAGGACATCACAATACAACATTTTTTCTTTTAATATTAAGCTTATTGATGTATTATTGTGGTCGAAATAATGAAAAATATTTTTGAAAATATTTGAAGTCAAAAAAATCATTATTTATCGAGATAAGGACAGTTGATTAATAGCCACTTGACGGCATAGAGCAGCCGCCCATGTTTTACTTGTAAAAGTAGTTTGATTTACCTACATAATGTACATAATGATTTTAATAACCTACGATAGTATTTCAGAATTTTGTTTTTCATAACCCTAAGTATATTTAGGTGTAGTATATAGTGTGATTTAAAATTATATGTATAAAAAAAACACTATACAAAAAAAATGGCTCTAAAAAGCTCTATTATAATTTTATACTTAAGGCTTTGAACTATAGATATCATTTATGATAAAATAGTCTGCTAAATAATTTAACTTAGCTTGGCAACTTTAAAAGACTTGGTTAGTTATACACTATACCTTTTTCAATGGTAGTATTTATAGCAACTATAATATGTACTCATTATGTAATAGTATTTTGAAATTTTTAACTTAAGTCGCCAAGCTAAGTTCAATATTATTTAGCAGACTATTTTAACATAAATTATATCTATAGTTTAAATACTTAGCTATAAATTGATATCACAACTTTTAGAGCCTTTTTTTTATACCTATACTTAGCGTTTTTAGATTCTGAGCGGAGCGAGGAAGCTAGTGGTTTTACAATGGTGTTTATTTTTAATTTTTTAATTTTTTTTTTTTTATATCCTGTATACAACATTTTTACCAGAAGGAGTTCTTCGATTTCAACATATAGTACCTTATCTTTTAGAAAATTGGATCAATATGTTACTTTAAAAAAGGTCTTTTTTCGATTTTATCAATAGTTATTAAATGCCACTTTAAAAACCACCGAAAAATTACAAAAAACCCCTAAAAATGGGATTTTAATTTCTAACGCTTTGTTGTTACCATAGAAACGAATAAAAAATAGTAATATTATAATATTAATTCAACTTACACATGATATAATAATTAATCACAATATAAAATATCCAGACTGACAAACCGTCTCCGCTCAGAATCGTTTTTCTTATATCTTATACAATGATAGAATATCATTGAATTCAAGTTTAAATACAATACCTAGTTAATAGTTTAATACAATCCATTATAAAAGACCCACTTTTAACCTACTGTACAGCAGAGCGACATCCACTTACCCGCTTTTTTTACACGTAGTTAGGCGGAGTGTTTTTATTGGGATATCACTAATTTTTTGTTATACCTTATTATTTGTATTAATCATTGTTACGTGACTAGAAATAATAAAATTAATAACGTGCTTTAATTTCAATAATATGATATCGTGATTGAGAGTGAATGTTGCCGTTGTATGAGCAGTTGTGGGCTGGATAAGCGGTGGATCAGGGGGGACAATATTATATTTTATGATATTTACGTCGCATATATTATGTACCTTTATGTACAAAAAATCGGACTTAAAAGTACTTGATTATTTTTGGTTGTTACTTTTAAGCTGGATGGATAACCAATCTGCTTGCGAGTTCCCATCTGCACAATATTTCTCCCTATATTTCTGACCGATTAATATCTTATATTATTATATTTATTTTAATTTTGTATCTAGGTATTTAATCGTTAAAAAGCATAAATTTTTTACTAAAACAATTATATAAAAGCTGTACCTAAACATTAATACATTATTTTATTAAAATTAACTTAAATGAATTTAACACAAAATAATTCTATCTGATGATGATTATTAATACCTGGATTTATACTATTGAGCTCGTACCTACCTACTTAATTTAAGCACCCAAATGTTGATAACGTTTTATAACGGTCCTTTTATGTAAAAAGATGGCACCACTTACGGAAAAGATGATTTTATTGAAGAAAGATTTCGGAAAGTTTACAAATTATGCTCTTATATGACGTTCCGTCTAATTTAGTGATACATAATTGTCGACACTATACTGCTCGTCCAGGCACAGCGGGAAACACGGGTTCTGTCTGTATATCAAAAGGGTTGTGTCAGCACATTCCCGTCCTCGCTGAGCGATTTGCTCATGGTGTTATTGCGCATAGTGAAATATTATATTATTATAAATAATGTTTAATGGGTATACTACATTATACATATTATATTAGTACAGTATTACATAATTATCAGTGGCGTATATTAGCTTATCGCGGGTACGACTGCGCGACGGCGACATCTCACTTCTCGTCCATACTCCACTCCGTCATTTAATTATTAAAATTAAAATAATTTTTATGTGTATTTATTATCTTAGCTTTCTCTTTCTGTGTTAATAATTATTTGTCAACGTTTGCCTCATATTATTATCATTTATTCGTATCACTATTATGTTAAGATTTGTTTTGCTTACTTATTGCGGCCAACGCCCTTGTTGTTAAAAATTATTATTGCGCTGGTAACTCATATTATATTATACCGTCTCGTTTTCGCTATTGTAGCGCACACCTTATTTCGTCTGTTAAGTTTTTGCTTCAGTAGTTCAGTACCCTTTGGTACACACACAAAGTTAGGGGGTTATTAATATTATTGTAAAACCTGTACCGTATGTGGTCCATGTAACCAGGCATTTATTATTACTTTGTATTGTCATTGTGACAAGAACTTAAGTCGTTAATGAAACGACACCATTATTATTATAGGTAATTAAAATAATTACTCTTCATTACCAATACTAAACTGTGAGTTTTTATATTATATCATTAACATTCTGTGTGTAAGTTGCCGCTGCCGTGTGTTCGTGTCCTGTGCACACCAACTTCGCCCAGTGCGACAGACGGATCGTTGCTTAAGTCTGCCAGCAAGGTGTACGATGTGTGAAAGGCAGACTAGGACATCGAGACCAGCGTCACCCTCGAATTTCTGTCAACTCATGACACCAGCTTGTATAATATATGTTTATATATTATACCTAGTACATTAAGTTAGTCATTAAGCTACCCTACTATTATAATTGTATACCCTGTGGTCATTGCATCGAACCGGATCGACCACAGTGCCCCCCGTGCCCATAGTTAACTTGCATTGTCCTGAGTACCATCTACTTCATCTCTCATCATCGACATAATGTCGTCGTCGCGTGAAAAGGTGTTTAGTATCAGTCGGTCAGGCGTGTGTATGTATAGTGCAGACGCGGAGTGGCCGGTCTGAAAATGGGAATTTTCCAGATGGCCTGGACCATATTATGGCCTGGTGGCTTGGTCATTTTATATTAGATTTAATTTACAAAATGAGTACATGCGTCGACAATGTTTTTGTATTAAAACTTGGAAACTATGAAATAAGATTTTGGAGGGGGGCAAAGCAAAAAGAAAACTGCAACCATTCTATTAATTGATAAACACAAACAAATTATAACATTAAGATTGTCAATGTAAAACCAATTAAAAAGAGCACCAATTTTTCAACAGTTGTATACCTACTGATTATTTGTAAAAATAAACACCGAAACACGTTGAAAAATATATTTTTACATTGAAATTGGGAGAATGATTGTGAACACAATTAACACGTTTAGGTACACATTTTTTCAGACTCAAAAAATGAATGCAACTTTTGGGTACATCATGTTTTTAAAATAAGACCACATTTGAGCACCAATACGTATAGAGGTACACCTTCACATTATTTTCTATTTTATTTTTTAGTGTATTAGCGTTACCCAGGAGACCCCGCGGGGGAGTTGGCTCATAATCGTTTCCCAAATTTTTTTTTTTGAAACTAATTTAAAAATATTTTGTGTACTACATAATATTATGTTAAATGATTGGGTCATTACAAAATCTACTTAACTCAAAAATCGTATTTGATTTTATTAACTGCTATCTTATTTATTATACAATTTTATTTGTTCCCGATATAACGTGGACCGCGATGTCATAAATATTTCCTAAAATTATTGTCAAGTTTAAATTCATTATTTTTTTATTTAAATATTAAATGTATTCATGTTGTGTTACCGTTACGTTTAGATGGCACAACAAAAGATGTTGCGCTCGTATTTGTTTATTTTAAATACACTCATTTAAAATTATCAATTATAATGGACTTTTTACCATGACGGGTTTCAAAAACTTCAGTAATATTCAATATTTTAGTATAATATGTATTATATTTACTCAAACGTTCTCTGAGTAGACTGATTTACCTGCAGGTAAAATTATAAAATACCTTTAATTCTATGTTTTCAAACGTTGTGTTTATTTGTACCCAAATGTGTTGGCTTTTATGTCCATGTGCGATGTGCCTAAACGACAATCACTTAATGGGAGGAGGCATGGACCACTGCCCCCCCCCTTGGCTACGCGCCTACGCCACTGCATTAGAAGTTAAACAAAATAGCAAAATAGTGATTGAAATACTTTTATAGTTTTATAAAATTAAAAGTATGAATATTATTATAAATAAAATGTAATTTATTGAAATGTATTTATATAGTTCTATTGAAATAGGTAAATATAAATATAAACTCTGCTGTACAGTAGGCAGTAGATGGTTACAAGTGGGTCACTGTAATAGATGGTGCTAAATTTGAATTTAATGTTATACAATTATTGTATATACCTAAAAAAAAAACTATTGTGAGCTAAGACGGTCAGTAAGCCTATAATATATTACTAAGTAGGTATATTTGATGGTACCTAATATTATTTTGAATAAAGTAATTTATTTTACTATTAGGCATTAGTACAACAGTATAACAGTACATATGTTAAATTAATTTTACAACAAAATTGCATTTGAAAATATTATTGTTTGTATAAAATATAATAATATAGGTACTCTAAAAGTGTCATCTACACACGAATAACATTTTTAAATTACAACAAAATAACTAAAATCGTTATTTTCGGTTTTAAAAAGTAATTCTTCCAAATTTAAAATGTCTGTAAAAAATAACTGAGTTTTTAATTTTATATTTTTGGTTATAGTATGAATTATATTAATGAGAATCCTTGTTTTAAATTTTTAATCCTTACAGCTATAAAATTTAGTTATAAAATTTTATAATTTTTCAACCAAGTACAATCAATTTGAAAATTTTCAAGATTTTGATAAATGTTGTCAACATTTTAACTTTAAATACTTAAATAAAAACGTGCTTATGGATCTTTAATATTTATCAACTGCTATTTTAGCAACTTATAAGGAATCAAGCTTTTTCACACAACGAATACATTTTTATTAAAATGTATGTAATAAAAAACTAAAAAATTGAATATCCATCGCCATGGTCGTGGCACGAGCTTAGTAAAATAAAATATAACCGTACGACCGCGTGTGTATATATATTATATCCAAGTAAGAGTTTCCTATTTAAACTGTGTAAAATAGGGTAAATTTGTTATACGACATAACTAATTTTCTAATGCATCAATAATATTAACTCCTAATAAACTGCAAAACATCAGAAATATTGTGTAGAATGTGCTTTTGTAAAAATCATAAAAATCGTAAGTTTAGAAATTAAATTATAAATGAAAAAGTGTGAACTTTTTAATGGAAATTTATATTAAATTCAGAATCACGGACGTCGTCGTCGTCGTAGCAACAGCGTTGCCAATGTTTGTTAATTTGTCATCTAGTCATCGGGGTAAATATGACAAAATTACCGTACTATAAAAGTATAAACAATATTACAGTTCTTATACCTAGATCATTGTGTAAATTCTCAATATTTACTCAGTATTTACACAAACAATATTGTTGTCTGTACTTTATACAATAGACTATATATATATAATATATAGATAAAAATATAGATAAATTATCATTATTTGCATTGATGATAAAAATTAGTGATAGGTATCTCAACAAAAACCCTTCGTAAACTAACTTTCGTAAAAACGGCTAAGTAAAAAAAATATAAGATCTTTAAGCACTTTAAAGATGTGACATCATGAATAAATAGTAAGTATATTGAATTTAAGTAAACTTATTGTGTTTCAATAAGGTATTTATTTGGCGTGGAATTATTTAGAAAAGTATATATTTTTAAAATAATAAGTGATATTTTATTAGTCCTTCGTCATTTAGTTATTTTGTTCATCACATTTTGTTTCTTTTAAGAAATAATTCATCGCCAGGAATATATAAAGTATAGATAATGATAAAATAATCATTTAATGAAAATATCAAGTACCTACTGGTTAATGGTTTTTGAATAACGACAAAATAATAAAATTGTATGAGAATTCGTTAAATTACGTAAAAATGTTATTTGTCTTTCCTGTACATTTTTTTTTTTATTTGTTAAATGTAGGAATACTTAAAGGTAATATTAAAAGTTTCAAATCTTAGATATACATAGAACAATTTTTATGAATTTCTAACTCGAATTCATTTGCCAATTTTCGTGGATTATTATTATTATATACAGTCAAATAAAATCGCGACTTATTTCATAAAAAAAATAGCTGATATCACACAAAAAACACTTCGTTATAACTCCTTGTAAAAAAAAAAATGTTGTAATGATTAAATCTTTAAAAGAAGTGATATAATATGGAAATTAAGTAAAATGACATTTTATAATATTACAAATACCTATGATGACAAATAAGATCAATTGTAATGTTAAATACTTAGTCAACATAATATTATGTTTAACTATTTGGCAGGACTTAGAAGTATACTTAAATAAATATAACTAAGTAATCACTACAGTATTTACAGTAATTAATAATGTATCAACTGTATGTTGACTAAGTATTTAACATTACAATTGATCTTATTTGTCATCATAGGTATTTGTAATATAAAATGTCATTTTACTTAGTTTCCATATTATATCACTTCTTTTAAAGATTTATTTAATCATAACAACATTTTTTTTTTTTAAACTTAGCTTTTTTTTACAAGGAGTTATAACGAAGTGTTTTTGGTGTGATAATTGTATACATGACACTCAAAACTCGAATAAAATTATTCAATGTTAAAATATTCAGGCATTCGAGTGTAAAACTTTGTAATCAATATAATATTATTATTAACATTATTTATGAACATTTAATTATATCAACTAAAATGAATAATATATAACTATATAAGTATTAATTACAATCATTATACAGGAATACAGGATCATAATATTAATATGATGTTGTACGTGAGAATTTTTAATGATTATGGATTGATTATATGGAATTTAATTAAAACGATAAAAAGACCTTTCTTTATTCTAACTGGCAAGAAAAAAAATGTAATGTTATCATTATTACGATTTACGATTATACAATAATAGTATGTAGTTATTTCATGATGGTAGGCAAGGCTGGGCATTAACGAGTTAAAAGTTAAAATTAATTTAAAACGTGAATTTTAATTAAGTTAATTAACTCGTTACTTTTTTTTCAAATTAACTTTTAACTTAATAATAGTTACTTTTTGGTACTGATCTAGTTGACCCTAGCCAAGAAAATATTCCTCCCGCCACTTAAATCTCTTGTGTTTTCGATGTTCTAGTCATTCGATATAGAATGTATATACTGCAGATAAAAAGGTACGAAATCACACACGTTAGGTATTTGTATGTAATTCCCTAATTAGATACATCCTAGATTCTTATTTGTCAGAGTTTATGTGGCGAAGTAAATTAAACGGCCGCGATCCATTTAATGAAATTTTGAAGGACATATAGCAGAATTTTGGCCACCTGCATAATTTTTTAATATTTTCTATATTATTATTTATATATTATGTATATATATAATATATATATTATATTATTATATATAATATATATATATTATTATATATAATATATATATTATATTATATATTACTATTTATTTATTCATATATGATGTACATTATTTATCTATTTTCATTTTAATCACCTGAATTTCTAGCTTAAATGTATTAGCTGATGTGGTGTATAATTTTTTTACGATTTATTTATTCATATATATTAAGTATCTATAATTACCGAAAGAATGTATAATAAATGGTTTAAATCATTTTCTTACCTTTTTTTATGAATTATAATTATATTTTAAATTATTGATTATTGACTAGAAAATCGAAAAACGAGAGATTTAAGTTGAGGGCGTCAATTAAACCTTAGTGGGGGGGGGGAATATTTTCTTGGCGGGGTAAACTGCACCAGTACCTACTTTTTTTCAAGATTAACGTGTTAACTTCAAGTTAATTTTATTTCAAAAGTATCTAAATCAAGTTAATTTTTTCCGAAGAACAATACAAATTTTCCAATTTGTTTTTACTTTAATGTATCATCATTTAAAATTTCCCCAGTGATTTTCTTGAGCGTAAAGAAAAATTATCTGATAAACAATGTTGTGTGTCTGGAATTTTTTATTTTAGCAAATTTTAACTTTACACACTAAGCTAAGTTACTTTTTTTTCAATGTTAACTTTTAACTTAACGAGTTAACGAAAAAAAATAAGAGTAACTTTTAACTTAACTTTATTATTTTAAAATAACTTAACTTAACGAGTTAAAAAAAAATCGTTATCTGGCGCAGCCTTGCTATGGGGACTCGGCGTAATTATACATTGGTAGGTATAGCACCAATGCTGTGTTATCATGGTTTTTTTTTAAGGTGACCCTATTTTGGAACAAAGTTTTTATGTCGTGTGGCTTTTCTTTACTGAAAACTTCATTATTATCGTTTCCTATATTTAAATAAATATTTATTAATTATCCAATATTGTGTTAATTATTTTCAAATCTAATAAACAAATCCCGCACTCTCCGATTTCCAAATCTCGGCTATGGGTTGGAAACCTATTGCCGGTTTCGTCAATGTACACTCCACGCCGAATATGGGTAGGCTATCGTGCGAGACGTTAGTACGTCAGCTGAATATAGGTACTTACTACTTCAGCCACATTCTTGTGTTGTATAATATACACTGTTACTAAAACAATAAGTATAGTAATAAATAATAATTATGAGAGAAATCCAACAACATAAAAATTGACACTGAATAAGTGTCATATTACCTACATAATAATATGATTTGTCTCAAACCCGGGTCAATGACACCTAAGTTATGTACGTAGCATATAAAGTCACACAGTAGCGACGAAGATGATAATATTATAATATTGAAATATAGGTAACTGTGTGCAAATGCAATAAAATAATTTATGCAGTTCAAGCATTATAATTTATTGCAATTTTATTAATAATAATAATAATATATTGTATATTTTCAAAATATGTAGTTATAACTTATATTATTATAATATAGTATATACCTATAGGTACCTACTCGCAATGCATATACTCCATTGTATTCGGTGAAAGCAATTATCGTGATTACGTGGGAGAATTTGTCAATTTCGTATGTTAAATTTATATACCCTCCCATAAAACATTTGTAATTACGCCACCGGAAGCTTTATCTTCGAAATGGATTGTTTATATTGTATAATTGCGTGTAAATTCTATTAATGTACCAATTTGGAAACATTTTAAAACGATTTTTCTATGTATCATTTTATATTATTTTATAAATTATTATTATTATTATTATTATTATTATTATTTATATATTATTTTATTAATTTTTAATATTATTATATTTCCACTCTGCTTGGTCGGTGGTCCGTATTTTTATGGACCGGACCGGACCAGTGAATTTTAATTATGATTTATGACTAAGACTGGACTGGATCTTTCTATATTTAAACGGTTGAAAAAGTGTAATTCCGTAGAATTAAAAAACGCATTGGTTTAAATCGGAGCAGCTATACACGACGGACGTAATACGCCGCGTTTTCGCAAAAAAACGCTGTTCGGCTTGCGTTTTCGACCTCGGCGGAAAACGCGGCGTATTACGCCCGTCATGCATAGCTGCTCCGATTTAAACCAATACGTTTTTAATTCGACGGACAACGTTGCGGAATACGCGGCGTTTAAAAATTAAAACCCAGCGGAATACGCCGAGTATGGCCCCGGCCTCACTTCCGGACGTTTTAAAACAATAGAATATATACTATTTTTACACAAATATTATGCTATATATATATATATATCATTCTTGTTTATTAATTTTTAATATACATTTTCACAATTTATTAGGTTGTTTTAAATTTTTATTTTTAAGGCAAAATTACTGTTTCCCCGTTATTGTACAAAGCCCCCCGACGGTCGACGACAATTCTTCAACAACGGCTCAATTTCCAAACATGACTCGGATACTCAATGCATTTTATCCGAGACCACTGACCAGCTCCATCAAGTCTCAACCCGAAGAAGCATACCACACCGGCACCTCGTTTTCATTGTATCCAATATATTTTGACACCATCGTAGAGTACATCCATGATTGCCTGAACAACATCAATAAGTGCGGGCGGGCGTAGCAGCGACAAACAACAATCCGCCGGATACAACTCAATTTACCTGTTGTCAAGTATACTTTAACCTTCCACTTTTTTATAACGCAACCAGCTCTCTTTTATTTAATATTCACTCAGACATGTTACAGTGTGGCGTTGTTGATAACCCCGAGGTCCGTTGATATTTAAATATTTTTTCTCAGAGAAAACTATACAAAATAATCATATTTTGCGCAATGCTCAGGTACCCAGTGCCGCCAGTGGAGGTGGAACTCAAAAATACCATATTAGCTGTCATGTTAGAGTATAATTATTATATCCATATTTATCCTCATAATCCCCAAATTTTATTATATACAAATGCATTTGCCATGTTGCCCCCAATTATCATATTCCCATGACTGATATTTTATATTATTTACCCCCCCCCCCCCCCAAAAAAAAAAAACCTATTATATTATATTATTAATTGTGGTTTTTGATGCCACGTAAAATAAAACCACTTAATTACCTTTAAGAAAACTCTCTTTTTGTTATTATTTGAAAAATTAGTGTCACCTATTCTCAAATATAATTAATATTATTTTCGTTTATTATAATGCAACAAAGCCTATTTTTTTTTTCATACGGCGTAACAAAGCCTATGAGTTCTACTGACGTGTAATTAGGGTGACCACGCGATATACAACTAACAGGGCATCACGAAGTGTTCATCTTACGTGATGATTGTGTAGTAATAGCTCCTAAAAAGGCCTAACCGTCACCATCAAAGTCATTACTGCAGAAAAAAAATAAAGTACTTTCTCTTAAAAATGTCTTACGTAAATTGACCTGACAACAAAATTATATTCAATATTCAAACAATGTTAAAATTGTAGTAATAATATTATAAAGAATATTTAATATTATAATACAATTTTTTAAAGATTCATTAACATTATGATAAAATTGCCATGGTAAAAAACTTATGTTTCCATAATGTTGTTTCATAACATTATAAGTAAAATATAGCTCTTTAATATTTCCACAAAAACATGAATGTTTTAGATATTTTAATAATATACCTAGGTACTTATATTCAGAAAAAATTTTCACAGTTATAAGGAAATATAAAAATCAAATATTATATTTAAACAATAAGCTGTAAGTTAAATTATATAATATATTATTCTTGTTGGTTAATTTTTATTTTAAATTAACACAATTTAATTAGGTTGTTTTGAATTATAAATTTATTTTTAATGCGAAATGTCGCATGTGTCAAGGCAGTTGTGTATATTATGTTCTAATTGTATCTGAAAAAAATGTTTGGTGCCTATACCTATAAAATTCTATTTTATTATTAAGGGGGCTGCAATGTAGCATATTTTAAGGAGTACTATATAGGCAATTCATGTGACATATAAATTAATACTGCATCTATGTGTGAGTAGTAAATGAATATTAGTGTTCGTAATCTGTTATCGTTTCCGATAATAGCTATCACGCCGGAAGCAACTCTCACACGCTCACGAACATGTCAAAACATCGCGAAAAATGAAATATATTCTAGTTTGTATGACTATAAAAACTACTAAAATCGTTAGAACCTAAATTAATCATACTTTCCGAAGTTCGATTATAATTTCGAAAAAATGGTTGAACTAATAAACTTTTAGACTATGCTACTTAGGAATCACTTTTTTTACTTAAAATCAGATGTGCCCAAAATAAATGCAAATGTAATGCAATTATTTCATTGGATTTCTAAAAAAAAAATGGTTATTTTAAGTTCGTTCAAATTAAAAATTGAAAATCGACTTTCTAAGCAGCCTAGATATTTTATCAACGAATTCAAACATGTATACACAATTTAAATCGGACATTCCCAAGTATGTGTAATTTACCACCGCTTATTGGTCTAAAACGTATGAAAAATACGTGCGTTGCAGTCCCCTTAATTTGAATGTTTAAAATATATATTATTTGTTGGTAGCTAAAACATTAAAACAATATAGTATTATAATTCTATATTTTATATTTATTTAACACAGATAACATTTAATTTATACTATAGATACTTGCCTATTTATGTTATAGACAGATACAATTTATGGTACCTACGTCCTACACATTGTAAATAAGTTACTTTCCCACATCAATACTACAATATGCGATTGTAGTTAATTAAATTAGTAAATTTAGTGCCTTTATTTTGATTTTCTTTATTAGTAATTTTTTGATTAAGGAGCAAACTATTGGCAACCTAATTTACATATCGTTAAGTGTCGCACGATCTCGTGAGTGTGGCTAGCCCACGCACTCGCAGGTACATGTCAGAAGGTAACAAAATATAACGAAATATTAGTTGGCTTGGCCGTTCCGGGTGTTTCAGCAGACAATAACAACTTCAAGGGAATATAAATAACTCGTGGACAACTGAATATTTTCAGATAATTTCTTTTTTAATTGATAAACAACAACATTCTACAGTCCGCATTGACCTCAGATTTTTTATTTGATTTTAAATAATGATATAAAATAATTTGTAAAAAAATCTATAAATTGTCTTTTTTTTAAGACATATCTACTAAGTTTTAAATTAAAATATTGAAAACCAAAGTTCAATACGTGCTGTAGAATACTTTCCACTATCAATTAAAAAAATAAATTAAATTTATTGATTTTACAGTGCACATTATACTAAGGAGCAAATTATTGGCAACCTAATTTACATATTCGTGGTCTCACGATCTCGTGAATTTATACTGTGTAAGTAGTGTAGATGGTCTGACTATTTTAATTGATAGTGGAAAACATCCTTAGCTATAAAAACTGAACATTTTATAATTTCTTAATTACAATGATTCATAATTTTCGAGATTTTGATAAATTTTGTCAAAATTCGATCTTTAAATGTTTATAAAAGAAAATTGTGCCTATATATTTTTAATATTTTTCAATTGCTATTGTAACAATATAACAGGAGCCTTGTATTACATTTTTACACTTTTTGGTCCAACAGATAAAACTTAATTGATTTATATAGAATAAAAAACTAAAAAAATTGGAAACTGAAAATGTCCGTAAACAACTCAAAAAGATTCAAAATATTTTCAAATTTGTACAGTGTATAGGAAATGCTAATATGAACATACAGTAAAATTTTCATGTATCTACAGTTATTCGTTTTTGAATTACAACAAAAAAAGGAAATCACTACATGAGAAATCGAGTGAATATCCAATGTTGTAAAAATTTGAATTTCAAACGCTCATAAAAATTTAATTTGACTTTCTTATAGACATTTTTTCATTGATAAAGTTATATAATCTTATAAGAAATCTTGTATTACCTTTTCAAATTTTATATTTCAAAAGAAAAATTTTTACGAATTCTTAACTCAAAATAATTTGCTAATTTTCGTAATTTTTCCATTTTTGTCAATTTTTGAACTTTAAATGCTTATAAAAAAAATTGTTACTAAGGCTTTTTAATATTTTTCATCTGCCTTTGAAACAATATATTAGGAGCCTACTTATCGTGTACACGGAAAAAAATAAATAAAAAAGGTGGGTAAGTGAATGTCGCTCTGCTGTACAGTAGGTTACTACAGTGGGTCACTGTATAATGGATGCTATTAAATTTGAATTCAATGATACAATATCATTGTATAAGAAAAACGATTCTGAGCGAAGACGGTATGTGAGTCTAGGTTTAAGACAAATTATATACTTATCTATGGTGTTAAAAAAAAAATTGACCTATAATAAATTCCAAATTAATCATATCACATTATCACAATATCCATTAGGTACTTATAACTCGTTATACATCAACATCTAACGATTTTTAATATTTTTCATCTGCCTTTGAAACAATATACTAGGAGCCTTCTATTAAATTTTCAAGTTTTTTTAACCAACAAATAAAATTTTATTGATATTTCTAGAAAAAAAACTAAAAAAAAATGAAAAATGAAAATGTCCCTAAACAGTTCAAAATAAATCAAAATATTTTGAAAATGTTATCGTGTATAGAAAATGCAAATATAAACAACCAGTGAAAATTTCATGTATCTACGGTCATTTGTTTTAAAGTTACACCAAAAACTAAATTCAATTTTCTGAAAAATCGATTTTGCGTAAAAATTCCCGTTTTTCCTTAATTTTTCTTTTGTTTTTCTTGGCGCTTTTGAAAAGTACTGGGAATTTTAAATTTTGACCTCCCCAATGCACCAACGATATTCACTTTCCAATCGAACAAGATACTGATTACTGAAGTCGAAAATCGAAGCATTATTTCGACTACTTATCGTGTACACAGACACAAAAAAAAAATAAAAAAAAAAAATATAAAAACACACATCATTGTAAAATCAGTACATTCATCGTTTTACTCAGAATGTAAAAAAAAACACACATCATTGTAAAATCAATACATTCATCGTTCCACTCAGAATCTAAAACGTATTTCACTGGACACTGATAATCACATCATAGCTACACAAAAATTGAAGCATGGTATTGTAAATCTTGAGTGCTGAGGCCTGAGAGAGCCGACAACGAAAAGTGAACCCTTGTGGGCTATGACTATTTTGTCAACTGACAATATTGACTGTTTATAAATCTAGACACGCGGTAGCGTGTCAAGCCAAGTTCTAGCTAACAGAACTGGCGAGCAGCACCGTGTGTAATATTACACGAACCATTTGGAGCCACTTTTGACCCCCTCATAACTCAAAAACTATTCCCCATAAACATGTCAAATTTAGCTCATATATTGAGACTAACGAGATACATATGTGCTCTAAATTTCATAAACACACTTCAAACCGTTATTTAGATATTAACGTCCGAAAATGGTCATTTTTATCACTGACTTACCTATAGATCAAAATTCTAACCCAGTTCCAGATGACCTAGAAAGTTCAAATTTGACATACAGATAGGTAGTTAGGTAAATACAAAGGAAAAAATCAGAAACTTGAAAATTTTTAATTTAAAATTTTTTAATTTTTAATTTTTAATTTTTAAATTTTAAATTTTTTAATCAATTGATTTTATTATAATTTTGCAATTATTTTATCTATTATGTTTAATTTTTCAATTTATTAATGAATTGCCTCTAATTTAATGTAATGTAATGTAATGTTGGCTTAAATAACCTTTCCCGTATCGCCGCTCCAAAAATACGACTAGCCGAATATGTGTCGATATTGTCGACCCTCGAGCAGCAACATACTTTTTTTTCTATCTATGTATGTAATTAATATTATTTTTTTTAAATATTACAATTAAAATAATTAAATAATTATTCTTACAAATTATGAATTATCCACCCAACAGTAGAAACTACAGTCAATAAAATTATGATAATTAAAAATATACTCAAAAAGAGTTAAAATAATTGTATATTAATTTTACATATATTTTATACTCTGTATATACAACGGAAAATATTTTATAATAAATATTATTATTAATATTAGTAACTGAATTATATTATATAGTAATAAACTTTATTTATAGAATACGTCATGGCTAGGTTAGGTTAGGTTATAATAATTTACATACAAAAAGTAATGATATCCCACCAAAAACATATATGTAAAATGAGAGCCAAGTTCAATACTATAATATATGCCTTGGTTGTTGACTTCAACGACAAAAGAAGTGAGATCTAAATGGGTGCCAAGTTAGGATAATATATTGAAGCCTAAGGTCTGACTTGGCTACGAATTATATATTGTAGCATTTGCAAGTTCTAAAGCTTTGAGTTCTTATTTTATTCTTCGGAAAATCATCTTCACTCTTCCATTACTGTTTTAGTAGGTACTTATAATAATAATTCGTATATGAAAAGTAGCTAAGTCACACCTTAGGCTTCTGGCTTCAATATATTATCCTAACTTGGCACCCATTTAGATCTCACTTCTTTTGTCGTTGAAGTCAACAACCAAGGCATATATGATAGTATTGAACTTGGCTCTCATTTTACATATATGTTTTTGGTGGGTATAAATAATACATGACTGCATGAGCATAACCTAATTAGTTTTTATTTAAAAATAACCTATTTATGCCGAAAATATTTTACAATATGTTTTTGAGAATTTTACATTTTTGATTTGTATCAATAAAATAAAATAATATCATATTACTTATTAGTATTTATTAATTATTATTATTACAATATGCTCGTATTCCGCAGTACGGTATGGTATATCTTTATATATACGATGCACCTATAACTATATGTTATAATGTAATTGGGTATCGCTAATTGAGTTATTTTTCTTCAATAATTCTGGTTAATTGAACAAGAAATTAATTTAACTATATTTGTAATTCCCTATTCTAGTAAATGGTTATGTATTATCAATAATTTTTTTTTTATTATATTTATTATTTAATTATTTAAAAATTAACTTAACTTGAATTTGAGTAATTAGTAACTCGTTATTTATTAAGCTCATATCAATTAAAATAAGTTAAGTTAAAAATTAAGTCAATGAAAATTAAGTTTTAAACATTTAAGTTAAAAGTTAAAATTAACTTATGCCCAGGCTTGATAATTTATAATATTACACCATAATGTACGGTGCATACCTTAACAACTACTGTTATCACTTATCACATTTAATATTATTTCTCTATTCTTATTAATCGATCGATTGTTAATACTAGTCTTAATCATTAGGCCACGTCCGTTTGAAATTAAAAATACGGATACGTCTAAAATATATTAGCACGTTCAACGCCGCCCGTGATTTTAGAAACAACGAAAAAAACTAAAACCGCCCATACCTTTAAATTAATAGTTCATTGTCAATGGCCTATCTTAGTTTCAGGGTTTATTAAAAAAAAAATGCGATTTAATAATTATAGCGTATATAAACGTATACGTTTTTGACGCTTTAACCGGCCTATTGGAAATAAACACTGTTGACGAGTATAAGCTTCAGTGGCGTTGAAAGTGTTTAGAGACGTCACGGCGCCGCAGTGGCAGCAGGCATCAATTAATTTTAAACTGAATAATAATAATAATAATATTGTTGGTCTGTGAGGTTGAACCCGGGTTGATCGGGATAGTAAAAACGCTACTAAAACGTACGAACTAAAATCGAAAAATGTAACGTCGGAGTATCAGGAACTCATGGTCTAATCGTTACTTTTCTTCAGTTTCAGCGGCTGTAGGCTCATATTAATTTTAAACTGAATAATAATAATAATAATATTGTTGGTCTGTGAGGTTGAACCCGAGTTGATCGGGATAGTAAAAACGCTACTAAAACATACAAACTAAATTGAAAAATTGTATGGAAATATTGTTAGTCTGTGGGGTTGAACCCGGGTTGATCGGAGTAGTAAAAACTCTACTAAAACGTACGAACTAAAATCAAAAAATGTAACGTCGGAGTACCAGGAAGTCATGTTCTAATCGTTACTTTTCTTCAGTTTCGGCGGCGGCGGCTCGGCGGCTGTTCCAACGACTCGCTGTTGTAGCTACTAGCTGAATGGCCATCATGATCAATCATAGCATACGTTCCTGTTACATTCTGTTACATTATAGAAAACATCATACGATATCAATTACGATAGAAATTAATAATTTGTACACCAATATTAAAAGTCACGGATATCACCGAGGGAATAAATTTGTCATATAAATAAATACAAATAAAATTCAATAGGTAGATTAACTACTACCATTGACTTACGATTATAGTATATAATCAATGTTACTAAGTGTGCTTAAAATTTTGATTTGACGAACAACTGGATGATTGAAAAACTTGGATAACTAACAAATTCATATTTGTATTCGCTTATCATCTCTAGTTATTTATAATAATTATAAAATAGATATATTAATTTATTTAAATTGGAATTTAACTGTTTACGAATTACGATGAAAAACTATTTAGAGCGAATATTATGCTGACAAAATAATTTGCGATTTTTACGAATTCCGTCCAGATTATAAAAATAAGTACGGGGCATTTTTAAAAGTACCAACTAGATGCAATTGGTTTTTTGTAACTACCTTCGAAGTTGAAAATCGAATCTTTCTACTAGAAAAAATGTCTTCAGGCGTTCAGACACAAAAAAATAAAATATATAAAAGTATATTATATTATTTATCATTATGTTGCTCCACTCAGTATCAAATTGCGTGACAATTTCTCGTGCCCTAAAAAGAAATAAACAACGTAACAAACACTACACAGGTATACTACCTTCGGCCCCCCAACGCACGAACATGTTCAGTGGGGCCCATTATCTTCTTGAAGAATAAATAAAAAAAAAAAAAAATACTCAAAATGTGCATCCTGCAAAAAATACAAAAATTTAGATGACAAGTCGAGTTAGTGCAAAGAGTTAGGGCCGTGACCTCGTGATATTGTCTTTAGAAATTACATAGATACCTACAGTGCCAAAACTAAGATTTTTGGGCCCCAGGGCAGCAGAAGTTTTAGTGCCCCAATTGTCCGTACACCATATTACCACCCTCCTGTAATAAAATGCTTTCAACCCTACCACAATAATTATACTATAATCGTGATGTGTCGTAGGATGATTTCTCGAATTTATTTTCATCAATGTTCATATTAAATACCTTAACCACAGAATAGATTAAAACAATTCTGTGCTTTAACCATGGTTATAAAACACTACAGTACAATCACCAATTGACTGGCTAAATCGTGGAAAAAAAGTCCCACCTTAGGGAAAAAAAGTCCCGATAAAAATTAATGAAAATATATCAAAATAAAAGTATAAATATGTTAAGTGTATTGAAAAATACATTAAAGTTACAAAAAAAAGCATATAATATCATAAAAAATGTTAAGTATCTACTTAAATAACATATTAAAATATAATAAAATTAAATTTAATAGAAGTCTATAAAATAATAAAATGTAAAACAATAGTCAATAATAAATACAATTATTGAACCTATATAGTTATATTAATAATGCTATAAAAATATAATATTATAATTAGGTACCTACACCTCTTTCTTATGTTATGACTTACGGCTGTTAAAAGGCCTGTTTATGGGTATACACTATACATATAAGTATATAACCTATTTTATTATACCAAAAAACTGAAAAAACGTTTGTTCTTATGTAATTTTCCAAATCAATGTTCAAATTATAAGTATATCTATAGTAATTTCGTATATATTTATTAGTCACTATATTTTAAAAACCATAGAAAATGAATTCCTATTATAACAAATAACTAAATTTTTTTTAAAATTAGCTCTGCTAATTACCTTTCAATTTATGATGAATAATTTATAGCATGAAACTTTTTATATTTATCTATACATTTTGATATATACCATATTATATCGTAAACAGCCTTAAACAGCTCAAAATAAGTCAAAATATTTGAAAAATGTATATACATAAATATTCAGTCAAAATTTCACGTACCTACCTAAGGTAACTTGTTGAGTTGCACCAAAAACCAAAATCAATTTTTTCAAAAACAGATTTTGCGTTCAAATTCCTGTTTTTCCTTAATTTATCCTTTTGTTTTCAAGGTGCTTTTGAAAACTACTTGAACATTTTTACTTTTGACCCCCCAAAGTACCAACTATATTCACTTTCCTATCAGAAAAGATACTGTTGAATAAAATCAAAGTAATTTTACTGTACTAAAAGGTGATGACAGACACAAAAATAAAATAAAAAATAAAAATAAAAAAACACACACATTGTAAAATCAATACATTCATCGTTTCACTCAGAATCTAAAACTAAATGTTTATTTTATCATTGTTTATACATGATAACATTTATTTTAATATTTATCAGTTCAAAAATATTAAAGATACAAAGTATTATTATTTTTTTAATAAGCATTTTAAGTTAAAATTTTAACAAAATTCATCAATCACGAGAATTTTCATATATAGATAATAACATATAGTATAAGAAAAACGATTCTGAGCTAAAGCGGTCAGTCAGCCTTTGATATTACTAAGCATATTTGATAATATTTTTGTGAATTAAGTAATTTATATATAACCTATTTAAGTGGAACCTTGTTTTAAAACTTCAATCCTTAGCTATAAAATTTGAACATTTTAAAAATTTTTAATTACAAAATAATTATTAAATTTTTAAATTTGATAAACTTTGTCAAAATTCGAACTTTAAATGCTTATAAAAATAATTGTGCCAATGTATTTTTATATTTTTCAACTGCTATTGTAACAATATATCAGGAGCCTTGCATTATATTTTCACTCTTTTTTACCCAACAGTTCAAATTTTATTGATATTTATAGAAAAAAAAACTAATAAAATTGAAAACTGATTATGTCCGTAAACATAATTTAAATTGTTTGAATTTAAAAGTTAAATTTGTTACGGAGAGAGAATGTCTCACAGCCCAAAAGTCTGTCTTAAGAGGATGCTACACCCGTATGTGTTGTCTTTGTTTTACATATGTAAAACATAGCAAAAATTGTTTTAAGCTGGAGAGAACCTAAAAGGCTACAGTCATAACTCATAAATAAAATGTTCACCACATAAAAACCTCTTTGGCTGTGAAATATTGTTTTAATTTATTTGATATCGGAACTAAAAAAAAGTTTAAAAACACAAAAATAATGGATTTGAAACACTAAGAACTTTTTTTGTATAAGAAGATATTAAAAAAAATAATACAATATTTCACAGACTATTTTATAAATCAATTTGGAGTCTTAACTATCACTACAGCCTGAGTTGATCTATCTCGAGCAAAACAAGTTTTGCTATATTGTACATTTGTGAGAAGGAGACAACATTTGCGAGTGAAGCATCTTCTTAATTTGGCTGGAGTAGCACCCAATACTTTTTTAAATCTTTGATAAAAAAATTATAATTTGAATATATACCTATTAATTTATATAGTTGTATTATAATATTAATTATTATTATAATTATTGTTATTTATAATTTAAGGACTTTTCTCTAGTAACAACGTTATCCGTTGTATAGAATTAAAATACTTTTTTTGTGAACTTGTCTAATAGAATCTTCATAAAATCTGGAAAAAAATTATTGTTATAAATAAGTTATTAGTTTATAGTATAGTATTTGTAATTTGTCAATATACTTACTAAACAATAAAAACAAACCCCCAATAGTTGATGCTATTTCAATAATTAAATGAAACATGGTAATTCTCTTTTCTGTGATGATAAATTTGAGTGCATTTATATCATATTGAAAATAAATACCAGGCATACCGTGACTCCCTAAAATATAATAAGTTATAAAAATGTAATATGGGTGTATTAATAAATTACTAATTAAAGACATAAAATATAGAGAAGTTTAACGTTACATAAGTAAATAAAAGTATTTTGTGACTATGTTAGCTAGCAATAGTTTTAATCATAATTAAATATATAAAAACAAACATAGTGCATACGAGTCTGCAATGAAGTACCTACCACATTTTATATCTTTGCTGTTCTTGCTATCATATGTAGCACATACCTAGGTCAAATTTATAGGGTAATTGATAAAAAAGAAAGACACGACTGCTATTGGTATACAATTTTTTTTATTGTGGAGGAGTGATGCTCTCGGAGCGTGGCGTACCGTCCACGTCCGACTTTTGCGACATGCTCAAATGGTCGAAGTATTAAACACATATAAACATTAAATAGAATAATTTAAATTTAATATAAAAGTTTATTTAAATTTTTACTGTAAGCTATTTAAAGCCTAAAATAATCAAAATATTGGCTACATAAGTTTATAATTGTCTATTATTGTCATTTAAATTGTTTCAATTTAAGTTAAAAATAAATTTCAAAAAAATTTCAATTTATTCATTTTTAAGTATTTTTTTGCATAAACATAATAATATAATATGGAAAGAATATCAAAGATATTCCCTACAAGATGCTGCCCAGACACTGCCCAGCCTAGTGGTTAATCCGCCACTGTTCTTTGGTCGATTGATCTATCTTTCTGCTAGGATTGATAATTCTAAATTCAATTGTTTGTTTCAATTATCAATAATTTCTATGTCCATTTCTTTTGAGTGTCGTTCTAATTGTTAATTTTTTTGATTTAATCTATTCGTATATTCACTGACCATATGGTTTCCCCTGTTACTTATTCTGAAATGCATTATTTTTTAATCGAGTCATTGTCATTAAAATAAAATATTATAAGTTTCAAAAAAATTGTTAATATTCATTGAAGCGTGACTATATATTAATCTTAATTGAAAGTTCAGAACTAAGATTTTTAAATCACTCATTGAAAATAAAAATATTGAATAGTACCTATATTATACAAAAAATTAAATTTTGGGTTTTTTCGTTGATAATTAATTATGTTTATGTGCATAATTTATGAGTGTACAAATATTAAATATAAAATAATATAATTAATATAAAAAAAAACTGACACGTGGCAACTGACGAATAATTGTTTTGCATTTTAAAGTATTTACATAAAAGTATTTGAATTTCAAATACAAAAAGGTGAGCAAGTGGGTGTCGCTCTGCGGTACAGTTGGCTACAATTGGGTCGCTGTAACTAATTGTATTCAACTTGAATTCAATGAATAAAATCATTATATAAGAAAAACAAGTCTGAGCTATTAAATAATTAAATTTAAAGGAATATTAAATTTTTTATTCGAAGTTATACGAGAATTTGGTGGGGGGCTATAGAAAAGTTTCTCCACCCCCCCCCCCTTATTTCCATTTTCCTTTTTCAAAAATCCCTTACAACCGAAAAAAGCATTTTCCTCATATGTCGTTTCCCCAGCCCCCCACCAAACTAAAAATAAGGTTTTTGCACGAAACATTTTATTTATAGGTAAATGTGTTTTAGGTATTGAAAATCTAATGCGAGAGAAGCGGCCAAATTTTCAGTTTGGGGGCCCCTTCAAATATTTCCCTGTAACAAAAATATTACCTATCCACCCCTGCTTGCAGTAATGCTGTAAAATCATACAACTACAGAAGACAGAAGTGTAGTACTGTAGTGAATAATGAATTAATAAAATATCCAGTGTCTATATGATATCAATGTAACTATTTGTAATTTATTTTTTACAATGTTAGGAAATATATCTAGATACTTATAATCTATATAGATTATAATATTATAATAATATACTATACAGTTACAGTATACGATATACGTAGGTATTTACTAGGTAGGTATATTGCATATACAGTTATGTAATTATAAAAAAATTATCTTATATTACAGGAATTTAGAATTGTGGAAGGGAGGTTTAAAAAAAAATTGCAAATTGCCTGATCTAAAATTAAGAAATATAATAATTATATGTAAGTACAAACACAATATACACAATATTATATAGTTGAACTCAAATTCTTAGTGTTAACTTGAGTTATTTTATTTAACATTAAAATATACTTAAATACAATACAAACAAAAATAAAATTGTCATAAAAGATTATAATAAAATATACAATAAATATAACACTCCCCCCAAGCAAAGTTTGTGTTGTGGGGGGGGGGGGTGAGTTATAAACAGTCAGTTAAAATATAATATTATAATACATAATAATTTGAAACTTAAAAATTAGCGCTTCATTTTTTGTAAAACAATATAAAGGGTTTAAACACAATAAGAAAAATGTATATTATTTAAATCCAAGGTATACAAGTAATTAATTAACCTGAATTTTGTTTTAAATTTGGTGATATCAATATTTAATATTCTACATAAAACAGTAGGTACCTATTAAATATAGGTAGATTGTATGGATAGGCCATAATATTTTGATTTTTCAGTTTCATATATCCCCGAATAATATTTTTAAATTACAACAAAAAACCAAGATCCTTAATATTGATTTTAATATGTAATTTCGTCCAAATTTGAATTTAAAATGTCTGTAAAAAATAACTGTGTTCATATATTTTTAGATTTTTTGGTTACAGTATGAACTATTTATGAGAACCTTTGTTTTAAATTTGCAATCCTTAGCTATAAAAACTGAACATTTTATAATTTATTAATTACAATGATTGATAATTTTCGAGATTTTGATAAATTTTGTCAAAATTTGATCTTTAAATGCTTATAAAAAAAAACTGTGCCTATGTATTTTTAATATTTTTCAACTGATATTGTAACAATATATCAGGAGCCTTGTATTAAATTTCTACACTTCTTGGCCCAACAGATAAAACTTAATTGATATATATAGAATACAAAACTAAAAAAAATTGGAAAATAAAAATGTCCGTAAACAACTCAAAAAGAGTCCAAATATTTTCAAAATTGTATGGTGTATAGAAAATACTAATATAAACATTCAATGAAATTTTCATGTATCTACAGTTATTCGAATTTTAAGTACAACAAAATAAGGAAATTGCTACATGAGAAATCGAGTGAATATCCAATGTTGTAAAAATTTTAATTTCAAACGCTCATAAAAATTTAATTTGACTTTCTTATAGACATTTTTTTTTTGATAAAGGTAGATAATCTTATAAGATACCTTATATTACAATTTAAAACCTTAGATTTAAAAAGAAAATTTTTTACGAATTCTTAACTCAAAATAATTTGCTAATTTTCGTGATTTTTCCATATTTTGTCAATTTTTGAACTTTAAACGCTTATAAAAAAAAACTGTGACTAACGATTTTTAATATTTTACATCTGCCTTTGAAACAATATACTAGGAGCCTTCTATTAAATTTTCAAGTTTTTTTAACCAACAAATAAAATTTTATTGATATTTCTAGAAAAAAAACTAAAAAAAAATGGAAAATGAAAATGTCCCTAAACCGTTCAAAATAAATCAAAATATTTTGAAAATGTTATCGTGTATAGAAAATGCAAATATAAACAACCAGTGAAAATTTCATGTATATAAGTTCATTTCTTTTAGAGTTACACCAAAAACCAAAATCGATTTTTTGGAAAACCGATATTGCGTAAAAATTCCCGTTTTTCCTTATAATTGTTATGTTGTTTTTCCCGGCGCTTGTGAAAACTACTGGGAATTTTAAATGTTGACCTCCCCAATGCACCAACGATATTCACTTTCCAATCGAACAAGATACTGAAGTCGAAAATCGAAGCATTATTTCGACTACTTATCGTGTACACAGACACAAAAAAAAAAAAATAAAAAAAAAAGGTGGGTAAGTGGATGTCGCTCTGCTGTACAGTAGGTTACAAGTGGGTCACTGAATAATGGATGCTTTTAAATTTGAATTCAATGATACAATATCATTGTATAAGAAAAACGATTCTGAGCGAAGACGGTATGTGAGTCTAGGTTTAAGACAAATTATATACATATCTATGGTATTAAAAAAAAAATTGACCTATAATAAATTCCAAATTAATCATATCACATTATCACAATATCCATTAGGTACTTATAACACGTTATACATCAACATCAATAACAAACCCTGATACTATCATAGATATATAATAGTACACTTTAGAAGTTTCAAGTAGGTACCCACGAATAATATTATATAATCACAACAAAATAACTAGGTTTTTTAATATGTAATTTCGTCCAAATTTGAACATAAAATGACTATAAAATAAACTGTGATTGTATATTTTTTAGATTTTTCGGTAAGATAATTAACTACTTACGTGGAATCTTGTTTTAAATTTTCAATCCTTAGCTATAAAAACTGAACATTTTATAATTTATTAATTACGATGATTAATAATTTTCGAGATTTTGAAAAATTCTGTAAAAATTCGATGTTTAAATGCTTATAAAAAAAAATTGTGCCTATGTATTTTTAATATTTTTCAACTGATATTGTAACAATATATCAGGAGCCTTGTATTAAATTTTTACAGTTTTTGGCCCAACAGATAAAACTTTATTGATATTCATAGAAAAAAAAACTAAAAAAATTGAAAAATGAAAATGTCCGTAAACAGCTCAAAAAGAGTCAAAATATTTTCAAAATCGTATGGTGTATAGGAAATGCTAATATAAACTTTCAGTGAAATTTTCATGTATCTACAGTTATTCGTTTTTGAATTACAACAAAATAAGGAAATCGGTACATGAGAAATCGAGTGAATATCCAATGTTGTAAAAATTTGAATTTCAAACGCTCATAAAAATTTAATTTAACTGTCCGGTAGAGATTTTTTTATTGATACAGGTAGACAAACTTATGAGTAATCTTGTATTACATTTTCAAATCTTAGATTTAAAAGGAAAAATTTTTACGAATTCTTAACTCAAAATAATTTGCTAATTTTCGTGATTTTTCAATATTTTGTCAATTTTTGAACTTTAAATGCTTATAAAAAAAAATTGTGACTAAGGATTTTTAATATTTTTCATCTGCCTTTGAAACAATATATTAGGAGCCTTCTATTAAATTTTCAAGCTTTCGCAACCAACAAATAAAATTTTATTGATATTTCTAGAAAAAAAACTAAAAAAAAATGAAAGATGAAAATCTCCCTAAACTGTTCAAAATAAATCAAAATATTTTGAAAATGTTATCGTGTATAGAAGATGCAAATATAAACAACCAGTGAAAATTGCATGTACTTACGGTCATTTGTTTTAAAGTTACACCAAAAACCAAATTCAATTTTCTGAAAAATCGATTTTGCGTAAAAATTCCCGTTTTTCCTTAATTTTTCTTTTGTTTTTCTTGGCGCTTTTGAAAAGTACTGGGAATTTTAAATTTTGACCTCCCCAATGCACCAACGATATTCACTTTCCAATCGAACAAGATACTGAAGTCGAAAATCGAAGCATTATTTCGACTACTTATCGTGTACACAGACACAAAAAAAATAAATAAAAAAATAAAAAAAAAAACACACATCATTGTAAAATCAATACATTCATCGTTTCACTCAGAATCTAAAAAATGTGTTGGGGCTTGAGCCCCCCCCCCCTAAACATTTTTCATATTTGCGCCACTGCAAAGGTGGAAAGCGCTAGTGTCCTAATTGTGACTAAGGATTTTTAATATTTTTCATCTGCCTTTGAAACAACATATTAGGAGCCTTCTATTAAATTTTCAAGCTTTCGCAACCAACAAATAAAATTTTATTGATATTTTTAGAAAAAAAACTAAAAAAAAATGGAAAATGAAAATGTCCCTAAGCAGTTCAAAATATTTTGAAAATATTATCGTGTATAGAAAATGTAAATATAAATAACCAGTGAAAATTTCATGTATATACGTTTATTTGTTTTAGAGTTACACCAATAACCAAAATCGATTTTTTGGAAAACCAATTTTGCGTAAAAATTCCCATTTTTCCTTAATTTTTATGTTGTTTTTCCTGGCGCTTGTGAAAACTACTGGGAAATTTATACTTTTGACCCCCCAAAGTACCAACTAGATTCACTTTCCTATCAGAAAAGCTACTGTTGAAGAATATCCAAGCACTTTTACTGTCCCAAAACGTGATGACAGACAAAAAAAAAAAACACACATTATTGTAAAATCAATACATTCATCGTTTCACTCAGAATCTAAAAATAATAATACTTATTTTGTTAATTTATCATATTTTAAATTTATAATAAGTAGGTGTGTACCTACTAATTTATTAGTTTTTAATTTGAGTAAAAATCAGTGCTTAGTTTCAAAATAATTATTTTATTATTAAGGACACATAATATAATACATTGCAATTGCCAATTTTATACTTTTATTGGCTTAATATAATAAGACAAATAACAAATACTTAATTTATTAAAGCGATGGAAAAATTGTCAGATCAATATAATATTATAAATAATATGATTTACCTACTGTAGTTGAGTTTTAGTTTTGCAAAATGTACAAATTTAATTACCCACCTATTGATTATAGAATAGGTACCAATAGTACAAAAATTAACATCTTACATGATTACTGATTCAATATAATATGCATTTGATACATGCCACATGGATAGGTACATCAATAGTCTGTGGACCGTGGTAGTGTAACTGTAATTGAACAATTTGAGTCTAAAACCATAAAATATTTTAGAATTCACATAACATAATTATATAGATAGCGCAACGTGTATATTATGGTCTCAAGCTTGGCTGTAATAATTTTCCACTTATAATAAGTTATAAATTATAATAGTTATTAATGAAAGATTGTGTGCGGAAAAACCTCGCTGACTATCCCTTCAATATTATATTTACCTTTAGGATTTGCGTTCAAACACACAAATGTGTTTTATAAAAGTTAAAAACCGGGGGTAGGTGTAAATGTGTAATGTACCTTCTTTATTCTATTGCATATTTATATATATTACTATAAGGAGGTAATTTATTTATTACAAGTAGTGCACTAATTTTCACAAAAACATCGCATATGGTTTAATTTACATTTGTAAAATATAATATATAATATATTACTAGCTGACATGGCAATGCATTGCGCCGTCGCTATTGCTAGGTTTTTATTGTGATTATGCAAGCAGTATATCCTCAGGTAGGCAATCTACTTGTGGTAGATCTCGGGCCCCGTGTGTTACGTACGTAAGTGTATAATTTTACTCTAAAGTATCAAAAGTCCACCGAAACCGTATAGTATTTCAAACTCGATAAATTCTGTGGGTACTAAAATACACAGGCTTATCGCATTAATAATAATTATTGTTGTTATTAAAACCAATAGCATCCATTTATTAACAATAAATAATAATAATTTATAATCTCAAAATCCCTGTTAGAGAACTCCTCGGGTTGGACCTCTTATTTACCTTTTTCGTGACAAAATGTATAACCTATCTTCTTCCTCAAGGTCTAATCTATCTCTGTACCAAATTGCAATCGGATGAACGGTTTAGGAATGCTCATAAAGGACACAGTCAGTCGGTCGCAAACCTTTTTTGTCTTTTATAAGTTATATATAGATAATATTATGTAGGAACTAGGTAATAGCCAATAGGTATATGTATAATATTGACTTTTGGTTCCTACAGCTTCAACTGATATGCATTTATTGATATGTTGTGAAACATGGTGATCGACCTTAAGGCATATTATGTTATGTTAGACACATCATTATGTAAGCAGATAATTCAATGCCTTAAAAACATATTTACAATATATATTTGAGCAGTTGTCATAAGAATGCATTTCAAATATGCTATAAAAATATTATAAATTATAAAATTATTAAGTTGTACAAAAAACTGCTTCATTCAACATTTCAAAAACCTAAAAATGGCTAACCTTAGGCCATGACAAACTTTTAATTTTAAACATAAATTCAGTGATGTTTATAAATTCTAAGTTACTGTCTGGTGTATTGCACTGCTTTATTTTAGTAAGTGCCCTAGAAATGTTGTGATGAAACAAAACATACAGGGTCCTTATAATTTCGCTCGTAGGCACGATTTATATGTGTGGTGCAATTACTAAACTGCGTTACAACTTATAATTGCTTCGGTGGTAGAGAATCAACATATTTTTCACGATATTTAAATACGGTACATATCGTGCCGTGTACAAAGTTTCATAACTGTTGATAAAATATTACGGATTTGAGAGTTTGCAGTTCAGCAGTTTTCCTGTGAGCGCTCGCCCGTACTATTACAGTATTAATGATAAGTGATTTGCATATTATGTATGAAGAAATTTCTGAACTGCATAATAATATGCTATATTATGGTCTACGGAGTGATTCAAAATGTATGTTACAATAATAATATACTACTACTAAACCTATTATTGTAACATAAGCTTTGAATCACCCTGTATACTCTATACTATATTATAATAATATATGTTACCTATAGCATCATATTTTGGAAATATACAATATATATTATAGTCACTAATCACTATGTATAGTAAAATCGTTTAATGCTTGATTTGCCCAAATTTCTTTATTGCACTTGCACAGTCATAGTTGCTTGTATTTCAATATATTATCATGTCCGTCGCTACCGTGTGACTATATTATGTTACGCGTACATAACTTAAGTATCATTGACCCGTGTTAGAGACAAATCATATTATTAAATATTATGAAATATGACACTTATATTCAGGATCAATTTTTTGTTGTTAATTGTATATCGTGGGTCTAGAATGAAATTGTTCTAAATCGAATTTCTTTCAAAAGTCAATCATTACCTAAAATGGTTTTAGAATGCAAAAGCACATCTTTTAAGGTTATGTTATAGCCTATAGGTAAGTTATTATTAATAAAATATTTCAGCAATACTATTGCAATACTATTTACAGTATAATAACACGAAACTAGACATATATATACCTATTCTACGTTCGATCCGTTTGCAAACTACGTGTATTATACGTATACTCGTATGTATAGAGTAACCTGGGGTATAATGGCACACCTAACATTTAACAGTTGGTATGTGGTAGCATACACGTTTTATAAATATTGTTATATTGTTTTCCTATTATAAATATTACGTAAATTTCAATTTTCCGATCAAAAGTTGATTTTACCAAAGCAAATACCAAAAATTCTAAATAATTAGAAATTATAACAAATTAGTCATTTTACCCCATTATTGGGGTAAAAGTGCCCACCTAATGGGGTAATAGGCCGCATGCTAAATTAATTCATAAAAATCTATTTTATTAAAAAAATGTTTTCTATTTTTTTTTTATCAAATGATAAGTCATAAATATATATAATATGCAGTCATAATATAATAGTTTCTAATATAATATATAATTAATATAGTATTAGTAAAAAATACTAAGTTGAAGTAATTTTTTTAAGTACAATTATTCAATAAATATAACATAATATTATTGAATCATTTGTTAATACATCGTAGATATTATAATGTACCTATTAGTTTAAAAATTAATAAATAAATAGATATAATTAATTCAATTTGAAGCTAGAAAAATTAAATGCTTATAAAAGAAGGTAATCAATAATCATATAAGAAATACTGAGCACTCTTACCCCAAAACCCACTAAGCCATTTTACCCCAATATTATTTTCTGCATAAACAGTATTGTAGTATATTCAGTTGTTATCATATTAATATTTTACTAGTATTGACGTTTAGTCGACGACTTGTACTAAACTAATATATATAAAAGCAACATCTAACGTGTCGTTATATAGTACACATTACTAGTTACTACTTCTATACTACTCAAATATTACATCAGACGAATACAATTAATATTTTACCTCATATTTCCGCTAAAACTTCATCAACTGCTGAAAAAAAATTTATATCACGTTTGGCAATGATAACATAATCATAATAACAAAAATGTTTGACCAGATATCAATTATTAAATTACTTATACATAATAATTCGTTTTGCCCCCATTATACCCCAGGTTACTCTAATCATTAGAAATTTTGAATGTTTTCCAATAATGCAAGCCTTTTTGGAAGAAAATGATGAGCAGGCTTCTACTAATATTGTCAACGAGATTATTGAGCACCTCAAACAGCTAAAAAATTCTTTTGAGCAATATTTTCCTGCAGATCGGGAAGTATTGTTGAAAGACCATGAATGGGTACTGAATCCATTCTCAGTTTGTATGAAACCTTCAAGCTTATCTTCAAGTGATTACGAAAGGTTGATCGATTTAACTTCTGACTTAACATTAAAATCTTCCTTCAACAGCAATTCGTATGCCGAATTTTGGTTAAGTTTGAAAGACAAAAATTATGAAGGTTTAAGCGAGAAAGCGAAAACACTATTTTTACCCTTTGCCATTACTTACTTATGCGAGTCAGGATTTTCGTCATACGCTGCAACTAAAACCAAATACCGCAACCGCCTCAATGTTGAACCTGACCTCCGACTCCAATTATCAAAAATAAAACCTGACATTGCACAACTGTGCCAAAATAAGCAGGCACATACATCACATTAATTAAAATTAAATTGTAAATATTTTTCATTGGTAATATTTTTATGTAATAATTATAATCATAATAACAATAATTTTTATTTATTTATCTTTTTAAAAATGCATTAATTTATAATTAATGTAGTTGTGTAGCTTAGAATGCTTAGATTGTATTAGGTTTAATAAAATTAATAAAATTGGTTTTCAATGAGTACTTTTTTTGTTCTATCTTTCATGTTATATACAGCAGGGCACCGTGGCTAACTTGGTGCCTCTAAAAGGGCACCGCGGAAAAAAAAGTTTGGGAACCGCTGCTCTAATGTATATACGTCATTAATAAAGGCGCCCCATTCTATGAAGGGCGGATAGACTTTGTCACTTATCTATTACTCTTACGCTAAAAATGTATATAACCCCATTCTTGTCAAAAATTTTACGATATTCAATTTTTATCGTAAAGTTAATAATTTTAGGAATTAAAAGTAAAACCATAATAAAGTGAAAAAATTTACCTAAAACCAAAGATCGCGGACGGTTGCGTGCCTCGGAGGGATGGAGCATTTTTTTTTGGTCAACAGGGACCCAAGACAAAACTTAAGTATTTTTTACAAGGTAATTACTTTTTTGGAGCCCTATTGACTATAATGGACAGCGCTTAGAGAGAGAGAGGTCAGGGGTACGATATAGAGTGAAAGAGAAAAGATAACGTGGGGGAAATACAGTGTTAGTTTATAGGTCTATGATTACTACTTTAAGCTCTTTCTCTCTTTTCTCACTTCGTGCTGTCTTCTTTCTGTCTCTTAAATGATTCCCGTGCATTGATGGCAGCGAGGGCTTTGAAAATTAAAATATAATACTCTTTAGTACATACAACAAAAGAGGGGTGGTCTTGCAACTTTCACCGCCACGAGAAAGTGTTTCCGAGTGACTACTCTATTTTTTTGTGGTAACTTCACGAGAAAAGAATAACAAAAATACGAAAGAAAAAAAATGTGTTGAAAAGAACGTGTGTGTGTTTGGCTACAGACAAAGAGGAGAGAAAAAAACAAAACAAACGTCGGCTATGGCGATAACAACTCGAAGATGATGCGGCGCTCGACGCTCGTAATTACTTTCCGCGACGTTTGTTAATTAAAATTCACAAATAAACTTAAT
>CARXXK010000002.1:31965967-32038670 GCA_949089665.1 Macrosiphum euphorbiae | reverse complement strand
TCGATATTCCACATTTATTGTTAGAAAAAATAGCCAAGATTCAAGACATCTAAAATATTGTGATATTTTAATTTCATTATAAAATCTCATGTCCGGCTTTTGATTAAAAATAATTGTTAGTTAATAATTATTATAGGTTACTTACATAGAAACACGATAACAATACACAAGTTATTGTGAGAGTTATCTCATTGTTAGTTGAATTTTGAATATATTGTTACGGTGTTAGTCAATGGTAATATTTGTTGGCAAAGAGACTTGAGGAAATCTATTAAACATATCGCAACAAAAAAAAAAAAAAAACCCATTATTTATTATACAGTTCCATGACGGATGTGTATTTGGTGTCAGTGTATCGTAGGGGACATCGAAATGTCGTTCTACACTTGGAAACTTTCTTTACTTTTTCACCCTAATATGAAAATAAAATATTAAAAAAAAAGTAAAACGGGGGAACAGTGAATTTTAAATAAGTTATATTGATCGTAAAATATTATGATTTATTGAATGCGTGCAGAAGAAGAACGATTAGACGACCGTCAAACTAAAACACATTAACAACAATGCTTTTTATATGAGGGTCTAACTCTGACTTATAAATTTATCAGTTTGGGGTAAAAATAAAAAACATGATTTAGCTATTGGTGTTTTATAATGATACTCTTTTTTAGTTATTTCTGTTGTACATTTTGTCGGATAGAGAAACTTTTCTGGAACGTCATTCAAACGGCTTGCTGACCTATCTTCTTCGTTTTGACAAAAATTACTTTTGATTTGTTAATTTTTCAGAAAGTTTAATGTTATAAAAATATGTTAAATATTTCATTGTTGGAATCGAATATAAATATTAGGAAGACGTAAATGATTTTTTGAGTCTTAAAGTCTATTACCTAAGTTAAAAAAAAAAAAAACTAATCGAAATGAGTAGACTAGTGAATTTTGATTATCATTAAATAATTAATCATTGCGATAGTGTTGTCATTGTGTATTATTGTGTAAATATTAACACAATACACATGTGTATAATAATTGTAATATGTAAGCACCTATGTATCATGTAAATGTATTATGTATAATGTATCCAATATACTATATCAAAAAGTAACCACTCTTTTTGACAAAGGGAATTCGGTGGCTGCCACGAAATCAGCGGCTGGCAAATTGGAATCCACCCTTTTTAAGCACGAATGAAATCGAAGAAAAAGATTAACCGAAAAATCGTACAAATCTGTGATTTATTTTTACGACCCAATATTCGAGTCGGTGCACCCTACACCTACACAACACATACGCGATTAGTTCCAGAAGGGGTTGACGTTGTGCGTTCGTATGCTATATACAATGTTAATTTACAAAACAATATATACGCCAAAACAAATACCGCTTTGTCATTATGACGATGACAATGGATAAAAATGTTATTAGGACTACATTTTGTTCATCCTATCGGTTATTAAAAGAAAATTCACCTTTTGTAGAACTTCGTACCACCTCCGTATAGCAACTTAAAATACTTAAGATAATAGTATGACGTCTACTAATACTGCAATTATTTATTCGATATAAATTTAGAGTCCATTTGCATTCGACTTGAAAATGAAAATGAAATCATCAGTAGGTTATACCACCTTTGTACAAACATTTTTATTTTTTATAAAAATATATGTATTAATCTTATATGTTGTTTAAAATTATTATTCTCAATATTACGTTAATATATAACATTAATATATATTAATATATGTTTGAACTTTGAATTAATAATCACAGAGATAATATTACAAAATGTCAAAGTATATTATAATAATAGTATATAATCGCATTCTAATAAAACTAAATGAGAATCAAAATTATATTATAGGAAAAGTTTGTCTACAAAACGAAAAAAAAATGAATAAATTATTAATCAAATAACATTGAATCAGTTTGGACAACGGTAATAATGTAATTCTATTTTAAACCATCAGATTTTAGATGTCCCAATAAAGAAACGAAGAAGTTTCTTTACCATTCACTATTATTATTTCTATAGATAAATCACGTAAATCCAAATTCATTGCAAGCTTAGTAAACTTATGCAATTTATACACTTTTAGAATATAGTTTAATAAATCTGAATGGCATGTACTAAGTGGCGTAGCTAAAAGGCGAAATTCCGAGAAATTTTAAAAATGCTTTTAGTGTTCTGTGAACGTATTATGGATGTAAGACGTAACCATGCATTATAATAAATTGTAATTATTAGTATGAAGGTTGTTGAAAATGTTTGTGCAGTCAGCACACCAAACTTGTGAAGGATCTAATTTGATGACGAAAATATTGTATAAATAAAATATTAAAGAAATAGAGATTATATTTTATTTTGACTATAAATTGTATATATTTTATAATAATATGCTTAATGTTTATAAAATGATTCGTCTTTATATATAATTATTGTTGGTGCATGCCACGATAAAACGATAGGCATGCCTAAAATAGTGTAATACAGCAATTACAATTGGTTGAATAAAAATCTCCGTTATAACTTGTAAGTGAATAAAATATCTGAACGAAAATAATATTATTTTAATCCAAAATACCAAAACGAAAAAATATGAATTATTAATATTTATGCATGACGCTTTACAGATAAGCTAAGATTGAGAGGGAAAATGTAAATGTCCATGTACGGTCGTACGGAGCGTAGTATAAAATATTCGAAGGGTGCCTTTTTCACTTGACATATTTACGACAAAACAGAGTGTTCCAAACACAATAATACTATTTATTTTATTTGTAGTTTTAAACCCAGACGATCTCGTACCAACTCGAACAGAAAGAAATATACCTACCCGTCGAATAATAATATAAATGTGCATTATAATATTTACTTTTTATTGGGAAATATTATAGGTGTCCCGCTGATAGGGGTCCGAAGAAGAAGACATCCAAGCATGTATGTATGCATATTTTACTTTTCCACATTGTTACAGAGAAAAAAAATGACCATTCGGGTTGAGTCCCTTGGTCAGAGAAAAAGTTTCTACATATACGTGTGTATGTATTTTTTGTTTTTTTTTTGCTCTTCTGCTCGGTGAACCGTCAAAATACGTATAAATCTGAGAATAAAAAAACTTTGGTTCACAATGGAAAACTCTTCGACAAAGAAGAGTTGAAACAGAGGCGCCGCCTTATGGAAAATTCAATGTGCGCAGCACACATTTGTCGGATTTTTGTGTTTTCTTAGAAAATGTAATATTAGACGATGTGATACACAATTATTTTAAAACAATAAACTAAAAAATCCAACATAAAATGTTGATAACAATACGTTTAAAAAAAATATATATTTATATATATTATAATGAAAATGAAATATAATATAGTTCCTTAAGTTTGCGATAACAAAGGAAACTTTTGGCTTTAACAAAAAAAAATAAAATAAATTTGTATTATGATTTATGAATTAGACAACTGTTGTAGACAATAATTATAGTTTATACTAAGTGATAATCGAAATGGTGGTAAGCTTACTGGATCATTTGAAACTGTAGGTATTGCAACGTCCCCTATATCTATTGCCCCTAGGTCCATCGGCCCACTAGCAAAGCAATCTATATGCCTTGCTAAAAGTGTGTGTAATTTTCCCCTTTGTTCTATTGATAGATCGGGATTTATATTGAATTTTATGGTTCCTATCATTCCAATATCATTTATACCCATTTTAAGCAGATGTGCTACACTATTAACTACCTTTTCAGCTCTCGATTTATTAATAATTACATTCAACGAATTATTTGACGTATCGTATTTTATTTTATTTCTATATGCTTGACCTAGTCTCTGATCTGAATAATCTAGACTAAGGTCATTTTTGTTTTTATTAACAACTGACTCGACACTATTTACGCGATCGTTTTTTACATTTACTAATGTTCGACACGCGTTACTATTATTGTAATATGCTGTCTCAGCAACTTCCTTATCCGTGTTTACACACCTTACTGAATAACCGGTTGACATTGTAGAACACTCATTCTTCACGATATTATGATTACTCAGACTATTTCCCTTTTGCTCGTCATTATATCGTACTAATAATTCACCTCCCGCGGGATCAATAAAATAACTCGAATAATTTTCAAAATACTTTTTCCCTATCTTAGTACTAATTGTTTCTATATTAGGAATCCGATCGTAAACTAGTATTTGCGCCACGAGCATCTTGTTTATTTTATCATTAAAAATACCCGGCCTCCAATGTTGATTACTATGCAACATACACAAATACTGCCGCTCGCATTTATAGTAAACAATCCCGATATTTTGTTTTACATTCTGTATATTTGTATTCTCGTAAATTATAATAAGATTTTTATTAAACAAGTCACATACCGCAGCAATATCCTCGTCAAATAACTGATATCCGGTTTTACACTTCGGAATCGACAATAAATTCAAAACCTCCAATGTTGACAAATCTATACCAAATTGCTTTAGACAAAAACTCACTGCATGTGCCCCACAATCCCCATCCGCTGTGACCTCAGCCGCAACGCCGACTTTCGAAATCAAACCTTGAATTTTTTCTTTTGCCAAATTTATGATACTTTCATTCCCTTGTTGATTTAAAAACGTGACCGGAGCCATGTGACATAGATTAGTTTGCTCTAATTTATTCCTATCACCCAATTTAAAAATTACCCTTTTTTTACTGTGTTTAAAAGTTATTGTATTATTATCTAAATTTATAACAGTTTTTAGTTTTTTAATGACATCTACCCCTATCAAAATTGGGGAGCATAACCTATCTGCCACCAAACAATTATGAGCTAATTCTATCGTCCCAACTTTTATCAACACCACCGCATTACCTAATAATTTTAAATATGCCCCGTCAGCTGTTTCGAGTTTAAAATTTATATCAATTGGTGTTACTTCTCCCGATACTATTGTTTTCCTATCCACCACCGTAATGCTTGCTCCAGTATCAATTATTAAAGGAGTTTTTATACCATTTACTTCCCCGATTATTTCTATTTTTCCACCAGGATATGCATTACCTAAAGCTATGGGTAAATTAATTGACCTAACATTTCCGTGTACACTGGGTTTATTAAATATGTTCTGAACAGGTCCAGCAGCCTGTTCTTCTACTCGTTTTTTGACGCCAACAATGGACAGTTATTTCTAAAATGAGCTGGCGAACCACAATTAAAGCACCTTCTGATTGGATCTGGTCCATTAAAATAATTAGCTGCGTTCGCCCCATTATTTGAATAATTTTGCCAATTTGGTTGTTTATACACCTCTGGCCCTGTCATATTGTTTCTACTTCCTAGATTTTGATTCGGCTCGGGGTGTCCCTGTTGATATGCATTTTGAAACCGAGGCCTATCATCAATATTGTTTTGTGCAATATTACCATCATAACTATAATTATAACTAGTGTTTGAAGTATGAGAAATATTTCATGAAATATTTCAAATGAAATATTTCATTTTGAAATATTTCACTAAGTTGTGAAATATTTCACAAAAACGTGAAACATTGAAATTTTTTTAACACAAATAAAAACACAATTTATTTATTTTTTTAACAAAATGTTCAGTGTTCTAAATTCTAATGTCAGAATTCAGTAAGTATACAATATACATGTATAATATTGTATACCTACTTCATACTTGTATCATTTAAACATTAAAATATTTAAAAATTTTGAATACCAATTTAAATGTATAATACCAAAGGTTAGGTATACATACAGGTACCATATAGTGATGAAGGTAATTTATGACAATTATATGTAAATATAAAACTTATTTAAAAATAAAACAAAATATATTAAAATACTGAAATATTTCACATATTTTGAAATATTTCATGAAATATTTCACGAAATATTTCATTTTTTTAAATTTCATGAAATTTTCAAACACTAATTATAACCCGCGTGACCAGTGTTTTGAAAAAAATTATTGTTGTTAAATCTACCAACATCCTGATTACCATTATTGTTTGGACTAAAATTGTTTGGCCTAAAATATCCGTTTGGTAAACAATTATTATAACCACTGTTGCTCCAAACACCATTTCCATTTCCGTAGTCTGTGTTTTGACAACAATGATTACTATTTGAACAACCTTTACCTTTTGGTTCCGCATTGGTATTATCATTAACCTTAAGTGATTTAATAAAATTTTTCAGGTAGTTTACCTCCTCAGTAAGTTTTTTCATTCCCACACTAGGTTCTTCCGTGCTCCTTAACAGTTTCGCCAACTCATACTTTTCTACATTAGCTTTTATCCTCTCTATTGTATTATTTTCTAAAAGTCCAATTTTTTCATACACCTCCTCAGGCAAACCCTTTAATACTTTTCCACAAATTTCTCCATCTGTCATATTCTTATCAAATTTATAGCATAATTGAGTCATATTTATTATATACTCCTTAAGTGTTTCCCCCTCCTTTACTTTCCTTTGTGATATTTGAGCACGCAAAAGATCTTTATTTCCGATTAAAGTAAAATTTTCTAATAATTGACCCTTCAATATGTCCCATGTAAGATTATGACTCCTTATTTTCAAAACATTAGCGAAGCTTGCCGCCGAATCTGTTAAGTATAACGGTAAAATCGTTGTTTTTTCTGTATCCCCCCACCCATTCACAATCGCAATTTATTCGAATTTTTCAATAAAACATTCAATATCTTCCGACGATTTACCCCCGAAATAATCCGGCCGGTGTATGATTTTTTTAAAATCCATTTTTCCTATTTCTTTAGGTAATTTATGTGTTAAGCTATTAGCTAATGCACTACTGTCCCCCGCAATTTGACTGTACGACCACTCTAATAAATTGTGGTTTTCTGCAGTTTCCAACAATTTTACCTCGGGAAATTGATTACCAGTACTATTCTCTTTATTTCTATTCTCTATTTTCTCTTTTATCAAACTCCTTGCAAGATCCCTTAATTTTTCTGCTGAATAATTTATCGTAATTTGCCCGAACTGCTCACTTAAAATTTTTTCCAACCTATCCTTCTTTATATTTGGTAGCTTACCTAACTTTCCGTTTTCAAAAACCGCAAATTCTTTTTCTGATAATGCAGAGTCTACAAATTCTACTTCCTGATTGTCTAATGCTTCACTATTTCCTTCAAAATGTTTTATTCTATTTTTTCTTGAGAATCAATCAATACTTTTAACTGTTCCTCTGATATACTGTTAAGTAACTTAATAATTTCGTTTCTACCTGCTGTAAACCAGTTGAAATCTGGAGCAATTAATTTAATGTTATGTTCATTTAATTTAACTACTATTTTCTCTGTTTTCTTTTTCAAAAAAACATACCATGATCTTGATTACAACAGAAATAAAATATAAACTATATATATATATATATTTTTTTAACCAGTGCCCTTAACACCTATACGGACTAGCACTTAATCACACTAACCCTACACTTAACACCAATTCTCCACAAACTCTAAAATAGTACCTACACCCTTGATCTCTATTTTACCAAAGTGTATACCACCTCAAATGTACCTACCCTATATCTACCACCCAATATCCCTTAATATATACCTATTGTGCTATAATAAAATCCACACTAAAACCTAATATTTTACCTAGTTGCAGATGTTAATTGATACGGCGCCTCCACCAAAATGTAACGGGGTTAGGGAACCTGTTATATTTAAATAATTCAGTGAGGGTTTTCAGAGCCCTATGAATTATATTTTTACCGTAACTCGGGAGCTTCAGGAAAGTTTAGTCAAATATCAAGTTTAAGGGAATATATTTATTATCACACAACAATTTACACAATATTCTTAAATTACATACACACTATCTTCATACAATAATTACTCAATACGGATACTTATAAGCTACTTAAATATCGAAAGACTTACTTACAGTATCGTACTCGAATAATTTTCAAAATACTTTTTCCCTATCTTAGTACTAATTGTTTCTATATTAGGAATCCGATCGTAAACTAGTATTTGCGCCACGAGCATCTTGTTTATTTTATCATTAAAAATACCCGGCCTCCAATGTTGATTACTATGCAACATACACAAATACTGCCGCTCGCATTTATAGTAAACAATCCCGATATTTTGTTTTACATTCTGTATATTTGTATTCTCGTAAATTATAATAAGATTTTTATTAAACAAGTCACATACCGCAGCAATATCCTCGTCAAATAACTGATATCCGGTTTTACACTTCGGAATCGACAATAAATTCAAAACCTCCAATGTTGACAAATCTATACCAAATTGCTTTAGACAAAAACTCACTGCATGTGCCCCACAATCCCCATCCGCTGTGACCTCAGCCGCAACGCCGACTTTCGAAATCAAACCTTGAATTTTTTCTTTTGCCAAATTTATGATACTTTCATTCCCTTGTTGATTTAAAAACGTGACCGGAGCCATGTGACATAGATTAGTTTGCTCTAATTTATTCCTATCACCCAATTTAAAAATTACCCTTTTTTACTGTGTTTAAAAGTTATTGTATTATTATCTAAATTTATAACAGTTTTTAGTTTTTTAATGACATCTACCCCTATCAAAATTGGGGAGCATAACCTATCTGCCACCAAACAATTATGAGCTAATTCTATCGTCCCAACTTTTATCAACACCACCGCATTACCTAATAATTTTAAATATGCCCCGTCAGCTGTTTCGAGTTTAAAATTTATATCAATTGGTGTTACTTCTCCCGATACTATTGTTTTCCTATCCACCACCGTAATGCTTGCTCCAGTATCAATTATTAAAGGAGTTTTTATACCATTTACTTCCCCGATTATTTCTATTTTTCCACCAGGATATGCATTACCTAAAGCTATGGGTAAATTAATTGACCTAACATTTCCGTGTACACTGGGTTTATTAAATATGTTCTGAACAGGTCCAGCAGCCTGTTCTTCTACTCGTTTTTTGACGCCAACAATGGACAGTTATTTCTAAAATGAGCTGGCGAACCACAATTAAAGCACCTTCTGATTGGATCTGGTCCATTAAAATAATTAGCTGCGTTCGCCCCATTATTTGAATAATTTTGCCAATTTGGTTGTTTATACACCTCTGGCCCTGTCATATTGTTTCTACTTCCTAGATTTTGATTCGGCTCGGGGTGTCCCTGTTGATATGCATTTTGAAACCGAGGCCTATCATCAATATTGTTTTGTGCAATATTACCATCATAACTATAATTATAACTAGTGTTTGAAGTATGAGAAATATTTCATGAAATATTTCAAATGAAATATTTCATTTTGAAATATTTCACTAAGTTGTGAAATATTTCACAAAAACGTGAAACATTGAAATTTTTTTAACACAAATAAAAACACAATTTATTTATTTTTTTAACAAAATGTTCAGTGTTCTAAATTCTAATGTCAGAATTCAGTAAGTATACAATATACATGTATAATATTGTATACCTACTTCATACTTGTATCATTTAAACATTAAAATATTTAAAAATTTTGAATACCAATTTAAATGTATAATACCAAAGGTTAGGTATACATACAGGTACCATATAGTGATGAAGGTAATTTATGACAATTATATGTAAATATAAAACTTATTTAAAAATAAAACAAAATATATTAAAATACTGAAATATTTCACATATTTTGAAATATTTCATGAAATATTTCACGAAATATTTCATTTTTTTAAATTTCATGAAATTTTCAAACACTAATTATAACCCGCGTGACCAGTGTTTTGAAAAAAATTATTGTTGTTAAATCTACCAACATCCTGATTACCATTATTGTTTGGACTAAAATTGTTTGGCCTAAAATATCCGTTTGGTAAACAATTATTATAACCACTGTTGCTCCAAACACCATTTCCATTTCCGTAGTCTGTGTTTTGACAACAATGATTACTATTTGAACAACCTTTACCTTTTGGTTCCGCATTGGTATTATCATTAACCTTAAGTGATTTAATAAAATTTTTCAGGTAGTTTACCTCCTCAGTAAGTTTTTTCATTCCCACACTAGGTTCTTCCGTGCTCCTTAACAGTTTCGCCAACTCATACTTTTCTACATTAGCTTTTATCCTCTCTATTGTATTATTTTCTAAAAGTCCAATTTTTTCATACACCTCCTCAGGCAAACCCTTTAATACTTTTCCACAAATTTCTCCATCTGTCATATTCTTATCAAATTTATAGCATAATTGAGTCATATTTATTATATACTCCTTAAGTGTTTCCCCCTCCTTTACTTTCCTTTGTGATATTTGAGCACGCAAAAGATCTTTATTTCCGATTAAAGTAAAATTTTCTAATAATTGACCCTTCAATATGTCCCATGTAAGATTATGACTCCTTATTTTCAAAACATTAGCGAAGCTTGCCGCCGAATCTGTTAAGTATAACGGTAAAATCGTTGTTTTTTCTGTATCCCCCCACCCATTCACAATCGCAATTTATTCGAATTTTTCAATAAAACATTCAATATCTTCCGACGATTTACCCCCGAAATAATCCGGCCGGTGTATGATTTTTTTAAAATCCATTTTTCCTATTTCTTTAGGTAATTTATGTGTTAAGCTATTAGCTAATGCACTACTGTCCCCCGCAATTTGACTGTACGACCACTCTAATAAATTGTGGTTTTCTGCAGTTTCCAACAATTTTACCTCGGGAAATTGATTACCAGTACTATTCTCTTTATTTCTATTCTCTATTTTCTCTTTTATCAAACTCCTTGCAAGATCCCTTAATTTTTCTGCTGAATAATTTATCGTAATTTGCCCGAACTGCTCACTTAAAATTTTTTCCAACCTATCCTTCTTTATATTTGGTAGCTTACCTAACTTTCCGTTTTCAAAAACCTCAAATTCTATTTCTGATAATGCAGAGTCTACAAATTCTACTTCCTGATTGTCTAATGCTTCACTATTTCCTTCAAAATTTTTTAATTCTATTTTTTCTTGAGAATCAATCAATACTTTTAACTGTTCCTCTGATATACTGTTAAGTAACTTAATAATTTCGTTTCTACCTGCTGTAAACCAGTTGAAATCTGGAGCAATTAATTTAATGTTATGTTCATTTAATTTAACTACTATTTTCTCTGTTTTCTTTTTCAAAAAAAACATACCATGATCTTGATTTACAACAGAAATAAAATATAACTATATATATATATATTTTTTTTTAACCAGTGCCCTTAACACCTATACGTACTATCACTTAATCACACTAACCCTACACTTAACACCAATTCTCCACAAACTCTAAAATAGTACCTACACCCTTGATCTCTATTTTACCAAAGTGTATACCACCTCAAATGTACCTACCCTATATCTACCACCCAATATCCCTTAATATATACCTATTGTGCTATAATAAAATCCACACTAAAACCTAATATTTTACCTAGTTGCAGATGTTAATTGATACGGCGCCTCCACCAAAATGTAACGGGGTTAGGGAACCTGTTATATTTAAATAATTCAGTGAGGGTTTTCAGAGCCCTATGAATTATATTTTTACCGTAACTCGGGAGCTTCAGGAAAGTTTAGTCAAATATCAAGTTTAAGGGAATATATTTATTATCACACAACAATTTACACAATATTCTTAAATTACATACACACTATCTTCATACAATAATTACTCAATACGGATACTTATAAGCTACTTAAATATCGAAAGACTTACTTACAGTATCGTACTCGAATAATTTTCAAAATACTTTTTCCCTATCTTAGTACTAATTGTTTCTATATTAGGAATCCGATCGTAAACTAGTATTTGCGCCACGAGCATCTTGTTTATTTTATCATTAAAAATACCCGGCCTCCAATGTTGATTACTATGCAACATACACAAATACTGCCGCTCGCATTTATAGTAAACAATCCCGATATTTTGTTTTACATTCTGTATATTTGTATTCTCGTAAATTATAATAAGATTTTTATTAAACAAGTCACATACCGCAGCAATATCCTCGTCAAATAACTGATATCCGGTTTTACACTTCGGAATCGACAATAAATTCAAAACCTCCAATGTTGACAAATCTATACCAAATTGCTTTAGACAAAAACTCACTGCATGTGCCCCACAATCCCCATCCGCTGTGACCTCAGCCGCAACGCCGACTTTCGAAATCAAACCTTGAATTTTTTCTTTTGCCAAATTTATGATACTTTCATTCCCTTGTTGATTTAAAAACGTGACCGGAGCCATGTGACATAGATTAGTTTGCTCTAATTTATTCCTATCACCCAATTTAAAAATTACCCTTTTTTTACTGTGTTTAAAAGTTATTGTATTATTATCTAAATTTATAACAGTTTTTAGTTTTTTAATGACATCTACCCCTATCAAAATTGGGGAGCATAACCTATCTGCCACCAAACAATTATGAGCTAATTCTATCGTCCCAACTTTTATCAACACCACCGCATTACCTAATAATTTTAAATATGCCCCGTCAGCTGTTTCGAGTTTAAAATTTATATCAATTGGTGTTACTTCTCCCGATACTATTGTTTTCCTATCCACCACCGTAATGCTTGCTCCAGTATCAATTATTAAAGGAGTTTTTATACCATTTACTTCCCCGATTATTTCTATTTTTCCACCAGGATATGCATTACCTAAAGCTATGGGTAAATTAATTGACCTAACATTTCCGTGTACACTGGGTTTATTAAATATGTTCTGAACAGGTCCAGCAGCCTGTTCTTCTACTCGTTTTTTGACGCCAACAATGGACAGTTATTTCTAAAATGAGCTGGCGAACCACAATTAAAGCACCTTCTGATTGGATCTGGTCCATTAAAATAATTAGCTGCGTTCGCCCCATTATTTGAATAATTTTGCCAATTTGGTTGTTTATACACCTCTGGCCCTGTCATATTGTTTCTACTTCCTAGATTTTGATTCGGCTCGGGGTGTCCCTGTTGATATGCATTTTGAAACCGAGGCCTATCATCAATATTGTTTTGTGCAATATTACCATCATAACTATAATTATAACTAGTGTTTGAAGTATGAGAAATATTTCATGAAATATTTCAAATGAAATATTTCATTTTGAAATATTTCACTAAGTTGTGAAATATTTCACAAAAACGTGAAACATTGAAATTTTTTTAACACAAATAAAAACACAATTTATTTATTTTTTTAACAAAATGTTCAGTGTTCTAAATTCTAATGTCAGAATTCAGTAAGTATACAATATACATGTATAATATTGTATACCTACTTCATACTTGTATCATTTAAACATTAAAATATTTAAAAATTTTGAATACCAATTTAAATGTATAATACCAAAGGTTAGGTATACATACAGGTACCATATAGTGATGAAGGTAATTTATGACAATTATATGTAAATATAAAACTTATTTAAAAATAAAACAAAATATATTAAAATACTGAAATATTTCACATATTTTGAAATATTTCATGAAATATTTCACGAAATATTTCATTTTTTTAAATTTCATGAAATTTTCAAACACTAATTATAACCCGCGTGACCAGTGTTTTGAAAAAAATTATTGTTGTTAAATCTACCAACATCCTGATTACCATTATTGTTTGGACTAAAATTGTTTGGCCTAAAATATCCGTTTGGTAAACAATTATTATAACCACTGTTGCTCCAAACACCATTTCCATTTCCGTAGTCTGTGTTTTGACAACAATGATTACTATTTGAACAACCTTTACCTTTTGGTTCCGCATTGGTATTATCATTAACCTTAAGTGATTTAATAAAATTTTTCAGGTAGTTTACCTCCTCAGTAAGTTTTTTCATTCCCACACTAGGTTCTTCCGTGCTCCTTAACAGTTTCGCCAACTCATACTTTTCTACATTAGCTTTTATCCTCTCTATTGTATTATTTTCTAAAAGTCCAATTTTTTCATACACCTCCTCAGGCAAACCCTTTAATACTTTTCCACAAATTTCTCCATCTGTCATATTCTTATCAAATTTATAGCATAATTGAGTCATATTTATTATATACTCCTTAAGTGTTTCCCCCTCCTTTACTTTCCTTTGTGATATTTGAGCACGCAAAAGATCTTTATTTCCGATTAAAGTAAAATTTTCTAATAATTGACCCTTCAATATGTCCCATGTAAGATTATGACTCCTTATTTTCAAAACATTAGCGAAGCTTGCCGCCGAATCTGTTAAGTATAACGGTAAAATCGTTGTTTTTTCTGTATCCCCCCACCCATTCACAATCGCAATTTATTCGAATTTTTCAATAAAACATTCAATATCTTCCGACGATTTACCCCCGAAATAATCCGGCCGGTGTATGATTTTTTTAAAATCCATTTTTCCTATTTCTTTAGGTAATTTATGTGTTAAGCTATTAGCTAATGCACTACTGTCCCCCGCAATTTGACTGTACGACCACTCTAATAAATTGTGGTTTTCTGCAGTTTCCAACAATTTTACCTCGGGAAATTGATTACCAGTACTATTCTCTTTATTTCTATTCTCTATTTTCTCTTTTATCAAACTCCTTGCAAGATCCCTTAATTTTTCTGCTGAATAATTTATCGTAATTTGCCCGAACTGCTCACTTAAAATTTTTTCCAACCTATCCTTCTTTATATTTGGTAGCTTACCTAACTTTCCGTTTTCAAAAACCTCAAATTCTATTTCTGATAATGCAGAGTCTACAAATTCTACTTCCTGATTGTCTAATGCTTCACTATTTCCTTCAAAATTTTTTAATTCTATTTTTTCTTGAGAATCAATCAATACTTTTAACTGTTCCTCTGATATACTGTTAAGTAACTTAATAATTTCGTTTCTACCTGCTGTAAACCAGTTGAAATCTGGAGCAATTAATTTAATGTTATGTTCATTTAATTTAACTACTATTTTCTCTGTTTTCTTTTTCAAAAAAAACATACCATGATCTTGATTTACAACAGAAATAAAATATAACTATATATATATATATTTTTTTTAACCAGTGCCCTTAACACCTATACGTACTATCACTTAACCACACTAGTCCTACACTTGGACAATAATTCTCCAAAAACTTTAAAATAGTACCTAAAACCTTGGTCCCGATTTTACCAAAGCATATACCACAACTTTACTTACTTTACACTAACAAAATCATATCCTATGTACCTATACGATATCTATCACTCAATATCACCTAATATATAGGTACCTACCTATAAAATCAACACTCACTTGATATCACTTAATCACACTAACCCTACACTTAACACCAATTCTCCACAAACTCTAAAATAGTACCTACACCCTTGATCTCTATTTTACCAAAGTGTATACCACCTCAAATGTACCTACCCTATATCTACCACCCAATATCCCTTAATATATACCTATTGTGCTATAATAAAATCCACACTAAAACCTAATATTTTACCTAGATGTAGATGTTAATTGATACGGCGCCTCCACCAAAATGTAACGGTGTTAGGGAACCTGTTATATTTAAATAATTCAGTGAGGGTTTTCAGAGCCCTATGAATTATATTTTTACCGTAACTCGGGAGCTTCAGGAAAGTTTAGTCAAATATCAAGTTTAAGGGAAAATATTTATTATCACACAACAATTTACACAATATTCTTAAATTACATACACACTATCTTCATACAATAATTACTCAATACGGATACTTATAAGCTACTTAAATATCGAAAGACTTACTTACAGTATCGTACTCGAATAATTTTCAAAATACTTTTTCCCTATCTTAGTACTAATTGTTTCTATATTAGGAATCCGATCGTAAACTAGTATTTGCGCCACGAGCATCTTGTTTATTTTATCATTAAAAATACCCGGCCTCCAATGTTGATTACTATGCAACATACACAAATACTGCCGCTCGCATTTATAGTAAACAATCCCGATATTTTGTTTTACATTCTGTATATTTGTATTCTCGTAAATTATAATAAGATTTTTATTAAACAAGTCACATACCGCAGCAATATCCTCGTCAAATAACTGATATCCGGTTTTACACTTCGGAATCGACAATAAATTCAAAACCTCCAATGTTGACAAATCTATACCAAATTGCTTTAGACAAAAACTCACTGCATGTGCCCCACAATCCCCATCCGCTGTGACCTCAGCCGCAACGCCGACTTTCGAAATCAAACCTTGAATTTTTTCTTTTGCCAAATTTATGATACTTTCATTCCCTTGTTGATTTAAAAACGTGACCGGAGCCATGTGACATAGATTAGTTTGCTCTAATTTATTCCTATCACCCAATTTAAAAATTACCCTTTTTTTACTGTGTTTAAAAGTTATTGTATTATTATCTAAATTTATAACAGTTTTTAGTTTTTTAATGACATCTACCCCTATCAAAATTGGGGAGCATAACCTATCTGCCACCAAACAATTATGAGCTAATTCTATCGTCCCAACTTTTATCAACACCACCGCATTACCTAATAATTTTAAATATGCCCCGTCAGCTGTTTCGAGTTTAAAATTTATATCAATTGGTGTTACTTCTCCCGATACTATTGTTTTCCTATCCACCACCGTAATGCTTGCTCCAGTATCAATTATTAAAGGAGTTTTTATACCATTTACTTCCCCGATTATTTCTATTTTTCCACCAGGATATGCATTACCTAAAGCTATGGGTAAATTAATTGACCTAACATTTCCGTGTACACTGGGTTTATTAAATATGTTCTGAACAGGTCCAGCAGCCTGTTCTTCTACTCGTTTTTTGACGCCAACAATGGACAGTTATTTCTAAAATGAGCTGGCGAACCACAATTAAAGCACCTTCTGATTGGATCTGGTCCATTAAAATAATTAGCTGCGTTCGCCCCATTATTTGAATAATTTTGCCAATTTGGTTGTTTATACACCTCTGGCCCTGTCATATTGTTTCTACTTCCTAGATTTTGATTCGGCTCGGGGTGTCCCTGTTGATATGCATTTTGAAACCGAGGCCTATCATCAATATTGTTTTGTGCAATATTACCATCATAACTATAATTATAACTAGTGTTTGAAGTATGAGAAATATTTCATGAAATATTTCAAATGAAATATTTCATTTTGAAATATTTCACTAAGTTGTGAAATATTTCACAAAAACGTGAAACATTGAAATTTTTTTAACACAAATAAAAACACAATTTATTTATTTTTTTAACAAAATGTTCAGTGTTCTAAATTCTAATGTCAGAATTCAGTAAGTATACAATATACATGTATAATATTGTATACCTACTTCATACTTGTATCATTTAAACATTAAAATATTTAAAAATTTTGAATACCAATTTAAATGTATAATACCAAAGGTTAGGTATACATACAGGTACCATATAGTGATGAAGGTAATTTATGACAATTATATGTAAATATAAAACTTATTTAAAAATAAAACAAAATATATTAAAATACTGAAATATTTCACATATTTTGAAATATTTCATGAAATATTTCACGAAATATTTCATTTTTTTAAATTTCATGAAATTTTCAAACACTAATTATAACCCGCGTGACCAGTGTTTTGAAAAAAATTATTGTTGTTAAATCTACCAACATCCTGATTACCATTATTGTTTGGACTAAAATTGTTTGGCCTAAAATATCCGTTTGGTAAACAATTATTATAACCACTGTTGCTCCAAACACCATTTCCATTTCCGTAGTCTGTGTTTTGACAACAATGATTACTATTTGAACAACCTTTACCTTTTGGTTCCGCATTGGTATTATCATTAACCTTAAGTGATTTAATAAAATTTTTCAGGTAGTTTACCTCCTCAGTAAGTTTTTTCATTCCCACACTAGGTTCTTCCGTGCTCCTTAACAGTTTCGCCAACTCATACTTTTCTACATTAGCTTTTATCCTCTCTATTGTATTATTTTCTAAAAGTCCAATTTTTTCATACACCTCCTCAGGCAAACCCTTTAATACTTTTCCACAAATTTCTCCATCTGTCATATTCTTATCAAATTTATAGCATAATTGAGTCATATTTATTATATACTCCTTAAGTGTTTCCCCCTCCTTTACTTTCCTTTGTGATATTTGAGCACGCAAAAGATCTTTATTTCCGATTAAAGTAAAATTTTCTAATAATTGACCCTTCAATATGTCCCATGTAAGATTATGACTCCTTATTTTCAAAACATTAGCGAAGCTTGCCGCCGAATCTGTTAAGTATAACGGTAAAATCGTTGTTTTTTCTGTATCCCCCCACCCATTCACAATCGCAATTTATTCGAATTTTTCAATAAAACATTCAATATCTTCCGACGATTTACCCCCGAAATAATCCGGCCGGTGTATGATTTTTTTAAAATCCATTTTTCCTATTTCTTTAGGTAATTTATGTGTTAAGCTATTAGCTAATGCACTACTGTCCCCCGCAATTTGACTGTACGACCACTCTAATAAATTGTGGTTTTCTGCAGTTTCCAACAATTTTACCTCGGGAAATTGATTACCAGTACTATTCTCTTTATTTCTATTCTCTATTTTCTCTTTTATCAAACTCCTTGCAAGATCCCTTAATTTTTCTGCTGAATAATTTATCGTAATTTGCCCGAACTGCTCACTTAAAATTTTTTCCAACCTATCCTTCTTTATATTTGGTAGCTTACCTAACTTTCCGTTTTCAAAAACCTCAAATTCTATTTCTGATAATGCAGAGTCTACAAATTCTACTTCCTGATTGTCTAATGCTTCACTATTTCCTTCAAAATTTTTTAATTCTATTTTTTCTTGAGAATCAATCAATACTTTTAACTGTTCCTCTGATATACTGTTAAGTAACTTAATAATTTCGTTTCTACCTGCTGTAAACCAGTTGAAATCTGGAGCAATTAATTTAATGTTATGTTCATTTAATTTAACTACTATTTTCTCTGTTTTCTTTTTCAAAAAAAACATACCATGATCTTGATTTACAACAGAAATAAAATATAACTATATATATATATATATTTTTTTTAACCAGTGCCCTTAACACCTATACGTACTATCACTTAACCACACTAGTCCTACACTTGGACAATAATTCTCCAAAAACTTTAAAATAGTACCTAAAACCTTGGTCCCGATTTTACCAAAGCATATACCACAACTTTACTTACTTTACACTAACAAAATCATATCCTATGTACCTATACGATATCTATCACTCAATATCACCTAATATATAGGTACCTACCTATAAAATCAACACTCACTTGATATCACTTAATCACACTAACCCTACACTTAACACCAATTCTCCACAAACTCTAAAATAGTACCTACACCCTTGATCTCTATTTTACCAAAGTGTATACCACCTCAAATGTACCTACCCTATATCTACCACCCAATATCCCTTAATATATACCTATTGTGCTATAATAAAATCCACACTAAAACCTAATATTTTACCTAGTTGCAGATGTTAATTGATACGGCGCCTCCACCAAAATGTAACGGGGTTAGGGAACCTGTTATATTTAAATAATTCAGTGAGGGTTTTCAGAGCCCTATGAATTATATTTTTACCGTAACTCGGGAGCTTCAGGAAAGTTTAGTCAAATATCAAGTTTAAGGGAATATATTTATTATCACACAACAATTTACACAATATTCTTAAATTACATACACACTATCTTCATACAATAATTACTCAATACGGATACTTATAAGCTACTTAAATATCGAAAGACTTACTTACAGTATCGTCCTCCGGAGTTCGTTGGTTAGCGGGCTGCTGTACTGGTCCCAGAACTAACCAACTTAACATTATGTGTCTCTTTTATACTATATCATAATGTGTACATATATGTGTACCCGGATGACTATACTGTGTAAGCCTTCTTCCTTATTATTATCTACATCTATACTTGCTTATTATTTATACTTAACTATATACCATGTAACGGCCTCACACATATGTGATCCGCTACAAAATGAAAAAGCGAAAAGGGGTGAACGCCGCGGAAACCGATGACATTGATGCTGATCGATTATCGATTTTCTCGGGGCGGCGGAGGCGTTACACGCAGTGGGTAAAAAATAATAATGATAATAATAAAACCGAGCCGGGTGCGTTTTTTCTCCATAATATTCGCCTTTTGTCGTCGCATCATTAATCATCTTTTCGGAAGCGATTACGCACGATCGATTAAAACTACTACTAATACACGATTACTACTACCTACTCGTTTCTTTTAAAAAATTATTTTCCCCTTCTTTTATTTCCTTAAAAAACAATTTTTTTGCAGAAAAAGTTTATTTTTTTTTTTTTAATGTGCTTGAAATTCTCACGAGATTGTTATTTTAGTTATTGTTAACGAAGTTGTTGATGCGAAATTCAAGACATGTAACCGGATACCCTCCGTTTCTTTACAAATATTGAGTGTTTTTTTTTTCACGCCATCATCAATTTTAATCAGCAAGGAGTTGATAGTGTGAAATGTGCGCGTACTTAAATTGATTAGAATTGAAACCGTTTAATGTGCCCCGTATTGCCATTTATATTTTAAAGACGGAATAATTCCAGCCGAATAATTTTTTACTCGCTGTTGTTGAAATATTATATCAAAATAATAATACGTAGTAACTATATATATATACAAAAAACGATTGGTTTCGTAAACGTTCGTTTCCACGTCGACACATTGTATTTATTTATTTATTTATTTATAGTATTTACAATATATTTATCGGTGTATATTATTATACTATATTATTTTAATATACGCTCCTTTTTAACGATAATAACTTTCTCCGGAAATTATTTTAAAACCGACGTTATCATGAAAAAGTGTCCGGAATACATGGACCGCAAGGTGTTCGAATTCGGGACGGAGAATGAGGGCCCAGGACCTGCAGCATACGGGGCCCGGACGACGGTGGGTCGCCTGAACCGATTGCCAACCGTAACCGGTGCACCAGCGTGCTCGGTGCATCAGCGACTGGACTTAGGCAACGAGACCGAGGGGCCAGGGCCGGCAGTGTACAATCTGGCGCAGCTGACGTACCGTGGTCGAGCCGTGGCGCCACGGTACAGCATTGCCAAGAAACTGCCTTTCGACGGCGATATGGACAACCCGGGACCAGCGGCGTACAAGCCTAGAGTCCCGGTCAAGGGTCCGGTACCTAAGATGCTGTTTCGGATAATCCACCCGGATCCCGTAACGACAAAAATATACTATTATTATAATTATTTTAATTTTAAATTACTAGGTGTGCCATCTGGACACATCTGGTTAACTAGGTACAAACATTATTGATTTCCTTTTTTCAAAACAATTTCAATTCAAGAACGAAATAAAAATTGGTCAAATATTGATCATTAAAGAGTTGTCATATTGCTATGACATAAAATATTATGGTTTTTTATTATAACAAATTTTAAAATCGGTCCCCTGAAAACAGTACTTTTTGAGTTATAGCAGGTCTTGAACACCAAGTTCGATAATAAATAGTTTTTAGGTATATACCTACTATACGTTAACTATAGAGTGAAACTCACAATCTAACTAACTTTGTAAAAATATCTTCTATTTTAATGATAAGTTTATAACATGATTAATTTTTTAGAGTGGAGTCAACGCTGATTTGTGTATCACAAATAACCAAATATTTAGCATGAAAGTATACTTTTTTTAATTTCAAAACGAAGATTAATCAGATTTCTAAATGAAAAGAAATTCATAAATACATAAATTTTTCGATTGTGACAGGGAAAATGTTTAAACTTTTCATATGCCCAATATGCTCATATATTATAAAATACACAATTGATTCATATTTAATATTTTAATTTATAAGATTTATCGTGTATTAGTATAATATTATTCGCCTGTATATTATATATAATTGACTACTTATGTATAAAGTTGATTTCTTATTGTGTGCATATATACGTTTGTTAAAGAGAGCCGACAACCCTGGGTCCAACGTTTACAAGTTGCCGTCAACACTGTCACGAAAAAAGATTACGCTGGCCAAGAAAATCGACGATATCATAGACATCAAATCACCCGGTCCGGTATATTCAACTGTGCCTTTAAACAAATACAAAACGAAAGCGCCCCAATATAGTCTGCCGAAGAAAATTGAAAACCCTCTGTTGGTCAACGAGATGAATGGCCAATCGCCAAGCCCGCAGGCATACAATCCCCCGCTCAAGTACAAGTACAAAGTTATGCCGAAGTTTTCGTTTGGGATGCGGCGTCCCGATAAATTTCCACCATTAGTGGTGTGTGGCGACGATGTTAAAAAACGAAAATAAACGGTTTGTAACTATATTTTCGTCTAAGGACCTCGCCGTCGCGTATCGTAGCGTATAAAGGCACGTATAAAGTTACAAATCGTTTTTTAACGTCGTCACCACACACCACTAATGGTGGAAATTTCTCGGGACGCCGCATCCCAAACGAAAACAGTAGGATGATTATGTATGTTCAGCAGCTCCTCCCCCTTAAATTTTACATGTAAAAGCATAGGCTGCTCTGTATAGGCAATTCGTAGTACAGCCTCCTCCCAAACTTGTATTAATTACCTACTCAATATAGGCAACCCGCGACGGTAATCGGAAAAAAAAATCCCCCGGAAAAAAAATCCCCAGCTACAATATTACTGACAATCACATGCAAATGGTTGAACAAATATATTTCGAACGTTAATTAGTATCTATAATTAATATTTAATGACAAATACGTATATTATATACACACATAAACTCGTCGCACGCCACCCGATCCGCCACGTGACCGACATATATTTTACCCCTTCCCCTTAAAATACATTCCCTCCCCTTTTATTTACCCTTTAAAAAAAAAAAATATAATATTCTGATGTACATTTGTTTCGACTATATCGAACACTTGTCCGACATATATTTTACCCTTTCTAATCAAATACATTACCTACCCTTTTGAAAAATATAAATATAATATTCTGATATACATTGTATCGACTATATCATACATACTAATAATATAATATAAGGTAACAACATAACGCATATCTAAAAATATTATCCCTTACTCATCAGTTTTTCATTTCGAACTTATATATTTCCAACAAACACACACACACACACACGCACACGCACACACACACACACACACAAAAACTCACACATAGTCACAGTTATAAGCAATAAGACATTCCAATCCAACAGTACCAGCCTAAATTATATTTTACACCCCGCCACCCGTCCTCACACCCTAACAACATCATCCGACTACAGACCTGTACAAGCCTGTAGTGACACGTCCGAGTATTGTCGATGAATTCCAGCCATAATGTATAGTGCACTGTGCACAGAGCAATATGAGATCAATCCGTTTACTGCCGTTCAAGTGTCAAGTCGAGTTATTTCAGAGTTATTAAGTGTTTTTAAAGTGTATACAAATATATTACAAGTTTTATAAAAATCAAATTATTTATTTTACTTTAATGTACACCGTAGTTCATTTTTCCACCACTAGTTCCGATATTAGCGCATACGTTAAAAATTTGCTCAGATAAAACTATTTCACACTGTTATTTAAAGTACAATATATTTTTCTATAATTCATTACCCATCTATTCGTTGAAGGGTAAAGACTTGTTTCGCGAGTTCGACTAGTATTCTTCAGTTTTCTACAGACGTAATCATGTTCCCGTGTAGTATATGTGGTAAAACTCTTACAATGATTAAAAATCTACACAGACATACCAAGTCACATGATGTTTCCAAAAAGATTTCATGCAATATATGCTCTGAAATATTCACGCGAAAAGATAACCTCATCAGACATAGCAAGGATAAAAATCGTAAGTATTTTTTAACTATTTACAGATTTATTAGATAAAATATATATATATATATAAAATCAAGGCTACGTATATCATGTTTAATACAACATATATACATTATACTACCTAAAGGCAATATTATAATAATAAAGGTGTTAAATAAAATGTAATTTAGTCGATGAATCATTTTTTCAAGTACCTATCCAAAATATTACTATTTTTCAGGTTCAAATATTGTAATTCAACAACAACCAACCATAACCAAGCAAGAAATTCAAGACTTTTTTACACCAGCTGAACACATATTTTACGATTATAATGGTAAATATATTATTATTCATAACTTTATATATATATATATAACTTACTTAGGTAATTATAAATATATTAGGTACTTTATAAAAAATAGAACACTTCATGTAGAATTATTACTTTACCGCTGAATTAAAATAAATATTGATTTATAAAAATATAAAATATAAAAATATACTAAGTTGTATAAAATCTTAGAAAAAAAATCATAATTTAGATAAAATCGTGATAAATCCTATAATCATCATAGTTAATCCGTTAAGATCATATGTATATATATCTTATAAATGTTCATAAAATTTTTCAATAATTTTGATAAATACATGTAATAATATATTATTTGAAAAATATTTCCATACGATTATTGTCACAACGTTATTAAAAACATACATAAATAATTTTAATTTATTATATATTATACTTTTAAGTATAAACAGATATTTTAATAAATATATCTGATCATTCTATACATATATAATAATACAATATGAATATTTTATTTTTCTATGAAGAACATATACTCATTTAATATAATACCAATAAAAACATAAATAGGCAGACTATTTATATAAATATCTTAATAAACTATTACGAACGCCAGCGTATATACATCTTACCTTTACTATTATTTCATGCTACACAAAAGAACGTTGTGTATTATTACTATAGCTGAGAGCTCTATATCATATTTGTTTTTGCTTTTACATATATAATATATACATGTGTGTAATACTAGAGCTTGATACCTACCTCATTTTGTATATTTTTAAAAATCGTATTTTCTATATGATAATCACATTTTTTTTTTTAAATTCTTAATTTTTCTTCAAGTACTTTTACTCAAAAACTTTTATATTTATAAACAATTTATTTTTTTTATCTCATTAAAAAGTTTTTTAGATTTTCAAGCTGTAACATGCATTTCTATAATGTTTAGCAATACAATAGTAATTTATTTTTCAGTTCAATCTCGCTATGGTCATAAGCGTCCATATCATACGGAAAATTCGAACGAAGCAGCAAATGCTAAAAAAACACGCATGAGCATCGCCAAGACACGAGGATTCATTAAGACAGGCACATCGTTATCGAATAAAATCAATTGGTATTACATGAAAAATACAGATAATTTGACCACCTACAGAACATTTTTAGAATCAACGAAAAAAGACTTAATAGAACTACTCAAATCACTATCAAAAAAACAACCAATTAAATATAATCTTAAATTAGAAGCAACATATGAACGCCCGAACGTGGAAAATTCAGCCGAGAATAGAGCATTTAAGACCTCAGCTAAGGAATTGTTTATAGATACAGATATCGAAGCTAAAATTAATCAAGATTTTGCCAATCTTTTGCTCGAAGAAGAAATTTATACTTCTAAAGGAAGTGGATTTACCTTACAATCAATAGATGGTTTACTGTTAGGAGTATATAATTATACGCCTATGTGTGGTTCGTCTTATATTACACTTCCAGAGGACATAAAAAATAAAAAAGCAATTATCAATCCTCAAAACTCGGACCAACAGTGCTTCAAGTGGGCAATTCTAGCCAGACACGTTTCGGGTAAGGTTAAAAATCAAGTGGCCGAAAATTATACATCGCTCGAGGACAAATATAATTTTTCTGGTTTAACATTCCCAACACCTGTGAGGGAAATAAAAATATTCGAAAAAAATAATCCGAAAATATCAGTCAACGTTTATGGATTGAAAAAAGAAAAGAATAAGAAACATATTGTTTTTCCACTTAAAGTTGTGGATGAAGAAAAAAAATATCATTCTGATCTCTTACTAATTACTGATGGTAATAAAAGCCACTACACTTACATTTCTAACCTTTCGAGACTTGTGAGATCACAAAAAACATCACACACCGAAAATGTTGTATTTTTCAAATGATGTTTTACCAGTTTTGACAATATACATACAAAATATAAGTTAAAAGGTCAGGCGGGGCTTGAACAACATAAGTTGATATGTGGAGCACATAAGCCAATTCTACCTAAGATGCCTGAGCCCGGTACATTATTACAGTTCGATGGGTGGAGTAACGCTCAAAGACATCCGTTCGCTATATATGCCGATTTCGAGGCACTCCTTGTTAAATGTGACGAAATAAAAGGCAAGAAAACAGCAGCTTTTCAAAAGCACGAACCAATGAGCTATGGAATTTTCGTAAAGGCTTCAGAAAACGTCCCCATTGATTTGCTTGAGAAATATGAGATACCAACATCAACTATTATTCATCGCGGAAGCGAGTCACATCAGGATGTAGCCAAACGTTTCGTTAATGAAGTGACAGAGATCGCGAGAAGAGTTCAAGATTTACTCAAAACAAATAAACCCATCATAATGACAGAAGAAGAGCAAATAGCACATGTATCGAAAAGTACATGCAATCTGTGTGAATGTAATTTTTCTATCAAAAACCAAAAGGTGGCAGATCACTGCCATCTATCAGGAAAATTTATACAAACTTTATGTAATACTTGCAACCTGAAACTCCAAAAACCTAACTTTGTACCGTGCTTTCTACACAATATGTCTAATTACGATGCACATTTTATCGTGACCGAACTCGGAAATGACACTAAATCAGTCTCAGTGATTCCGAACAGCGAAGAAAAATACATTTCATTTTCAAAACACGTTACCAACAACTTTTCAATTCGATTCATAAACTCTAGTCGATTCATGGCATCAAAGTTATCAACACTCGCAGAAAATTTATTAACACCAGGGTTCGAGAAGTTTAAAGAAACCTCAAAAGCATTCGTACCCAGAGATATGAATCTCGTCACACGTAAGGGTGTATACCCTTACGAATTTACAGATAGTTGGGAAAAGTTAGAAGAAACAATTTTGCCTCGAAAATTCTGATTTTTACAGTTCACTGCACGAATCACATATAATATACGATGAGGAATACGAACACGCAGTCACAGTATGGAACCATTTCAAATGCAAAACCCTAGGAGAATATAGTGATTTATATCTAAAAATTGACGTGCCGCTGTTGGCTGACGTGTTCGAAAATTTCAGAGACATGTGCATTTCTACGTACAATTTAGACCCTGTTTACTACTTTACAGCTCCAGGTTTTAGTTTTGACTCTATGTTGAAATATACCAAAGTCAAACTAGAATTACTCTCTGATTTTGACACCCACTTATTTTTCGAAAATTCAATCCGCGGTGGCCTCACGCAAGCAAGTATGAGGTACGCTAAAGCTAATAATGAAAAAATCCAAGATTATGACCCAACAAAATCCAAGTCATGGATAGTTTACCAAGATTGTAACAGTTTATACGGGTGGGCAATGTCACAGCACATGCCATACGGTGACTTTAAATGGGTGGAGCCTAAGTTAGACGGATTAGATGCTTTGACGCCGACGTCAGATATAGGCAGAGTGTATGAGGTAGACATATCATACCCTAATGAACTGCATGACTTACATAACGATCTTCCATTTTTACCTGAAAAAAAAATTCCTCCTGGTTCAAAAGTGAAAAAACTTATGGCGACACTTCATTCAAAAAAAAAATTACGTAATCCATTATCGAAACCTACAGCAAGCCATAGCAAATGGATTAATTGTAGAAAAAGTACACAGAGTTTTAGAGTTCAAACAATCGGATTGGCTTGCAAAATACATTAAATTAAACACTGAAATGAGAAAAAACGCGAAGAATGAATTCGAAAAGGATTTCTTCAAACTCTTAAACAATGCCGTTTTTGGGAAAACCATGGAATCTTTAAGAAAACGTTTTAAGATGGAGCTAGTTTCATGTCCACAAAGATTACAAAAACTCATCAACAAGCAGACATTTAAACATTGTACGACATACAGTGAAAATCTTGCTGCTGTCTCATTGGAAAACAAAATTATCATGTTTAACAAGCCAATATATATAGGTAACAATTTTACTTGCATAAAAAAAAAAAATTTCATATTTTAATACCTATTTATCATTTTTATTTATTTTTTTTTAGGTTTCGCAGTATTGGACATCAGTAAAACCATGATGTACGATTACCATTTCAATGTAATGAAGGCGCATTATGGTAATAAAATCAACCTCATGTATACAGATACAGGTAAATAATTATTATTCAATTTTTCTATTACAAACATTGTATTTATTTTATTTTTTTCTAGATTCACTGATATATCATATTAAGACTGACGATTTTTACAAAGATTTGAAGTGCAATTCAAACTTACTTGGCCGGATGGATACTTCAGATTTACCGATAGACCATCCATGCTACATTGCCGAACGAAAGAAAATTCCAGGATTGTTTTCCGATGAGGCAAAGGGACAGCCAATTACCAAATTTATTGCGCTTAGAGCAAAGTCATACGCTTACATTTTGAACGACAAGGAGAAAATTAAGGCAAAAGGCGTCCGAGGGCATGTAGTTAAAAATCACATGACTTTCAATGATCATTTCGATTGCCTTTTCGCCGACGACGAAAAAGAGAACTCTAAACTGTATACCTGGGAAAATGTATCCTTCAGATCATTCAACCATAAGATACGAACAATCAAATCCGAAAAATTATGCTTCAACCGACAAGATGATAAGCGGATAGCACAGGCCGATAGAATACATACCTACGCTCATGGACATTTTAAGCTCGATTGTCAATTTTATACATAAATATAATATATTATTTGTAAATTATATTTAATTTTATAAATGTTAAGGTTAATTTATTTTTATTTTGTAAAATATATAGATATATAAATTAGTTTATTATTTTTTTTTGTAAAATAGCTTTGTAGATATTATTTGGTTTGTTTTGGTTTTTTTTTATTTTGTAAAATATCTCTATAGATATTAAATGTTTTTTGTAATAAAAGTCACTTATCATAATTCAAATCTTTTATTATTTTCCGATATATTGCTTTCTTTTCTCACATGTGTAATTCTTTACATTTCAGCAGATTTTTCAAATAAAAATCATATTAGATGTAAACCATATTATGATAAATATTTATTTGGTTAGTTGTCATAAATATCATCATTTCGATCGTAAATATCAGCATATTGATCGTAAATATAAACATATTTGTTTCTCGACACATATGGGTACTATACAGGTCTTGATAAAAATATGAGATAAAAAGTAAATACCTATTTTAAAATCTCACAAAAATTTATAATTTCAACAGTCTACAAAACATATATAAATATAGGTTTTACTGTATCGACTTTAATCTAAATAATTAATACACACATTTTTATTGTATAATAATATCATATTTTCACTGAAAATATATACAAACTTCTTTTTCATATTAGTACATTCATAGATACCTTTGCTAAAAGTTTTTATTTTTCTTTAAATTTCATAAAAACTGTATTCATAGAGCCAAATTCATCAGCTTTATAATATAACACCTATAATATCATTACAATTTTCATTGATTTTCATCACTATACCTGTATCGAAAATAGTCGAAATACACAAACCTATAACACGTCGGTTAAGAATGATTTTCAGATTAAATATAAGACCACTATATTTTCATGATTTTACATCAACGTAACATAGAAATCATATATTTCTCTCCAATTATCGTTAAATACATGAGGGTATATTTAAACTGATATCATACCCTATCGCTTATATTATAATAAATCATATGATACCGGGTTGATACAGATTATATCTTATATGCATCACTTAACACTCATTTTACACAAAATACTAGGAATTTATTTTGAAGTTTTTCGACTAGATGCATAAATATTTTATACATTATTCTATTTACTTTATAAATAATGTAAAACGCATGAATATTACCATCATAAGTTAGGAGATATCTTTATATCTTTAATTACAACACTTGTAAATGAATTTAGTATGAAAATACTTTATATATGAATAAATGCATAATATAGATACATCTAATATGATTTTTATTTGAAAATCTGCTGATTTTAATATTAATTTGAAGTTTGTAAATATTTGTAATATTTGTAATATTCATGCGTTTTACATTATTTATAAAGTAAATAGAATAATGTATAAAATATTTATGCATCTAGTCGAAAAACTTCAAAATAAATTCCTAGTATTTTGTGTAAAATGAGTGTTAAGTGATGCATATAAGATATAATCTGTATCAACCCGGTATCATATGATTTATTATAATATAAGCGATAGGGTATGATATCAGTATAAATATACCCTCATGTATTTAACGATAATTGGAGAGAAATATATGATTTCTATGTTACGTTGATGTAAAATCATGAAAATATAGTGGTCTTATATTTAATCTGAAAATCATACAGTTTTTATGAAATTTAAAGAAAAATAAAAACTTTTAGCAAAGGTATCTATGAATGTACCAATATGAAAAAGAAGTTTGTATATATTTTCAGTGAAAATATGATATTATTATACAATAAAAATGTGTGTATTAATTATTTAGATTAAAGTCGATACAGTAAAACCTATATTTATATATGTTTTGTAGACTGTTGAAATTATAAATTTTTGTGAGATTTTAAAATAGGTATTTACTTTTTATCTCATATTTTTATCAAGACCTGTATAGTACCCATATGTGTCGAGAAACAAATATGTTTATATTTACGATCAATATGCTGATATTTACGATCGAAATGATGATATTTATGACAACTAACAAATATAATATTTATCATAATATGGTTACATCTAATATGATTTTTATTTGAAAAATCTGCTGAAATGTAAAGAATTACACATGTGAGAAAAGAAAGCAATATATCGGAAATAATAAAAAGATTTGAATTATGATAAGTGACTTTTATTACAAAAACAATTTAATATCTATAGAGATATTTTACAAAATAAAAAAAAAACAAAACAAAACAAAATAATATCTACAAAGCTATTTTACAAAAAAAAATAATAAACTAATTTATATATCTATATATTTTACAAAATAAAAATAAATTAACCTTAACATTTATAAAATTAAATATAATTTACAAATAATATATTATATTTATGTATAAAATTGACAATCGAGCTTAAAATGTCCATGAGCGTAGGTATGTATTCTATCGGCCTGTGCTATCCGCTTATCATCTTGTCGGTTGAAGCATAATTTTTCGGATTTGATTGTTCGTATCTTATGGTTGAATGATCTGAAGGATACATTTTCCCAGGTATACAGTTTAGAGTTCTCTTTTTCGTCGTCGGCGAAAAGGCAATCGAAATGATCATTGAAAGTCATGTGATTTTTAACTACATGCCCTCGGACGCCTTTTGCCTTAATTTTCTCCTTGTCGTTCAAAATGTAAGCGTATGACTTTGCTCTAAGCGCAATAAATTTGGTAATTGGCTGTCCCTTTGCCTCATCGGAAAACAATCCTGGAATTTTCTTTCGTTCGGCAATGTAGCATGGATGGTCTATCGGTAAATCTGAAGTATCCATCCGGCCAAGTAAGTTTGAATTGCACTTCAAATCTTTGTAAAAATCGTCAGTCTTAATATGATATATCAGTGAATCTAGAAAAAAATAAAATAAATACAATGTTTGTAATAGAAAAATTGAATAATAATTATTTACCTGTATCTGTATACATGAGGTTGATTTTATTACCATAATGCGCCTTCATTACATTGAAATGGTAATCGTACATCATGGTTTTACTGATGTCCAATACTGCGAAACCTAAAAAAAAATAAATAAAAATGATAAATAGGTATTAAAATATGAAATTTTTTTTTTTTATGCAAGTAAAATTGTTACCTATATATATTGGCTTGTTAAACATGATAATTTTGTTTTCCAATGAGACAGCAGCAAGATTTTCACTGTATGTCGTACAATGTTTAAATGTCTGCTTGTTGATGAGTTTTTGTAATCTTTGTGGACATGAAACTAGCTCCATCTTAAAACGTTTTCTTAAAGATTCCATGGTTTTCCCAAAAACGGCATTGTTTAAGAGTTTGAAGAAATCCTTTTCGAATTCATTCTTCGCGTTTTTTCTCATTTCAGTGTTTAATTTAATGTATTTTGCAAGCCAATCCGATTGTTTGAACTCTAAAACTCTGTGTACTTTTTCTACAATTAATCCATTTGCTATGGCTTGCTGTAGGTTTCGATAATGGATTACGTAATTTTTTTTTTGAATGAAGTGTCGCCATAAGTTTTTTCACTTTTGAACCAGGAGGAATTTTTTTTTCAGGTAAAAATGGAAGATCGTTATGTAAGTCATGCAGTTCATTAGGGTATGATATGTCTACCTCATACACTCTGCCTATATCTGACGTCGGCGTCAAAGCATCTAATCCGTCTAACTTAGGCTCCACCCATTTAAAGTCACCGTATGGCATGTGCTGTGACATTGCCCACCCGTATAAACTGTTACAATCTTGGTAAACTATCCATGACTTGGATTTTGTTGGGTCATAATCTTGGATTTTTTCATTATTAGCTTTAGCGTACCTCATACTTGCTTGCGTGAGGCCACCGCGGATTGAATTTTCGAAAAATAAGTGGGTGTCAAAATCAGAGAGTAATTCTAGTTTGACTTTGGTATATTTCAACATAGAGTCAAAACTAAAACCTGGAGCTGTAAAGTAGTAAACAGGGTCTAAATTGTACGTAGAAATGCACATGTCTCTGAAATTTTCGAACACGTCAGCCAACAGCGGCACGTCAATTTTTAGATATAAATCACTATATTCTCCTAGGGTTTTGCATTTGAAATGGTTCCATACTGTGACTGCGTGTTCGTATTCCTCATCGTATATATGTGATTCGTGCAGTGAACTGTAAAAATCAGAATTTTCGAGGCAAAATTGTTTCTTCTAACTTTTCCCAACTATCTGTAAATTCGTAAGGGTATACACCCTTACGTGTGACGAGATTCATATCTCTGGGTACGAATGCTTTTGAGGTTTCTTTAAACTTCTCGAACCCTGGTGTTAATAAATTTTCTGCGAGTGTTGATAACTTTGATGCCATGAATCGACTAGAGTTTATGAATCGAATTGAAAAGTTGTTGGTAACGTGTTTTGAAAATGAAATGTATTTTTCTTCGCTGTTCGGAATCACTGAGACTGATTTAGTGTCATTTCCGAGTTCGGTCACGATAAAATGTGCATCGTAATTAGACATATTGTGTAGAAAGCACGGTACAAAGTTAGGTTTTTGGAGTTTCAGGTTGCAAGTATTACATAAAGTTTGTATAAATTTTCCTGATAGATGGCAGTGATCTGCCACCTTTTGGTTTTTGATAGAAAAATTACATTCACACAGATTGCATGTACTTTTCGATACATGTGCTATTTGCTCTTCTTCTGTCATTATGATGGGTTTATTTGTTTTGAGTAAATCTTGAACTCTTCTCGCGATCTCTGTCACTTCATTAACGAAACGTTTGGCTACATCCTGATGTGACTCGCTTCCGCGATGAATAATAGTTGATGTTGGTATCTCATATTTCTCAAGCAAATCAATGGGGACGTTTTCTGAAGCCTTTACGAAAATTCCATAGCTCATTGGTTCGTGCTTTTGAAAAGCTGCTGTTTTCTTGCCTTTTATTTCGTCACATTTAACAAGGAGTGCCTCGAAATCGGCATATATAGCGAACGGATGTCTTTGAGCGTTACTCCACCCATCGAACTGTAATAATGTACCGGGCTCAGGCATCTTACGTAGAATTGGCTTATGTGCTCCACATATCAACTTATGTTGTTCAAGCCCCGCCTGACCTTTTAACTTATATTTTGTATGTATATTGTCAAAACTGGTAAAACATAATTTGAAAAATACAACATTTTCGGTGTGTGATGTTTTTTGTGATCTCACAAGTCTCGAAAGGTTAGAAATGTAAGTGTAGTGGCTTTTATTACCATCAGTAATTAGTAAGAGATCAGAATGATATTTTTTTTCTTCATCCACAACTTTAAGTGGAAAAACAATATGTTTCTTATTCTTTTCTTTTTTCAATCCATAAACGTTGACTGATATTTTCGGATTATTTTTTTCGAATATTTTTATTTCCCTCACAGGTGTTGGGAATGTTAAACCAGAAAAATTATATTTGTCCTCGAGCGATGTATAATTTTCGGCCACTTGATTTTTAACCTTACCCGAAACGTGTCTGGCTAGAATTGCCCACTTGAAGCACTGTTGGTCCGAGTTTTGAGGATTGATAATTGCTTTTTTATTTTTTATGTCCTCTGGAAGTGTAATATAAGACGAACCACACATAGGCGTATAATTATATACTCCTAACAGTAAACCATCTATTGATTGTAAGGTAAATCCACTTCCTTTAGAAGTATAAATTTCTTCTTCGAGCAAAAGATTGGCAAAATCTTGATTAATTTTAGCTTCGATATCTGTATCTATAAACAATTCCTTAGCTGAGGTCTTAAATGCTCTATTCTCGGCTGAATTTTCCACGTTCGGGCGTTCATATGTTGCTTCTAATTTAAGATTATATTTAATTGGTTGTTTTTTTGATAGTGATTTGAGTAGTTCTATTAAGTCTTTTTTCGTTGATTCTAAAAATGTTCTGTAGGTGGTCAAATTATCTGTATTTTTCATGTAATACCAATTGATTTTATTCGATAACGATGTGCCTGTCTTAATGAATCCTCGTGTCTTGGCGATGCTCATGCGTGTTTTTTTAGCATTTGCTGCTTCGTTCGAATTTTCCGTATGATATGGACGCTTATGACCATAGCGAGATTGAACTGAAAAATAAATTACTATTGTATTGCTAAACATTATAGAAATGCATGTTACAGCTTGAAAATCTAAAAAACTTTTTAATGAGATAAAAAAAATAAATTGTTTATAAATATAAAAGTTTTTGAGTAAAAGTACTTGAAGAAAAATTAAGAATTTAAAAAAAAAATGTGATTATCATATAGAAAATACGATTTTTAAAAATATACAAAATGAGGTAGGTATCAAGCTCTAGTATTACACACATGTATATATTATATATGTAAAAGCAAAAACAAATATGATATAGAGCTCTCAGCTATAGTAATAATACACAACGTTCTTTTGTGTAGCATGAAATAATAGTAAAGGTAAGATGTATATACGCTGGCGTTCGTAATAGTTTATTAAGATATTTATATAAATAGTCTGCCTATTTATGTTTTTATTGGTATTATATTAAATGAGTATATGTTCTTCATAGAAAAATAAAATATTCATATTGTATTATTATATATGTATAGAATGATCAGATATATTTATTAAAATATCTGTTTATACTTAAAAGTTAAAAGTATAATATATAATAAATTAAAATTATTTATGTATGTTTTTAATAACGTTGTGACAATAATCGTATGGAAATATTTTTCAAATAATATATTATTACATGTATTTATCAAAATTATTGAACAATTTTATGAACATTTATAAGATATATATACATATGATCTTAACGGATTAACTATGATGATTATAGGATTTATCACGATTTTATCTAAATTATGATTTTTTTTCTAAGATTTTATACAACTTAGTATATTTTTATATTTTATATTTTTATAAATCAATATTTATTTTAATTCAGCGGTAAAGTAATAATTCTACATGAAGTGTTCTATTTTTTATAAAGTACCTAATATATTTATAATTACCTAAGTAAGTTATATATATATATATAAAGTTATGAATAATAATATATTTACCATTATAATCGTAAAATATGTGTTCAGCTGGTGTAAAAAAGTCTTGAATTTCTTGCTTGGTTATGGTTGGTTGTTGTTGAATTACAATATTTGAACCTGAAAAATAGTAATATTTTGGATAGGTACTTGAAAAAATGATTCATCGACTAAATTACATTTTATTTAACACCTTTATTATTATAATATTGCCTTTAGGTAGTATAATGTATATATGTTGTATTAAACATGATATACGTAGCCTTGATTTTATATATATATATATTTTATCCAATAAATCTGTAAATAGTTAAAAAATACTTACGATTTTTATCCTTGCTATGTCTGATGAGGTTATCTTTTCGCGTGAATATTTCAGAGCATATATTGCACGAAATCTTTTTGGAAACATCATGTGACTTGGTATGTCTGTGTAGATTTTTAATCATTGTAAGAGTTTTACCACATATACTACACGGGAACATGATTACGTCTGTAGAAAACTGAAGAATACTAGTCGAACTCGCGAAACAAGTATTTACCCTTCAACGAATAGATGGGTAATGAATTATAGAAAAATATATTGTACTTTAAATAACAGTGTGAAATAGTTTTATCTGAGCAAATTTTTAACGTATGCGCTAATATCGGAACTAGTGGTGGAAAAATGAACTACGGTGTACATTAAAGTAAAATAAATAATTTGATTTTTATAAAACTTGTAATATATTTGTATACACTTTAAAAACACTTTATAACTCTGAAATAACTCGACTTGACACTTGAACGGCAGTAAACGGATTGATCTCATATTGCTCTGTGCACAGTGCACTATACATTATGGCTGGAATTCATCGACAATACTCGGACGTGTCACTACAGGCTTGTACAGGTCTGTAGTCGGATGATGTTGTTAGGGTGTGAGGACGGGTGGCGGGGTGTAAAATATAATTTAGGCTGGTACTGTTGGATTGGAATGTCTTATTGCTTATAACTGTGACTATGTGTGAGTTTTTGTGTGTGTGTGTGTGTGTGTGTGTGTGCGTGTGCGTGTGTGTGTGTGTGTGTTTGTTGGAAATATATAAGTTCGAAATGAAAAACTGATGAGTAAGGGATAATATTTTTAGATATGCGTTATGTTGTTACCTTATATTATATTATTAGTATGTATGATATAGTCGATACAATGTATATCAGAATATTATATTTATATTTTTCAAAAGGGTAGGTAATGTATCTGATTAGAAAGGGTAAAATATATGTCGGACAAGTGTTCGATATAGTCGAAACAAATGTACATCAGAATATTATATTTTTTTTTTTAAAGGGTAAATAAAAGGGGAGGTAATGTATTTTAAGGGGAAGGGGTAAAATATATGTCAGTCACGTGTCGGATCGGGTGGCGTGCGACGAGTTTATGTGTGTCGTGGGTTGCCTATATTGAGTAATTAATACAAGTTTGGGAGGAGGCTGTACTACGAATTGCCTATACAGAGCAGCCTATGCTTTTGCATGTAAAATTTAAGGGGGAGGAGCTGCTGAACATACATAATCATCCTACTGAAAACTTCGGCATAACTTTGTACTTGTACTTGAGTGTGGGATTGTATGCCTGCGGGCTTGGCGATCGGCCATTCATCTCGTTGACCAACAGAGGGTTTTCAAATTTCTTCGAGCTATAACGACATATACCTACGTCCTACAGTGTATATGAAAAAAATAAACCACTATTAATTGTTATATTATATATGTATTTACCTGATTACACGCGTTACAGTGATAATGTTCTTTTCGTTTGAGCTTGCAGAAAGCGCGGCTGCAGGGTTGCTCAGGTCCGTATTTCTCATGTCGTTCTAAACTCATCCACTCTGGTAAAACTTGAATAGTCACGACCGGTTCGATACTCAAACTGGACTCTGTTTTCGGTTTTTCTAAATAATGCACAAACAATATTTCCATTAATATTTATTAATTATTCGAGTAGTTAGATTTATATTGGCAATTTAATTCGATACTGTAATAATTAATAATCAGTACTATAGCTAATTAATAACAAGAATCGAATGGTGTACAATCAGTCTTCCGACTTTATTATAATATAATATTATAGTGCAACAATAATAATAAGACATGTAAAATGTTCGATCACTTCCACCGAAAAAAGCGAAGCTAATAAATTATTATAATATGTGTGTATAATATATACTATATATTTATATATATATATAGTATATTATACCCATATCGGCTGGTCAAAACGCTTGCCCCCTCTATTGAAAAATGATATAACGCCACTATTATTCAGTACTGACTACAACAACACTATCATAAATGTTTTTCTTTATGACAATAGTAACTATTTAAAAAAATTCTAAAAAAAAACCCGATATATTGTGCACTAAATTATGAAATATGCGATTAAAATCGTAAATTAAGCCCTTAAAAAAAAGGGTAAAATATGCATCATAAAGATTGATAGATTAAATCGTCATGTCACAAATTCTGTGCTCACGTCTTAGCATATTCGCTTATTCGATTGGGCTGATCAGAACTACGTTTGTCTCATCTATTGAAAACCGAAATGACGCCACTATTGTTCAGTACTGACACAACCTCCAATGTTCTATCATTATACTTATAACTATTGACTAATAAGTAATACATTTTTGCAGCTGAAGTAATGTACATTTTATGATTGGTTTAAGATAGAATATGGAATATGGCTTTGGAGTACGTACTCAACATAAAATAAATAATTATATACCGAGTTATGCAGGGTTTTTACACGTAAATGACGAAAATTTGAAAACTATTTTGAGTTGGAAATTCATAAAAAATGTTCTGTATATTTCTAAAATGTTAAGCTTCCATACGAGATTTCCCTTAAGTTTACTTTTGCAAAAAGTTTACGGGAAAGTGGAATTAATTTTTTACAAGCGTTTAAATAGTTAGACATTGGAATAAATTCTCATATAACGGTTTTCTTTTTCGTCGTACAAATATTTTGACTCGTTTTGAGTAATTTATAGAAATTTGAGTTCATAATGAATTATTAAATATTTATAACTGACAATTTTACCAACTCGAATGTTAGGGAATTAAATGTTTGTTAATTCAATACAAAAATAAAATTAAGTAAAAATATATTCAATTATGTTTAGGTATCGTTTCACGTTTATTGATTTATAGTTTTAAAAATTTTATTGGAAGTTATAGGTCTTTAAGTTGTACACAACATGTCCATATTAATAAATAATAATTTGATCTGTTCATCATTATAAATATTATGTATCTATGTTTATAGTATAATGCTAATGACCAAATAGTTGAATTTTATGAATTTTAAGATCAAAAAAAAAAAATAATAATAATAATAAGTAATAACTATTTTAACTGTTCAGTGTTCAGACGTCCTACACCAAAACAAACGGTGATAAGAAAAACTGCAGCCCGACCTACCTTGCTACACCGCTGCGATCAGTTGTTCCCGGTTAGCCGTCAATGCGCGTGCACGTCGAGTTCGTGTTCCGATACCGTGTACATTACCGCGAAAACAGTCTTGCCGTCGCGTTACGTGCTTTGTGTTTTTTTTTTGTACCTACTACACGGGCAAAGTGAAGGCATCACTTTTTTCAACCAGGTACCAAACCTTTACCGCACCGTCAAGTCACCATCACCCGCACCGCACCGTCAAGTCACCATCACCCGTTCCACACCGTCAGTTTCACCATCACCCACACCTCATCGTCAAGTATCACTGGTTTTTAATGAGTTATTAATTTATATTATTGTTGTAGTAGTAAGATTATTGTAAGAATTAGTTTTAAGAGCCCTACGCCGGCCGGCACATTTGTGCAACAGATTTAAATTATTTATTGCTTTACAAATAGTAAGCCGTCACCCGGCATAGCACTCACATCATTTTTATTTTTATTTGAAGAAGTTACCCATACCCATCATACAGTCCACAATTACCGTTTTACCCCACATTTATGGTCCGTCGAGCCTAGGATATATTTAGTTTGCAAAATAGTCTTAAGCGATTGAACAGTTCACAAAAAAAAAAAAAAGCATATATAGACCAAGGTTACGGCGATAGTGTATACAAAACAGTTGCATAACACCTACCGAGCGCGAGTTAGGTAAATTGGACTTTGAACCTTTGCGGAATAGTCTACGGTCGCTATCGTCAACCGCGTAGCAATAATCATTGCACGCACACACCGCTGTTGTTATGGATTAAAAAAAAAAAAAAAAATAAAAACAATTAGCATAAGTAATTAAAATCCAATACGATTACGTACAATAATATAATAATATTGTTTGTAGTGTACCTACTTCGTCAAATTAATCGCAGGAAATTCGTTGTTAAAAAAAAAAAAAATAATTGAATTTTGTTAATTTTTGTAATGGGTGTATACGATGAAGCTAAAGTACGTATCACGGACTTGCAGAAAAGAGCGAAACGTATCTATGATGCAGGAGAGGTAATGGTCGGGAAAGAACCGACAAAAACTGACAGAACGAGATTTAGAATTATGTACGCCACTTTGGAGAATTTAAACACCGATTTTGAAAGTCAGTTATCAGTTATTATTCGTAACATGGGTAAACCTGGTGTTGAAGTGGTTGACGCTGATAAGTTACGAGAGGACTTTGAAACAGTTTACTTTGGTTGTAAGATTTTGGCTGATGAGTACCTACCGGAATCTAATACGCACATAGGTTTAAACGATACCTTTATTGAACAGAAACCTAGCGTATCACCGGCTAATTTTCTACCGATTGAAAAGTTGGCTATTCCAAAGTTTAAAGGGGATCCAAAAGAATACACCAGTTTTCGTAACATGTTCGATATCTATATACACGACAATCCACACATAAAACCAGTGTTGAAGTTCGGATACTTAAAACGATACTTGGAAGGAGAACCTTTAAGACTGGTTGGAAATCTTATGTTGACCGATAGGAATTACGAATTAGCTCTATCCCAGTTAAAAGCCAGATATTCCAACCGTCGAATCATTACAGAAAGTCATTTGGATGAACTTTTTAATGCACCTAAAGCTTTCCTTGGAAATGGTATTTCAATTCGAAATTTACTTAATGTAGTTACTGAAACGATCGGTGCCTTAGAAAATCTCACATACGCAGTCGACCAATGGGACCCGATACTCTTACACGTGCTACAGAAAAAATTAGACCAACAACTTAGAGCTCAATGGGAGTTATCTGTAGATACCACCGAAGATCCTTCTGTGAAAGAGTTTATAGTGTTTTTGACTAAATTTTGTAAATCAGCCATGACCGGACCGACGAATTCTGTATATGAAAAAAGTAGTACCAAAAGTAAATTTACCAAACCGACTACCTTATTTAGTAGCCAATCAGGAACATATGGCTCACCAGAAAAGACTAGCCAACAGGACCCGCGTGAGAAAAGGTCGTTTTCGTGTCAAGTGTGTAAATTACAACCGGGTCATTTACTCGTACACTGTTCTCAGTTTAAAAAAAACAGTCCTAAAGAGAGGCATCAAATTATAAAAGATTTAAATCGATGCTTTTTATGCTTTAGTGAACATTTAGCCAGTCAATGTAAGAGTACCAAATCTTGTGTTCAGTGTGGAAAAAGACATCACTCACTACTTCATCTTAGTGATACTGACAGACCAATAGATGAACCCGAAGCAACTACATCAGCACATGTCACTGTAGCAGCAGCCAAGGTGAAACACTGTCATGCGTCCATTTTGCTATCAACGGCCTTAGTGAAAGTGCAAAATGAAAATGGTGAAGTTATAACAGTAAGGGCCTTGCTTGACAGTGCAAGTCAAAGTAGTTTCATTACGGAAAGTTGCGTGTATCGTTTAGGACTGTCAAGAGAGAAGACCAAAGTTACTGTCCAAGCTCTGTCGGGTACACAGGTACCGGTAGTACGTGGGAGTACCACTATAACGGTACGTCCTGTTCGTCATGACAGTCCTAAGTTAGAAGTAAATGTCCTCATCTTACCTCGAATTACTGGACCAATACCGACTAACCGGATTCAGATCTCGCCATGGCCCCACATTGAAGGGTTGAACTTAGCAGATCCGGAATATTACGAACCGTTACCAGTTGATCTATTACTTGGAGCGGACGTTTTCCCCTACGTTGTGTCAGGAGAGAAGAAAGAAGGTAGTATAACTCAGCCAATTGCCTTATCAACTGTGTTCGGTTGGGTATTGATGGGTACAACATCTAATACGCCAACAAAAATGTCCGTCACTATGTGCGCAACCACGGAGTCCGTGGACAGAACGCTTCAACGCTTTTTGGACATTGAAGATGTTCCTACAGTGGTCAAAAGTAGTCCCGATGAAGAAGAGTGTGAAAGAATATATACCACTACTACGTCGCGTCAACCATGTGGAAGATACAAAGTCCACCTGCCCTTTAAACCAAATCCACCAGTATTGGGGGACTCAAGAGACCAAGCAGCACAACGTTTATTCCAGCTCGAAAAACGGCTTGAGAAATCTCCGGAGTTAAGAAATGAATACAATGAGGCGATGAGGGACTATTTACGAACGGGACATATGAGAAAAGTAGATCCAACCCTGACTGATAGCCAGGCGTCATATTACATTCCCCACCAAGCAGTTATACGTCCTGAAAGTTCCACCACAAAAATGCGTATTGTCTTTGATGCATCAGCGAAAACATCTTCGGGTAGATCATTAAATGATAATCTCCTCTGTGGACCAAAACTACAACAAGACCTACCGAGCATCGTTCTTAGATTCCGCCTTCATGCAATTGTGTTTACTACCGATGTAAAACAGATGTTTAGACAGATAGTCGTCACTGAACCTCATCGACCATACCAGCGGCTTTTATACCGATTCAACTTAAATGAACCTATTCAAGAATACGAGATGAATATTGTCACGTTCGGTCAGAAGTCTTCTCCGTTTCTGGCTATCCGCACACTCCACCAACTTGCGCAGGACGAAGCTGCAACCGACCAAGCAATAAAAACAATTATTCAACGTGATTTGTACGTAGATGACGTCACGACAGGAACAAATACAGAAGAAGAAGCATACGTATTGCAGCAGAAACTGATCACCATATTCGCAAAAGGCCAATTTGAGCTACGCAAGTGGGCTAGTAATTCTGCGAAGTTTCTAGGAAAAATCCCAGAGGAGCACCAACAAACGAGCTCAAAGTCTTTTAATGAACACGGTTCGGATTATACCAAAGTGCTTGGATTAAATTGGGAACCAGCGGCAGACCTATTAAGTTATAAGTATCAACCTAACCCGATAAAATTTAGTAAGCGAGCCATCTTATCGGAAATCGCCAGAATTTATGACCCTCTCGGCTTATTGGCACCAGTTACAACGGATCTTAAGCGACTAATGAAATATCTGTGGATAGCCGAGGTAGGTTGGGATCAACCTATACCCGAAGAGGCTGCCACCTTATGGACAAAATACCATGAGGAATTACCAGCTCTCGCATCATTGCGAATTCCACGAAGAGTGACCAGCTCAAATGCGACTTATGAGTTACATGGATTCAGTGACAGCTCTGAGGCGGCTTATGCGGCTGCCGTATACTTACGAGTCGATTCAGGCACTGAGGTCCAGTGTCAGCTGTTAATGGGAAAATCAAAGGTATCTCCGGCCACGAAACTGTCCATTCCAAGACTGGAGTTGTGTGGGGCCTGGCTTTTAGCAAGACTATTGGCGTACGTCCGACCTAATGTTGCAACTTTGAACATATCGAACGTTACCGCATGGACGGACTCCACGGTAGCCCTAGCATGGATTCGATCTCCGACGGCCAAATTGAAAACTTTCGTGGCAAATCGCGTGGCAAAAATCCAACAAAATACCGACGTCGGAAATTGGCGGCATGTACCGACTAGCGTCAACCCCGCAGATTGCGCATCACGAGGATTAAGCCCAAATCGTTTGGCATCCCATAGTCTTTGGTGGAATGGCCCCAACTTTCTACGACAACCTGAACATTTATGGCCGCAGGAGCTACCTATGAACCCAACCAATCACCGTGATGAAGAGCTTGAAGAAAATCCAATCACTCTTGTGGTCCGAGTGAAAACCGAAGAATGCCCATTGCTGTACCAATCGGATAACTTCCCTAAGATTCTGCGACTCACTGCTTACTTTCTACGCGTACGGAATTATTTGTCAAATAAACGTACTTCAATGCTCACTACGCTTCCCACTGCTGAAGAAATTGAACAAGCTGTTAAAGCTCAGGTACGATGGACCCAGCAAGTAGCTTTTTACGACGAGTTTTGCAGTTTAGAAGCGGGAAAATCCTGTTCAGTGCGTCTAAGAAAGTTAGCCCCTTTCTTGGATGATGACAAGTTGCTCAGGGTAGGGGGTCGTTTGAAACACGCACAGATACCGTATAAAGAAAAATACCCTCTTTTACTCCCTAAGACTTCCCGTCTAACTACGTTATTAATCGACTACGTTCACCGAGAAAATGGTCACCCTGGACCTCAAGCCCTTCAAAACATTTTGAGCCAGGATTACTGGATATTGTCTGCGAGAAGTATCATACGACAACGGACCCATAGATGTATTCCATGTTTTCGAGCAAAACCATCCGTCCTACAGCCAATTATGGGAAACCTTCCAGTACACCGGGTCTCTCAAATCAAACCTTTTGGTCGAGCCGGGGTAGACTTTGCTGGACCATTTGAAGTGAAAGCAGCTATGTTAAGAAAAATAAAAATAACCAAAGCTTACATTTGTATTTTCATTTGTATGGCCACCACTGCCGTACACATTGAACTGGTGTCGGACTTGTCGACCCCTTTGTTCATATCTGCACTAAGCCGATTTATCAGTCGAAGAGGACGGTGTTCTGACATCCATAGTGACTGCGGCACGAATTTTGTTGGTACCCAAAAATACTTGCAAAATATTGATCACATACTTCGTCACGATACCTTCGTCAATCACCTCACCTCCCACCAGATAACCTGGCATTTCAACCCACCGGTTGCTCCACACATGGGTGGTCTGTGGGAAGCCGCAGTGAAATCAACTAAGACACTACTACACCGGATAACCAACGGAAAAGTGTTAACGTATGAAGAGCTAAATACAATCCTTCATCAAGTAGAGGCAACACTCAACTCGCGACCACTCAGTGCCATGTCTGCCGATCCCAGTGACTTCAAAACACTGACGGCAGGACACTTCCTTACGATGGAACCACTGGTGCCCATACCTTCCATACCCACGACGACCGACTCAAGTCAAAACTTAACTGTCACACCGCGCAACCGTTGGGCTTTGATACAACAAATCCAGAATCACTTCTGGAATCGTTGGCACCGGGAATACCTACACACACTCCAAGAGCGACCCAAATGGAACCGTGTAACCGTCAACATACGTCTCGGAGCTCTGGTAATCTTGAAGGAACCTACCCCACCACTCACTTGGAAAACTGCACGAGTGGTAGAAATATTTCCAGGCCCAGATGGAGTCGTACGGGTAGCAAAAGTACGAACTGCCAATGGAAAAATATTCACCCGCCCGGTAGTTAAGTTGTGTCCATTGCCGCTATAAAAAAGAAAAAGAAAATTGAAGGTGCGCTCCTTCAAGGTGGGCGGTATGTTCAGTGTTCAGACGTCCTACACCAAAACAAACGGTGATAAGAAAAACTGCAGCCCGACCTACCTTGCTACACCGCTGCGATCAGTTGTTCCCGGTTAGCCGTCAATGCGCGTGCACGTCGAGTTCGTGTTCCGATACCGTGTACATTACCGCGAAAACAGTCTTGCCGTCGCGTTACGTGCTTTGTGTTTTTTTTTTGTACCTACTACACGGGCAAAGTGAAGGCATCACTTTTTTCAACCAGGTACCAAACCTTTACCGCACCGTCAAGTCACCATCACCCGCACCGCACCGTCAAGTCACCATCACCCGTTCCACACCGTCAGTTTCACCATCACCCACACCTCATCGTCAAGTATCACTGGTTTTTAATGAGTTATTAATTTATATTATTGTTGTAGTAGTAAGATTATTGTAAGAATTAGTTTTAAGAGCCCTACGCCGGCCGGCACATTTGTGCAACAGATTTAAATTATTTATTGCTTTACAAATAGTAAGCCGTCACCCGGCATAGCACTCACATCATTTTTATTTTTATTTGAAGAAGTTACCCATACCCATCATACAGTCCACAATTACCGTTTTACCCCACATTAACGTTAGGTTAGGTTAGGGAATAACATATTATAATATAAAAGCACCGAAAGCCAGTCATAAATAAAAGATTTGAACCTATTTTATTTTCTAAAAAGGTAATTTTCTATACATCAACTTGTTTCAGCCTATAATCATGCAACATTGTATGTATGTAAAAAAAAAATGAATGCCAGTTTTATCAATAAAAAAAAAACGTTTAATTCCTTTAACCAATAAAAAAATATTATGAAATAATTATAATTATTGAAAAATCTAAATAAAACAATCATTAATCATTATACCTTTTAATAGCTTTCGATATATTTTTTACGTAGGTATATTATTTTTGAAGTCATTTATTTAATATTACCTAATTATTAATAATCACTTGTATAGTTACTAGCCGATAGCATTTCGTTGCCAGTATGAAATTACAACATTTAAAAAAAATTGTGACTGTTCACCTCTTTTTGGGTGCAACTCAGCCTTTTTGAATTCAAAAATTAGCCTCCTGGTAGGCAATCTGACTATGTTAGGGCAATGCGTGACAGCATATCAAGTAGACAATGTGCGAAAATTTAATTTGATGCACGCTTGCACCCGACTTTCCCGATTAACCAACGACAACCAAATACGAGTAATTAAATGTTAATTTCTACTAATTATTTCTCCTATAACCGCAATGGCAGCCATTTATAAACAAAAACTTCTACCGTAAATCTCAAAATCCCCGTTTGAGGCGTTTGAGCACCTATCCTGGTGAAAAATACTTTACGGCCTATCTATTCTCATACCTACTAAATATACAAAAAAAAAATTCTGTTAAAATTGGTTGAGCTGGAGGAGTGTGTCCACTAAACACTGTGCAGACACGAGATTTGTATGTATTAGAAAATATATACTTGTATATGTACAGTATACTTGTATACAGTATGAACTACTTACGTGGAACCTTGTTTTAAATTTTTAATCCTTAGGTATACAATTCGAACATTTTATTAAATTTAACTAAAAACTAATTTGTATTCAATTTGATAAATATTGTTGAAATTTGAACTTAAAATGATTATATTAAAAAAATATTGTGTATGTATTTTATATATTATTAAACAGATATTGCATCAATATGCGAGGAGAATCTTATAGAATTTTCAAGCTTTTTGACTCAACGAATATAATTGTATTGTTGTATTTATATTTAAAGAAAAAAAAACTAAGAATATTGTAAGTTAATAATATCCGCACACAGCTCATAAAAATTCAAAATATTTTGAAAATTTTGATCAAGTACCTATAGTGGCTATAGAAAATTATAAAATAAATACAATATGGTGTAAATTTAAAATATCTAAGGCTTTTCGTCAATTTACAATCGAATAGAAATATCCAGTGTGGTAAAAACTTCACACTCATAAAAATATAATTTAACTTTTCTATACACATTTTTTCCGGCACACATTTCAGTACACAAGTCTTAAATTAAGATACATAATAGTATAATACACTAATAATACCTGTGAATGAAACGAAAAAAAAATAATTATAATAAAATTACATTTTGATCAAATTAATTGTTGGCAGACATTGATGGTTTTGATAAAACAACAATGCAAACCAATTACCAAATAACTTTTAACTAAGTGATGCAACCTCATAATTACGTAATACGTCACATACATAAATGTAATAGTGCGAGTTTTAAAACATCAAATATAGGTACCTATATCAAATATTATACTACAGACAGTGAAGTATATAGTCATATACTCCTATAGTAGATTTGTTGTTCCAGCAACACATAGGTACTTACTCAATTTGATGGGTGGGTGCTGTGTGGTTGGATGTTGGGGGACTGTTTATTATACTATGAGTACTTAGTGTAACCTAATTAAAAACAAAACAATAAACTAAACATAAGTTTTGTAATAAATCATTTTTAGAAGAAAACGTAGCATTCATTATGATATTTATATTAATTTATCCAACCAGTAAATTATAATCAAAATAATACCGACAGTATAATATGTGGACTTTGATTCGTGATATTTTTAGATTCAGAGTGAAGCAATACCAATTTTTGACAAATTTGATTTTTTTTATAGTGTAACTCAAAAACAATTGATCGTCGATCCTTTAAATTTCCCCCATATGTTAATATTAGTATTTTCTACAATTGTTAACAGTTTGAAAACATTTTGTCACTTTCAAAGCTCTACATCCATAAAACATTATCAATTATTTAAGTTTGTTTTCAATAACTGTCAGTAAATATTTTTCCACTCAATCGAAAAACTTGAAATATTGTGATGACACATTCCTCAAAAATTGTTTAAAAGTGTAATTAAAAAAAAGTTGAAAATCTAAGTCGTTCTGAAAACTGTTTTCAATTCTTTTGATAGTTAAAACTAACATTTTTGAAAATTTTTTTGGGCAAAATTGTTAACTATCTAGTTTAGTTTGGAAGTTTGCTCGGAAAACCTTCCACCCCAAAATTCACTAGAAGTAAAATTGTATTAAAAAGCCATCAACAGGTATGCCACCAACACCTAAGTTCGAAAAAAAGAAAAATTTTCCAAATTTTTATCCCATCAACATTCAACGCATAATTCATCATTCAAATAAATAGTATAGCTCAGTTTAAGCGCCTTCCTTTTAAAAATCTATAAGTAACATAAACGTCGTTTTATAAACTATAGTTTCAATTCCTTAATAGGTAATCGTCTGTTAGCTACATATATTTTTTCCTTTAAAATAATGGTTGTTTCAATTAGAAATATTATATATTTTGTAAGTTATTTATAAAAATAATGATTTGTTTAAAAAAAAATTATATTAGATAAATTATTTTTTGACATTGCTCAAAAATTAATAAAAATATGTGACCCACTCATTGAATGTTGATAATTTATATTTTCTAATAAACGTTTGTAGGTGGGTCGTGGGTCGTGAATTTTAATCAGCAATAGACACATATTTATTTGAGGATAGCCTCCACTGATTTGAATAATATTATATTAATATACTAGCTGATCCGTGCACTTCGTTGCCCGTTAAATGTACCAACTCTTTATGACTCAAACTTTGTTCAATTCGTTATTTAATATTCGGTGAATGGTGTTCAACATTTATCTTAACTTTTCTGTTGCCTGGAATAAAAACTCTGATTCGCAGCAGTACAGGGCCTAAAATAAATTAAACTTCGTACTACACTATTTTATAATTTCACATAATTTAATATGAGTTCTCCCTCTCTAAAAATAAAATATAAGTTAAATTTTTTTTCTTTTTTTATTTGAAAATTTAACATAACACCTGTCACCTGTATAGAATAATTAAAAGTATAACCTAAAATTATATTTAAAACTGTATTTTTCCAAGTTCAATATTATTTGTTAAATTATATTTTTCTTTGACTTCTTAACCTAACCTACAGTGTAGGCGATAGAGAAGATCTTGTTGCAGTTTTTACAGTTTTTTCTAACAACAAAACGATCCATAGCACCGTAGTAGTGTACTAGTGTAGTACTATACTAAATAATAATATATTATATTTCGCTAGGTGGACCAGAATCAGAAAACATTAATTAATAATTTTATTTTGCTGATATTTCATTTATCACAAAATAAGTTTTACTACGTATCTATTTATTTATTATTTATCGACGCCTCAGTGGCATTAGTTTAGTACAGATTATAATAATAGAAATTACATAATATTAAAAGGTAAGAAAAAAGTACATTGGTGCACGAATAAAGAATAGGCTAAAGAAAATATTAACAAGTACAATTTTTTAGTTTTAGAATTAATGATGGCAAAGAATCGTTAAAAATATCAATATTTGACATATTATTAATAGATCGACAAGCACGATCAAGAGGGGCTGCGTAACCATAGTCAGCGGTGTGAAAATTCGTTTTAAAAGTTTGGGGGTTTCTGGAATAAAAAGAAGGAACGGCTAAAGATAATTTAGCAGTAAATCAGGAGCTTGTGATGGCAATATACAAGAGATTTAATCATTATTTTAGTAAGTTTGTGTTTGTTTCATCTTTGAAATAAATATGGTTTTTGATGTAATGCTTTTAAGAATATGATGTATTCTAGACTTTAAGCTGTATTAGAATTGTGTGATAAATATGTGTAACCAATATATGGGTTTATTTACTGAAAATGAAGCAATCAAAAAAACTCATGTAAATAATATTATATTAAAGTGCAACGATACGTATCGGCCGTTTAGACTCTCTATAATATAGGTCATGCATTTAGATACACTTAATAACTAAACTGTATGCCTTTGATGGTGATTAGGCATTGATATGATATTTTTTATAATATTACAGGTTTTTAATGAAATTATGATATTTTCCCCTATTTTTTTATATATGTATATATGTATGTATGTATGTATGTGTGTATATGTATGTGTATGAGCGTTCATATGTAATTGAATGAATAAAGTAATCGTGCGTACTGCGTAGGTATATCAGTATATGTTATTCTATAATCGACGGTAATAACAAGTAGCTATTAAAAATCTAGTTAATTTTAAATGAAAGGGTTGGAAATTAAATTAATACCGGGTCTACTTTATCTAATATAAATGTGTTTCGATATCGACAAACGCGCAGAACGTGTACTTATTACCTATTACGGACTTGGCCCCTCTTTGCAGTATGTGATCATACCATTATTACCGCATATTAGGTAGGTTCGCGGAAGTAATGCGAAAGCTGTTCCCGCGACGCCGTCGGTTGAAACTGAAAAAAAAAAAAAAAAAAAGGTAGGTACCTATATATATATTATGGATAGATGGGAGTTATTCCGTCGTCTGTTTGAAGTTTTTGGTAAAGTTGACTACCCTCCTCGAATGAACCGATAAAAAATTTCCAGATCGTAGTGGTCTTAGGTGTTTGTAAATAAATATTTCTCGGCCAATCGCGCGAGTGCTATCATTAAAAATATATATTATTATTATACGTATAATATCGGTGAATTTATTTTGAATATTACATTATTATATTATGTTAATTTTCGGAGTTCTCAAATTTCATGTGCGATTTACGATGTGCGATATGTCATATGAAAATAATATGCCAAATTATCAAGCAGATATTATGCGGACAGTTTAACAATTTGTGGCAAACATTTTCGCACACTCAAGTTAAATGCCCGTGGAAGTGTTGGGGAAATGGGGCAAAAATTGAATAATATAATATTATGATTTCTAATATATGTATACCGCAGACGGACGTTATTTCTCACGTGAGAAACATACCGTTTTGTATTTTAAATTGCCTACGTTAGTGAGTTCAGGGTGACTACAGCGAACGTGTCAACCCCTGGACTGACTAAATCTAATTCCGGTCACCCAACTACGCAGTGTGGAATAACTAAAGACCTGCAAAAACGAGACAAAAAACGAAATACCTTTCAAATCGGTTTGATAACTGTTATAATATAATATGACACAAACAAGAGAGGATATAGGATACTTAAAGTATCAGCAATCAAAAAAATATTAATTTTCAAATTATAAAATGTTGGTGGATATGTTTCAAATAAGTTTGAAAAAATATTGACACTTTTTAGGAGCCGATGCGACAACCTCTGGAAGGGGAACCTCATGGTCGTTAAGTACATAGGTAAATACAATTATTAAGTAACAAAAAGTGACAAATTTATTTGGCGGATAGAGTGGATGGATTCTAACTGTTTTTGATAGGACGAATAATATATATCATTGCATTAGACAACAATTTTATCTGATAACCAACGTAATATATTTCTTGGTGACCTGTGTGACCTGTGTGTTTGCGATAGGTCTATAATCACTCGTTGCTTGACCGTTTGAAAAACAAAAAATGTTTGTCGCTCTAGACGTTATATTGACACTTTCAACAATTCCACTACTATAGGCCAGCATTATTTTCCCTTTTTCTAATATTATTTTAAAGTACTAAAGTAGTGATGGTTGTTTACATGAAATTTACTTTTTTAGTTTTCAAGCGGAGCTAAATATCTATAAAGGATCTGTTTGTTTTCTTAAGGAGTATTTTTTTTATTGGTTAACACTTTTTAAGAAGATAAAACAACTAAAGCTTGATGCAGCTATAGCATAGACATCTTACATCATAGACTGTTCTTTCGAGTTGTCATTTTAAAAATCCGCTGGCATCAAATAATCAAAAAACAAAAGCGAAAAAATCGTCATTTCAAGTTACTAACAAAACTTTTACAGTTTCTAGGTAAACAGAGTGTAAAATAAAATAAAATTGAATAAAATATTTTTCTCTGATGGCTGAAACGAAACACCTCCGAACGAGAATGTTTTGCTTACTTTCAAGTAGCAAAGTATTAAATATATTGTAAACGCGACATCCACAATAATATTATAGAAACGATATAGCAAAAAGTCTAATCTATCTAGATCAGTGGTGTGTGAAGGGGAAAAAATTTAGTTTCAAATATTATCTTATAATTTTAAAAACAGTACACACTTATAATATGACATTATATTATTATCGACGAACCGCTATCGCTTGTCAGTTATAATAATGTGTACTCGATTGTTTATAAAATATATTTATTATTTTACAACCATTGTTACAGTAAGCAGTGTCGAATTTAAATTTCGGGAGCCTGAGGGGTGCAACTACTTTAATATCAGATGCCCTTAAAAAAAAAAAAAAAAATACCATTTATAATTAGTCAACTCGATGATGTGTTAACCCTACACTACTATTATATTAGAGTGAAGATCGATTTAAAAAAGAAAAGGTTACAACTAGATACCTCATGGCTCATATAGTGTTCTTTTAAATCGAGTCACTGCAAGTAGGGATAGAACCGAGTTCACAAATGCCTGGAATAAATGGGTACGGGGAAATTTCTTAAATTACATTTTTTCTTGACCATTATTCAATATTCCTAATAATTTATCGAGTCACAAAGTTTTAAAATCTATTAAATCGACCTGAGGCCCCTAAAACAATTTCCGCTACCATGCGATCCGGTACGCTTTGCATTTCCAGCACTTCCGCTAAATCCAGTACTGACAGTAAAGGTGTACATTATATTATGGCACCCAAAGCTCTCTACAAATGTATATTATATATATGTAATGTGGGTGTCCGTCGGAGTTGGACCCGCTGAAAGTTTAACTCCCGGATCGAAAACGTTATATGTCTCGCCTCATGCTTATATGTATATATACTGCAGACGAAAAGGCGACTAAAAATACAGAGGGAAGACAAATCGCCGAGGTTTGGTTTTTAATTTAACTATATTATTTGTGTTATCGATTCCGGGAGTCTAAATAAAAAAGATTGATCGTTTGTTTCCTGCCCGGTGTCGCCCGCCTTCCCCTCACCGCCCCTCTGGCCACCACTCCCCCCCCCCACCGTGTCCCACCCGAACAATCCGACTTTGACTCGACGTGCGCTCCGTACATATACAATATATATATTATATTATATAGGTACATAATATATACGCACATCCACGAGCGCTGCAGCAGAGATCGGTGCCCATAAATCTCAGTTAAACCGAAATTATTTACTTTTAAATTGAACGTGTCCAAATTACATTTTATTTGACGCCAGTCGAATTTCCCGTTTTTGTCAAGTTAATATATTCCTGTCGCAGTGTGATATCCACCAGAAATGTGCGCACACACGCGCACACGCTGTATATAAGGGACGTTGTTGTTCCAACGACGGCGACGTAGACGTATTGACAAGCTAAATCCAATTTGTTAAAACTTCAATAAAATACCAAGACAACCATGAATACACGTGAGCCATGCGTAAATCACCCCCCGCGGCGCCACCCCCACCGGCCGCAGCCCACAAATCTTTCTTGTGCGCAAAAAGCTGCTGCTGCTGATGATGCTGTGGCGGGGGTTGGGGGTTGGGGTTGCTATTCACGCTTGCATATCGATACGATTGATGGAGCAATATCGCACATATATATATCTTATATTATAATATGATAATATGTTGTATATATATGTTACGGTAAATGATGTTAAATGGAAATTAACGTAATTCACCGGTTATTAATGTTATTTACCAAATACACAGGTAATTATCGTTATAATATACCGGATAGTCACATTAATGACCAAATACACAGGTAATTGTTGTTATAGACCAGATGTGCACGTGAATCTCAAATACCTTTTACAAAATAAGTATTTTTAAAAATAGAAAAAATGCTTTATTATTTTTTATTTGTTTTTACAATTTGTACTCCCATGACATTTACTATTACATAATTTTTCAGCCCCACGGCAGGCACAACGTTTATTATTACAACCAGTCTTGCAATGGCAACGCTGGTACCCTTGAGGGCCCGCAACCGAACAATTACTAGCTGCTTCCCTCAGTGTCAACTGTCTATCACCTGCTAATTTTATCACATTGTACATGTCTAATAGATTTTCTTCGCAAGCAGCTATTTCTTGGCGTGTGTAATTATATTTAAGAAAACCATGTTCCGTACCTATAAAATAATTTTAAAAATTTAAATTTTAATAATATATTTTTTCATTAAGAATTAACTTACAGAGTTTGTATAAGTCATGTACAACTTGGGTGACAACTGCCAGTATATTTCGCGGAGAACCACGAGCTCTATCAACGTCCGGTATAGTTACACGTACAGTTGTGCCTATTTCAAGCTGAGGAAACTTTTCTTTGGAAAGTTTCATCATTTTCTCTCCTTGTTTTTCTAAATTTTTTTTTGAATTTTTACGTGCAATACAAATATTTTCTTGACGATCATCTAAAAAATATTAAAAATAATTTTTAAATATTTATATTTTAGTTTTATTTGTGTTATATTTAGAATTCGGAAATTTATTGTTAAATAATTAAAAAATATTTAAGTACCAAGTTCCGAATTTTTTTCTACGATTTCTATGATTTCATTTCCGATTTCGTCTTCTTCGGTGATTGGTTCATTGGTTATTTTTTCTAAATCTTCTTCCGTAATGACCTCTTTTATTTCATCGTTTGGAAGATTAGACGACATTAAACCAATTCTAGCCGTGCAGCCAAACATCGCTTCATATGGCGTTCTACCTATGCCTAATATGTAAATAATAAACATTAAAAAAAAACAATTTTTATTAACTAGGTATATACTTTATCATTGCTCGTTGGACATTATTTTAAAATAAAATCAACATTTCCCAAATCATACGGTTATTAACGTTATTCACTAGAAAATAACGATAATTCCCACATTCGTAGGTAAATAACGTAAATAACCGGCGAATAACGTTAATTTCCGATGCAACCATTACCGTAACATATATATAGAACGCGATAATAATATACCATAATAATATACACTTCCGCTTAATATATTATATTTTGTATTTACATTTTTTTGGCGACATTCATCTAAATCCATCACGACCATATATTATATAGAGTGGAAACTTATACATTATAATATTATAATATATTATACTCTGCAGTAGGTAAATACTTGTCAGCAGTGAAGTATTTCAGGCGTTCGATAGATGGATTAACCCTTCCACATCCAGCTCGGCAACTTAGCCTTGGTTTTTCTTCAATAATGTATTCGTATTTATGCCAATACAATTGTCAAATAGGTATGGTATTACTTAAAACATACAATTAATGAAACAGTTTAAAATAAATTCAAGACACCGACTAAGAGTACAACCATTATATTTAAAACAAACTTCTTCTCTGGTAAAGCTTTAGATATGTGAAAAAGTATAAATTAAAACAGAGGTATATAGTACTGGTATCATTTTCATAATATTATTTACTACATAGGTGCAAACGCATTATTCCATTAAAATTAAACAATTGAAAAAATAATAAAAACTATAGGGCAGTGATGTTGATTCATTTTAAGTTATTTTCTTCAACGTCTTGGACTTTGATTTTCTAGCTAAAAATACCACAATAACATATAATGAATTTATCTAAATAAATAATATTTTGAAATTGTTGTCATTTTTAAATATTTCCCACTAGGTAATCAATAGACAATCTTCTTCTTCTTCTTCTTCTTCGGTAAACTCGGCCACTAGGACCATCCCGACATACATCCTTGCCTCCAGTTTTCTCTATTCGATGCCTGTAATCTCCAATCTTCTCCTCCACCTAATGCTTTCACATCATCCCTAACTCCGTCCTCCCATCTCCGACGTGGTCTTCCCAGCGGTCTTTTTCCATTAGGGTTCTCCTCCAGTACCATACGTATGAGTGGGTTTTGACTACGCCAGGCATGCCCAGCCCAAAGCAATCTTCTGTTCTTTATTGTTTCAAGTATACTGGGGTTATGAAAGATTGTCTCTAGTTCATCATTTTTAATTATTCTCCATTCCCCGCTAAGCATGTCTTTTACTGGTCCAAAGATCTTCCTCAGTATTTTTCTTTCCAGAACTAAGAGTTTTCTTTCATCACTTTTCCTTAATGGCCACGCCTCAGCTCCATAAGTAATAACAGGTCGTATTAATGTGATGTATAATTGTAATATTAACTCTCTTGAAAGTGATCTTGATCAATAGACAATAACATATTCTTAAAACACCATAATTATTATAAATAAAATACCTTGCGGAACTGTGGATAAAAATGTTTGACTTTTAAACTTCTAGGTTGCCATATAGGTACTGGAATTTAGTGAATATAAGGTATACCGTTTTTTATATTAAAACGAGTTTTCAGATGTAAATCAAATTTCAATTATTTTTAAGTTCTATATTTATATGTTTATTATTATTGTAATAATGAATACAAATAATAAAAGTTATTTAGGTTTAATTTTAGCAATGGTATTTTTAGATAAATTATTATTTTTTTGTAAGAGAGTTTTTACTAGGTTATTTACTATTCATTATTTGTTGTGGTTTTTTATGTAGGATTTTAATTAAAAATGTTCATAAGTGTATTGGGGCATAATTATATTCAGGTCTTAATATTAATAATTATTGAGACTCGATTGCTAGTCGTAAGTAATTACTTCTACGTTTTTACTGGAATAACGCAGGCATTCTCCTGCAATACCACATTTATACAGAGTATATTTATGAAAATATAATCGAAAGTTATTCGGTATCCGAAATCAGTAGTGGTTAACGTTAGTGGTAAACGTTAAATCGGGGTGGCCTAACACACTTTTTCACCCTCCCCTCAGTACCGACACTAGTCGGGTGTTTAATATAATATATACTAACTATTAAAAACATACGGTTAAAAAAACAAATCCATCGGAAAAGGGCGTAAATCGGAGTTTGTAAACTGAGATTCGTGAAGCTTTTTTTTTTATTTTCGTCTTCAAACTAATATACCTTCAAATATATCTACAGCGAAGCGTGTACCTACAGCGAATTTGACTTAAGGAATTAACATATGGACTTCGGTTTGTTATTAATATATAAATTAATGATTAATTCATTATTAATTAACTTTTGTTAATAACGTTCCAACTATCCAAGTACCAATATCACTTCGAGGTTGGCTATTATATGCACCAGTATATTATTATATTATAGTTTCTAGCGACAACTTGTGTTTTATTGGAGTTGGTCGTCTGTTATACGCGTATGTGGCCGCAAACCAAAACTATTTATTCACAAACATTTTACACTGTGCTGTTGAAAACTTGTGCACACTATAATTGAGTTCCATAGCCAAATGATGGAAAAATAATAAACTAGTTGAGGAGGTATAATCGAAATATATGTCATTTGTCATTTGAGCTTGGGAAAAATAATATAATTTCCGATAGTTTCACTTAATAATAAGAATAGATACTTACAATAATAAAAAAAATATAGGACAATAGGTAGGTGCTTATGAAACATTTAAAAATATAATTATAGTATGCATTGAGTATAATATTATTGTGTATACTTATTGTTCTGGTTGAAATAGAAATCCTAATACTGATTTAGTATACATAAGCAGGTAACTATGTTTTATCGAACTTCAATTTTTTTTTTCAAATTACCATTTGACATATAGGTATTGACTGACAGTGAGAATAACTATTATCAAAAGCATGTCTAAATAATTCAATGTTTTAGTACTGCTATAGAAGTAGTATTTTTAGTTATTCTATATCGGTACTCTCCCACTACATCAATTTTTCTTACGTATGACAAAAATGTTATAAATGTTTAATACTGTTATAGCAGTAGGTAGTATTGTTTTTGGATATTTTCAACATATATAATATGACGTAGAAGCGTAAAAATATATTTATATTAAAATATTAATTTAAATGTCATTACTCACCACCAAAAAACATTTAATGAAATATCATAATAAACATAAAAATATAATATAAAATACAATGAATAGGTTTTACAATACAAATGTTTTCTTGCCTACTATCAAATAATACATCATAAATAATATTATCCATTATTAAAAAATAAAAACAGTAAATATTAATTTGTTTAAATATGTTTATTAATTAATTTTATACATTCACCATTGGCGCATAGGTCCCTTTTCTAGGTATAAATACTTCAATAATAATAATAATAATAATAATAATAATAATAAAAAGGATTTAAAACAACTAGTCACATATTAAAAAAAAATATTCCAAAAAGTCGTATGCCTACTGTCAAAACATCCCTTCATAGTCCACAGAGTGGTGCATATTTTACACTGAAGCTAATAATTTTTTGTTTCCTTCTTTTATTTTTGATACATTTATTATTAAGATATTAATATGTATAAAACGTGGTCCAAATAATTGTGACAACGAGTAAATGGAATACAATTTTTTTGTACCAAATCGACGTTATTCCTAGGCTGCCTAGGATAAAATTTCAGATCAGAAAATATTGTTCACCTAGGAAAATTTTTTGCCAATATCTTGAAGTTGCCATAAACATAATTCGGGAGAGGCCGGTGAGCCTTAGGAACTTGACTTTTAAAATATATAATAACAATCGATGTTGATATCAATTATCAGTTATATTTTTTAATACGTTGAAATACGTTGGAATAGCATTAATTGATATGGAAATTTTAAAAGTTAACACTCATCACTTTACTTTATAGTAAACGTAATAAACTACCTATGTAAAGTGACTAAATTAGGTATTTATTAGTTTTATACAATATTAAGTTAGAATTTCCAAAACTAATACCGAGTATTTTATACAAATATCTATATTATACCCGACATTCTTACAACTGACATGCGGTTTAATGGCGATACCAATTATATGTCAGGCCACCGGGAATCTCCTGATGATCTTCAATGTATTTTTCTTGTAAAAAACCTGAAGCTGAGAGTCTAAGTACATCTTTGAGCCCTGTAACAGGATACAATTATTGTGTGAATATTTGGCTGTACAACATTTAACAATTTTTTTTTTTACTTTTGAATGAAACGAACTACAGATATTTTTTGTCCTATTTTACGTCGTTGTAATAACCGGGCCCAGTATTTTTAGTAGGAAATGTAGGTACTAAATAATACTACTAACCAGCTTCATATATTATATATATATCATAATGGAACCAGTTTAAGGATGGTATATTAACGGCCGATGCCGCCACACGATTATACAACAAAGACTTTTCTATAAACATAATAATATGCATGATAATATATTATGATCTAATAAAACGAGCTACCGCTTTGATTTTAAATCGGCAGATTGTTGGACATCGGGTCCGGGTGGTATTAACCTTAGCACGTGATATATTTACCGGTTGAACGTGTTACCAAATTCGGTATACAGATAAATATTATATTGTATGAATGTTTCATATTATAGTCTCACACTCTTACTGCTCCTCATTAAAAATTTTCCATGAACAATATATTATTATATTAGAACAATATTATTATATTATAATAGTTTGTTAACCTTGTCGAATAGTTTTATTAAGGTTAAACAAAATGTTAATAAGGGCTAATCAAGTCTTAAAAAATGCATTTCAAATCAGTAAAAAATTCATTAAACAAAATTGGACAAGTGGGTAAGGCTTTGTTGTATATTATTATGTGTCAACAGAGTCACTGTAATCGATGTGTTAAATTTGAATTCAATGATGTAAAATCATTGTATACGAAAAACGATCTGAGCGAAGACGGCCTGTCAGACTTAGTACTAAGTATATTTGATGATTTATTATTGTGTATAAAGTATTGGGTATTAGGCATTAATAAAACAGTAGGTTAAATTCATATTTGCAAAAAAAATTCATTTGAAAATGTCATTATGTGTATAAAATATAATTATATACTCTAAAACGTTCATACCGAATGATATTAAATATATATGTAATTTATAAATTTTATAAATTACAAAAAAATAACTAAAACCAGGGTTCATTGTTTTAATACATGGTAATTTCATCCGGATATGAACTAAAAATATATACAAAAAATAACTGTGTTTATATATTATTTTCTAGATTAGTTAGTAAGTTACATTATGAACTACTTATGAGAATTATTGTTTAAAATTTTCATTCCTTAGCTATAAAAATTGAATATTTTATAATTTTTTAACTACTGAACATTTTAAAATTTTCGATATTTTGATAAATTTTGTAATTGAAATTTATAGAATAAAAAACTACAAAATTTAAAAATGCAAAATTTCGATAAAGAACTTAAAACGAGTTAAACATTTTGAAAATCTGATAATGCAAAGAAATTGTTAAAATAAATATTTGGTAAAAAAATCAAGTACTTACGGTTAATAGTTTTTGAATGACCACAAAATCTGAAAATCCTTCCATGAGAATTTGTTAATGTATGGGTGATTATCCAATCTCTAACCTCAGATGCTCATTAAAAATGATTTGTGGTTTACGTTATTTTTTTGAGGAACCATGTATTCATTTTTCAAGTTTTTTACCAAGCATATAATTTTTTATCGTCAATAATTTTAAAAAATACTAATAAAAATCAAAATTACCTTATGCCTATAAATAGTCAAAATATTTTGAAAATTTATTGCTGTATAGCAAAATGCTATTATAAACATTGGATGAAAATTTCATATGTCTACATAGTTACTTTTTTTGGAGTGACACCAAAAAACTGTCAAGGAAACTGATTTTGCGTAAAAATCTCAGTTTTCTTTTAATTTTTTTGTTCATTTTTTCTGATGCTTTTGAAAACTACTAAGAATTTTTAACATTTGACTTCACTGGGTACCAACTAGATTTATTTTCCTACTAGAAAAGATACTTAAGTAGAAATCAAAGCATTTTTACAGCCCCAAAACGTGATGACAGACGAAAAAAAAAACAACACATCATTGTAAAATCAATACATTTTTTGTCACGCTTGCACCGAAAGTTTAGTTTTCGATGGCGGTTGAAGCGTTTGAAAGTGACCTTTTTCCATCCACTGGGTAGTAAAGTGGAAATCCCCAAATGTGCTGGGAGTATCCCCTGCACAACCAGACCCTGAAATATATACCATGTTCCGTAAAAAACATAAGCTATTGGTTATATCTTATATTCATAGTATTATTGTTATATATTATATAAGGTTATTAATCTCCTTGTCATGGCATTTGTTATGAAATTATTTTCGTAGAATTGCCTGATTGTTGCATAGATCACTGCATAGTCCATTACCTTTGCCGTGACAGATATACGCAGGGAGTGACCAAAAAGTATGTGTGGCTAGTGCGGGTAGGCAATTTCTTGGACGAAATGCAGCCTTCGACTGCGGCTCGTGCCGTTGTCACACAATATACCTACTATTTCTAAACAATAAAAATTATTGAAAATTATGAAAAAATTACATTAAAAATAAGTACAAAAGTTTCAAAGTTTGATTCATTGTTATATGTTTACAAATATTCACTGATTTCATTAATAATTGTCACATATTATATAAATTTTATATTATGTGACAAATATTAATATATAATTGTAATAATATTATATAGCCTGTGATAAAATAATTCAAAAAATGTGTGTAAACATTTTTGATTTTATTGAATTTGATAGCAAAATACTGTAAATTGCATAAAAAAGGAAAAATGAATTTAAAATATAAAGAAATTACCTAAAAAATAAAAAATGTCAAAACAATGCTAAATTAAAGTTTCATAGTTTCATCGTTACATTATTGAATAATTTAAACTTTCTGTTGCAAGCTATATTTTATAAAAAGCTAAAAAGAATGCACATTGCTACAAGTATACAGTCCTAATTGTATAATCGTATGCTTTAAAGTCTTGAATGTACTCGAGGTGTACTATACTTTATTAAAAAGACAGTGAATTAAATGTTTTTGTATATCGATGAATTTAATTATTTTTTAAATTATTTAAAATAAGTAAAATATAAATTTTAATCAATAAACTAGGTACTACAAATTAATAAGCATGCAATTATACTTAGCATATTTTTATATATTTTTGATATTAGGTACTTACATATACATGAGTAAAACTTTTATTTTTCATTGTATATTTATAGAAACATTACGGATTAAGAGTTGTATAGTCTCATAAATACCGTATTATTAATATTTTTAATAAATATTTTTAAAATCATTTTGTGTAAGAAGCCTTTCTGGTAAATTAAAATATACAACGCTCAAGAGATGGCTATTTATATTTTTGATAATATATTATAATTTATAATACCTATTTGTATTGATACCAGCTTTCAAGTAATAAATATATGAATAGAAATGTGAATTCATTTTATAAAATTTGCAATTTTTAGTACGATCAAAATCAAAAATATTGCTTGTTTATATTATATCCTCCACCAAAAAACATATATGTAAAATGAGAGCCAAGTTCAATACTATAATAATATATACCTTGGTTGTTGACTTCAACGACAAAAGAAGTGAGATCTACATGGGGTGCCAAGTTAGGATAATATATTGAAGCCTAAGGTGTGACTTGGCTACTTTTCATATACGAATTATTATTATAAGTAGGTACCTACTAAAACAGTAATGGAAGAGTGAAGATGATTTCCGAAGAATAAAATAAGAACTCAAAGCTTTAGAACTTGCAAATGCTATAATATAAAATTCGTAGCCAAGTCAGACCTTAGGCTTCAATATATTATCCTAACTTGGCACCCATTTAGATCTCACTTCTTTTGTCGTTGAAGTCAACAACCAAGGTATATATTATTATAGTATTGAACTTGGCTCTCATTTTACATATATGTTTTTGGTGGATATCATTACTTTTTGTATGTAAATTATTATAACCTAACCTAACCTAGCCATGACGTATTCTATAAATAAAGTTTATTACTATATAATATAATTCAGTTACTAATATTAATAATAATATTTATTATAAAATATTTTCCGTTGTATATACAGAGTATAAAATATATGTAAAATTAATATACAATTATTTTAACTCTTTTTGAGTATATTTTTAATTATCATAATTTTATTGACTGTAGTTTCTACTGTTGGGTGGATAATTCATAATTTGTAAGAATAATTATTTAATTATTTTAATTGTAATATTTAAAAAAAATAATATTAATTAAATACATAGATAGAAAAAAAAGTATGTGGCCGCGGGCGGGTCGACAATATCGACACATATTCGGCTAGTCGTATTTTTGGAGCGGCGATACGGGAAAGGTTATTTAAGTCAACATTACATTAAATTAGAGGCAATTCATTAATAAATTGAAAAATTAAACATAATAGATAAAATAATTGCAAAATTATAATAAAATCAATTGATTAAAAAATTAAAAATTGAAAAATTAAAAATTAAAAATTAAAAAATTTAAATTAAAAATTTTCAAGTTTCTGATTTTTTCCTTTGTATTTACCTAACTACCTATCTGTAATGCCAAATTTGAACTTTCTAGGTCATCTGGAACTGGGTTAGAATTTTGATCTATAGGTAAGTCAGTGATAAAAATGACGATTTTCGGACGTTAATATCTAAATAACGGTTTGAAGTATGTTTATGAAATTTAGAGCACATATGTATCTCGTTAGTCTCAATATATGAGCCAAATTTGACATGTTTATGTGGAATAGTTTTTGAGTTATGAGGGGGTCAAAAGTGGCTCCAAATGGTTCGTGTAATATTACACACGGTGCTGCTCGCCAGTTCTGTTAGCTAGAACTTGGCTTGACACGCTACCGCGTGTCTAGATATGTATAATTCCAAAACAACGGTTACAAGACACAAATATCTTGTTAATCGATGTACAATTAAATACATTTATATATCCAAAATTATAATTGTTATAAATGATGGTCATCGTTTAGCAGCTATATCTTACACGCACCGTTCAAACTGATGGTTGATTTCCTGCATAGTTGCAGGTGGCGCATTCATGCGAAAGTACCTGTATGGAGAAACAGTTGGGTATGCGTGTGACGGAAGACGGATTATCACGGGAAAGTAAGTAAGGAGATTCAATAATAATTATACCAACAGGTCTGCTTGTCCTGAGTTTCGGACCTGAGAAAGGATGTGTCGGCCATCGGTCTCCCATGAATATAATTCGCTTGTCTGATATTTAAAGCAAAAGCCACAAGACTATGAAACTTAGCGCCGGACCTGCACACGCGCAGAACAAGCGGTTCCTGTCAGGTACAAACACGTACGTGTCCCCAACCCCCCATCCAAAGAAAATCTCGAACATTTCTATCCAAATATTAATATTCATTCAGTTATACTACGTGACATGGTTTTAAAAAATATACTCCCATATTAGGTACCAAATGTCTTAAAAAACACTGTGGCGTGCACGGATTTCATTTAAATTAAATATAAATACAAATATATAATATATATTGTAAACCTAATGTATAACCTAATGCCATAAAGCATAAATTAAATTATTGTAATTAATTTAAACAATTTTAAACTTAATTTAGGGTAATTATTGTTATTATTTTATAATTCGTATCAAATAATATTTTGAAAAATACAACGGTAAAATATTTTAGTTTGTATATTATTATATATTCGTTTGCTCAATAATTTTCAGTTATTAATTAATTTAATATTTCATGTATTTTAGAGACACTTATTATAAGAGCACTTTGTATAGAGCACAACGTAACGCGATGGCGAAAATACCACATCATATTTAAAATCATGGTGACTGAAAAGACGCTGCCCGTAAGCCGGACGAAAATTGCAGGAGCGAACCCCTCCCCTAAGCAACCGAAGCATACACACACACACTGTAAATATATAATCGAATATACCGTTTGATTACTTCTTTAAAGTAAATATTCAGCCGCAGCAAGCCGGCTCGGTGAATAATTAAACGGCGCGGCGGCGGTCGATTATCAATTATTATTATTGCATCGCCTCCGACGTCATTTTGTGTGAGTTTATACCCCGCCAAAATGGAGACAGAACACACACACACACACACAATCACATATTGTGAGACTGAATCTCGTGAGCGAAGATTTAGTTGAATTTTGTGGGGTGCTTAATAATAAGCACACCTATTTTAAACAGGCAAACGAATTCTCGAGAGTATTTTATTACTAAACTATATACCAATCAGTATATTACCAAACTATTGTACAAAAGTTGACCTCAAAAATATATTTAATCATTTTTATGGATGAAATAAAATCATTTTTTCAGGAGAATGTAACGATATGAAAAAATATAAAAACTATATATTATATAGTGTTACACTATATTTAATTTACAAATCTATCCTACGATGAACAAAATGTTGATATAACCATATACCTAGGTACCTACTCGTCAAACGGAGACATTATTCTCAATTTTCGGGGGCTAAGCTCCTGTATAAGATCCCCCGCCCATCATCAAAAAGATCTCTGTCAACGTGTACACCTATGCCATACAAACATATTATTATTATATATAGAATTGTTACGTCGTAGGTTCGTATACAGTTTTCATGGGGGAGGGAGCTGTTTCTTAAAAAGCAATATTCGGAATGTTATTGTTTTATTCAAATTTGAATATCTCTCGACCGTGTAATTTATAATTAAATTCCATAAACGGGAACAATAACAGTGTCGTGCAGCTGCACGCGGTACACACCAATATAATAATGGTTCGTGCGCGATTGTGTGTGTATTGATTTGTCACCCACATCGAACGATTCACGTATATAAAGTAGTGGTCGTAGTATATAATATATATATTGTCGTAGTATAGTCATCGTCGTCGTCGTCGTCGTACAGTCGCCACCGTAGTACTTATATACATCTATATATATATATACTATACAGTCGTCCGCGGCGTATACATAGGACCCGCGGGGCGGTTGATTATCCGAAAAGGGGACAATGACAACACACACACACACGCACGCAAGCGCGCCTACACCCCTTTTATATATCATTTGCCGATGCTGCTGAGCTGTCCGGTGCGGGGTGCGAGAGAGAGAGAGAGAGTGAGAGGGTGTGAGGGTGAGAGAGAAAGAGTGAGACAATACAGTGAGGGGGTTGAGGGAGAGCATAATATGGCGCGTAGAGTAGTTACAATACAGATGTTTCGAATTAGAGACGCGGAGAGACCGTGCCAGCACGAATTTCTCGTATTCGCCCCGGAGCTAAAGTCCGCGTTTTTTTTTTACAATTATTGCCGTTCCGCCCCTGCCCCCATCCCTCGCGATTTCCGAGTCTTCTTTCCCGCTACAATCCACATCACCCCCCGCGCGTATATGTCAATACCATTTAGTAACAGTTATTAAGTATGATTTTTTTATTACGACCCAACGCACACGACACAATATAATACAAACGCATTTTTTACGCACTCGTTCGTCATGTTGTCGTCGTCTTCTTTTCCGCCTCCGTTTCGCATAACAATATCAATATATACGGTAAACTGAGCTGCAGAACTTCGCTCATATATATTATGAATTATTATGATTAATGGGGTAATATTCGATCGGATGTCGATGACGACGTCGACTATGCCGACAACGAAGACGACCAGTGACGGCTTCAAGGGGGAGGGGAAGAAGGCCGTGGTTCCCTAAATTCCAAAATAAAGAGACAACAGGTATTCTACCTACTATACAATTGAATTTAATATAATATATTACACTTTTTTTATTAATTGAAAATTCTCTTTATCTTATGTGTTCGTATAATATGCCAGTACGTGGTTTTTCGTATGACCCACCCTCCCCCCCCAAAATCGAACCCTATAGACGCGGCTGGAAACGATCACGATGAGTTAAAAATTATATAATTATATCGTCTGATATCTCGCGTTGCCCTTATACCTCCCTATATAATATTATTATACTGTTACGCAGAAAAGGTTTTGACGGGAGACACAAACAAGCAAAAAATAACGAAAAGAGGGTTAAAACTATTTAAAATTTAAAAACAACAACGACCGGTAAAGTTTCGTAACAGGAATAATAAAACGTTTTCCCGACATAATGTCTCCGTTTCGTGTTTACAGAGAATTAACGAACCGGGCCGGGCCCCTCCTCACGCCGCGTTAGTTTAGCAGTTTTTTTTATAGATAATAATTATAATAGTTTACTTATATAAATTATAATATGTGTCGTATGATGGTAAGATATTTGCACCATTTGTGGCCATAAAATAAAACACGTTCAGTCGTGACACGTATTATACTGACGTCTGACACACTAGTGGACTAAAACTAATGCTCGGCGACGTGCATGTCCGCCAACGAAAATTTGAAGTAGACGCCTGGCCGGTAAATATATTATGTGCTTATCATTAATTATTGTCAATTTAATAATATTACGTCTGTCACTGACTTTCACTGCCTTCTTCGTGAGTATAATATACTCGGCATAAACAATTTTTGAAAGTGCTTCATATTCCGTTTTTCATTTTTTTTATCCACCTATATGTGCTTATCTATTAGAATGTCCATTTTTGTATGACCGGCCAATGTCTTATTCAGCCATATAAGTCGACTTGGGTCGTATGGAGACCAATGAAAACATACCTTTACGTCTTTAGGTTCGTAACATAATGTTGCGTTTCGACAATTTGGTTAATTTTTTTTCTTTACCGTATTTGTCATCGTTTGATGAAGTTTCCAAATTTTAGATTATTTTTACAATATGTGGTACTTGATACGTATATTATTATTTATTATATTATACTTAACACACATCTATATTGTCGCATGTCGGGCTGCAATTCATTCGGCCGGAATGGCTTTTATTTTTTCGATTACTATTACTCATATGTACATTATAACGTTCGGGTGAGTCGAATTAATTCCCGGTAGACCAGACATCTGTTATAATAAACAGTGTGTCCACTCTTGTAGTTTATTACACAAATTATACACTACAAGTGTCAAGTACAGTACGCCCAATGGTGCATCTAGGGGGGCTAGGGGCTTGGACATAAATTAGTTCCCCAAATTTTTAATATAGGTACTATATTTAATATTTATGCAAATACCCTAAAAAAAGCAGAAATATTTGTGGAAAAAATGTATTTTCGTCCAAGTAATAATTTACAGCTATCATAAACTCTTGGGTACAAGAATTTTTACCACAATGGCACAGTGAGAATATTTTACGTAAGTAATACGTTCTCCAATGTCACAAAAAATTGTCACATGTACTTAATTGCAAAACTAAATTACTTTACAGTAAAATTACTCAGATTGAAAAAAATTTATATCGAAAAATATGTAATTGCGTCATGATAATATCTGCATGAAATTTTTTGCAAACTCAGTGTGTGATCGGAATATTCAAATAATATAAAATCATATAAAATGTAAAGCTTAGGATAATATTAAATACCAAATAGCTGCAAATATTGAAACACTAAACTGGTTTTTGTTTCATATTGTTTAATTATTCATATTTAGCTGGGACTGCCGCCCCCCCCCCCTCATCAGAATTTTGACTCTTGTTGGGCCTCTATGTATGTAAAATTGTACGTTTTACTTACAATATGTTGTACATTTTTGCGCCTGTAATATCGACAGGATTATGGATGGGGTGCGGGGGAAAAATTTTTTTCTCGCTCAATAAGTTTGAAATTATAATACGTCATAAATGTTCCACATAAATGGTTCTTATATATCAAATTCAAATCACAATAATATGCAAATTATTTTGTTGTTGAAAATTCATTAAAATTTAAATTTTAATACAAAGTCTTGAACTCTTGAACACTCAATACAAGTTTACTATTAGGTTTTTAGTTATTCTTATACAGAAATTTAAAATAATCGAATACACATAGGTACATTTTTTTATGAAATTTAAAAGTTGAAATTTTGACAAAATTGGATATTTAAATTTTAAACAAATAACGATGTTTTCCTTTATCAATTGTTGTTATTTTATTGTAACCCAAAAAATATTAATCATAAATATTCAAAACATTTCCTATGCACAATGACATTTTAAAAATAATAACTTGTCCAATTTAAAGCTATTTATTCCACGAACCTATTTATTTTATATTATTATGCAGATATAATGACTTATACAGTTATAAATTAATAACATTATTTCATGATATGATAGTATAATAGTATAGGTCATAATCTTTTTTTAAAATTAGTTCAAGTTCAACCTCCTGTATTAATAGAAAAATTAATTACTGATAGTAATATAAATGTAGTATGTTATAATGTTATATGTATTATAAAATATATCCTTTAGCATGTATAACCTAACCTCTAACAATGGTTTTTCGTATACAGTCATTGAATTCAAATTAACATATTTTCCAATATAGTGACATAATACAGGTACTTAATGACTATAAGTACATTCGAAATCTACTATAAACAGCAGAGGAAGTTACCTGGTTGTTAAATATAATTATTTTTTCAATTCCAAATAATGAAGACGTCTAAGAGCTTTTTCTGCAATTAACTTGTTGAATTGCTAGTTCTAAGATTTTTATCAGATTTATTTGTATTTATCAAGGCCAGCACATCGAGCCTTTCTTATGAATCAAGAATATTAATCGAATTTTAAACTTGAATATAATATGTAATAGTTTAATGCAGTCATACGGATAGTTGAGTGGGCTCGGTCCACTGCACAGGTGATCTAGTCTGATGATTTAGAACAACAATTTAAATAGTTGTATAAAGAATTTACCTAAATTATAATAATATATATTAGGGGCATTACTGTTGATCGAAAGCAGAATATTATTATATAGTAACACGCGGTTGTCGAATTCAGCAAACGAGATCATTTATTTGTTGGGTGAAATGACGTCGTTTTGGGCAGTTCGATGAAAATCCAAAAGTACGATGATTATTTGAAGTCGTCAAAAGTATAAATTAATATGTGCGCATGCGCATTCATTTAACTCTTATTGTGCGTGCACACAGCGAATATTATTATTTTCTAATGATATGTATAATGTTAAGGGAATTTGTACCCATGAAGTATATTATGTAAAAAAAAATCAAAACGTTGACCGGTAGACTTTTTTTTTACATTCGATTCGGCTTATGTTACGACCAACTTGCACGCGTCCAGTTTGAATGACTTTTTAATGACGTGTCACGTGAACACCGGAGTACCTATCAATATACACTGTATAGGTTTTGAGCTTGATAAATATTTATTACTTAACTCTGCATGCATGCAGGCCATATGTTGTATGTTGTATTGTCGGAGAGAAAAAATGACAAGTGAAATTGAATGCACAGATTTCTTTGAATTCTAATACCAGTAGCAAACGAAAAAAAGCAAAAAGTTAATACAGCTCTAATTTCTTATTCGTGAATCATAATATTTATCATGTTATGTCGCATTATAGCCAAGTAGCAGCAGCCGAGTTAATTATAAATTGTTCAAACTTAAGGCTGGGGGAAAAAAACAGATAAATAAATAAAGATGAATTATCGAAAAACGTCGGGTGATATTATGATAAACATGTATAATAATAATAATAATAATAATAATATCATATTATTCCAATTTTTTTTTTATGGTTTCCTAGATGTGATATCTGACCCAGTTTCGATCTAAAAATATACACACTGTAACCGTCATAATAATGATAATAAATATTATTATTTATAACATATTATGCATGTTTAATGTTATTATAATAATATCATACTCGCGGGTAGGATGAATTATTACCGCCGAGCTGCAGTGCGGCGCCCGGACGCGTAATATTTCGTCGTCGAATAATTAATTTTAAAAAAATATAATAAATAACAACAATAATAATGATATTATTATTATCGTCGTCGTCGTCCGATTTTATTATTATTCGGCCAATTAGTGCGGAGGATATATCATTCTAAACGCCGCCGCCTCGAGCGACCGCAGTGAAAAATAAACCGTACTTACGCGCCGACCGGATACGTCTACCAGAAACTAATTTATATGTTTATCATAATATATATATAGGAATAAATGGTATAATATAAATAAATATATATATATTATGTGTGTGTATATAAAGCTCCGTGGTCTCGTCGTCGTCGTTAGCGGAGAGAAGGTTTATATGTACATAAATATTTATTAACTTGTATCTTTTTTCTTTAAGAAAAAAAATTTTCTCAACCTCGATGGCACGGCGTTCGCACGGGCTGCGTTCTATAAATAATTATCACGCTGATCGAAATATTTTCGGTTCTCGTCCGGGTCCGACGACGATGGCCAAGACGTGTACACTCTGAATATTATTTTTTGATCTTAATAATATTAAAGTAATTAGGGACATAAACGACTCAGGGATTGGAACCGAAATTAAAAATACTGGTATTTTAACCGGAACCTATTGAAAATATTGGAGCCGGAACCTAACCGACACCCTATGAAAAATCATAAAGGCCACCTAAGTTCTAAAACACTATTATATTTCCCATTTGTATCCTTCATAGAAAAAAAAGGATTTTTGGCGTCTTGAGTGAAATGTTTAACATCCTTTTATATCACATTGCAAATAACATTTATATTGTTTTCAAAATATTTCTTTCTAAATCTTATTTATTTACAATGGTGTTTTTTTTTTTTTATACAAAATTTATACCAGAAGGAGTACTTCGATTTCAACATAAAGTATCTAAACTTTTAAAAAATTGGATCAAGGTGGTACTTTAAAGAGGTAGTTTTTAAATTTTCTCAATAGTTATTTAATGCCACGGGGAAAAACCACAGACAAAATACGAAAAAACTTAATTAATTTATGTTTTTATAATAATAATTGTAATGTTATATTCAGCATTATATACTTAATTTAAAGTGTAAAAAGTAATACAACAATATTAGTACTGGCTTAAAAATATGGTGAAGTCAATAAATTCTAATCGATCATAAACAAAATAGCATAGTAACCAAATAACTGTATGAAATACAGTTACATACTAAATTAATTATTTAATAATTAAAGCAGACTGACGACACAAAAGCGGACAAATGGAGAATAAATCGTACAAGTGCGATGTATGTGACAAGTGTTTCACTGCAAGTAGCAATTTGACAATACATCGACGCACACACACTGGTGAAAAACCGTACGCCTGCTATATATGCGACAAGTCATTCTCTCAAAGTGGCAATTTGACAACACATCGACGCACACACACTGGTGAAAAACCGTACGCCTGCGATGTATGCGAAAAGTCGTTCTCTCAAAGTGGCGATTTGACGAAACACCGACGCACACACACTGGTGAAAAACCGTACGCCTGCGATGTATGCGACAAGTCGTTTTCTGGAAGTGGCGATT